>PVJL010001944.1:25260-117377 GCA_004026885.1 Lyroderma lyra | reverse complement strand
GGCTGTTTTTCTGCTCGGGAGTGCTGTGCAAGGATTTTACAGTTAGAACTGTGACAGCCCTATTGAAAGCATGGAGGTAAAAGCCCGGAGGTGAAGAACGGATATGCTGAGGATAGGCAGAAGAATGGGAAAGGATGCAGGTCCTTGGTAGTGTTCCAAACAGTGTCCCTAGACCTGGACCACTTATCTCCAGACTTCTGATGTGAGAACACGGAATGTCTTCATTGCTTAAACTGCTCTTGGTTTGGTAGTCTACTACTTGCAGTCCCAAGCATCTCTGACAACGTCCAGGGAAGCTGTGGGGACAAGGTCACAGTAGTGCCCTCTTATCCACAGTTTCAGTTTTTGTGGTTTGAGTTACCTGTGGTCAACTGCATTCCAAAAATATTAAATGGAACATTCCAGAAATAAACGATTCATGAATTTTAAATTGCATTCCGTTCTGAGTAGCGGGATGAAATCTTGAGCCATCCTCTTGGTCAGCCTGGGGCGTGAACCATCCCTTTGTCCCATGAGGCTCTGCTATACACACTCCTCATCCATTAGTCACGTAGTAGCTGTCTGATATTGGAACAGTTTTACTGTAGTAACAGTTATATATTCACATAACATTTATTACAGTATATTGTTGTAATTGTTCTATTTATTATTATTAATTTCTTACTGTGCAAATTTATAAATTAAACTTTATCATATATATGTATATGTGTATATATATATACACACATATACATATATACACATATATGTCTATATATATGAAAAAACATAGACTATATCGCATTTGGTGCTGTCTGCAGTTTCAGCATGCACTGGGGGTCTTAGAACGTATCCCCTGCAGATAAGGGGGATTTCTATACCTTACTGCCTGCCCAGAACCAAGATTTTATAGATATTTATTTCCACATATTCAGAGAGACTTTAATTAGAATTAGGAGAGCTTTCTGAGCCCTGGTGGTTCAGAGTCCTAGCTACCCAGATCAGATATCTTCTCTGTTACGTTTCGTGACTGAGCAACGTTACAGCTCTTCCCTTCATATACTTTAAATGTATCAATTAAATGGAGGTCCAAATGATAACATGAAAACCTTTAGCTTTGGTACACTTGGCCTTCACACATTTTTAGTTGATTATTCATGCCATTAACGAGTATTTGTTGGGCACTTGGTATGTCTCAGGTTTCAAAATTTAGTGAGAAAATACAGAAATGTTCCCTGCCTTTTTGAAATTTAGTAAGATTATACAATTTTCACATTCACCCGCCCTTTTGATGAAGAATGCCAGGGATCCCCAAGAAGTTGGGCTTCAGGAATAGGATTTGGAAACCTCCTAGAATGAGTGTGTGTCTCTTTGAAGATGATGAAGATGGTAGAAGGTAACTTTTTTTTAATTGTTGCTATGATATTGAAAGAGGTTGAAGCAATGGTGAAATATTGCATTGAGCTTTTCTCTTTCTTACCAAAGCCATAGTCAGAATGTCTAGTCTGGAACCAGGATATTGTACCCTCTGTAGGTGACTTAATCTGATTCTCAGGGCATATCTATCTATCTATCTATCTATCTATCTATCATCTATCTCTCTGTGTATCACACTCCCATTATAACATTCTTAAATAATCCAGTGCATGCATACCAAAGTGGCTGGCAGTAAATTTTAACAAGGGACTCTCAGCTTTTATGTTGGCATCGAATCAATTGCAGGTCCTACACTTGGGATGAAAGCGGGAAGGAGCCTGCAGTGGCTTCTCCGTGGTCACAGGTGGATAAGAACATTACATTTGTGAGTTCTGGCTGAAGAACAGTTTGATTCCAGTCGTCAGTCACATTCAGTTTGGGTTTTCCCTGTAGTTGCCGTTGGGTGGGGGCATCATTATTTCCTGCCTGAGAGCAGCTTCCCTTCATCACGAAGTGACTGCCTTTAGCTGGTGAGTTGTTGATTTTTGGTTACTCTCTCCCTTTATGTCTTGGCCCCATGGAGTTTTTCAGCTACCTAGGGTTAATCTTTACAGTGAACCTTGGGTCAGACAAGAACAGATACCGATTTTCTGGATCTCTGTGGTGGTTTTGGTATTCTATGAAACAAAATAAATAAAATCCCTTAATTATTTATGGAAAGTAACTTGACAGTGTTTTCTTTGATTCCTCCTTTCCCTTTGCACGTGGTCTCTTTTTATTCTCTATTAGTTGGAAATCTAATGAAGATTATCTTCAAAAGCCCTTTAGCAAGATTTTCATATTAAATAAACTTTTCCAGGCCAGTTCTCTGTATGCCATGTGCCAACCCAGAGTAGTGATTGTCCTCACTTGTCCCTCACTCCCTTTAAATGTCTAAATTAAGCATCTTAGTCACAGTCACCTGCTTTCATGACTGCCAGATTTTCTAATCTGCATTTCAGAGGTGGTGCCTGGAGTTGGTGACCTTGACTTTGACCCTGTATTTACTTTAAGAATCAAGTTATATTCTGGATCTTGGCTTAGCACAGTGGCTTGGGGACATATAAGTCAGGCTGTGTTATTGTTTTAAATTTTCCAGGGAAATATTTTTATTTATTCATAGTCCCATGCTTCAAACAAATTTGCTTCATTAAAATTTATTTCATCAATTAGAGGCAGTGAGGCAGAGAATAGATCAGTCCTGTGTTGGACCGTCTGCTACACACGTAGTTATAGAAATCTTTAAAGTAAATTTGAAACAGGAAACCAAGTGACAACCTGCGTTGCTGTCAGCTGTGTCTAAGAACTAAGTCCACAGGTGGTGGATGGTGAAAAATATTTTACATCATTAAGTTCTGCCTTCACATTTTGAAAATACCTACCCTTTGTATAAAACAAAGTTGTATCTAGACATGAAGAATGACTATTTTGTAGGACCTTTTGTAAATTGGGTCAACAAGGTATGTCCATTTCATTTTGTATTAATTACATTAATTAAGTAGCTCTTCAGCTTTTGGCTTTGGTTTTAATTTGACACTTTCACTTAAATAACAAGGACTATTGGGCTGTCTACTCATGGCTTTGAGGACTAGAAGCCAATTGGAACCAAAATACAGACCTTCCTAACTTAAAAATATGCCTATCTCTAATGTGGAAAGTTACTGTTCTTCAAGCAAAATTAAGAGTTGACTTTGAGATGATCTGATCATAAGACTATTAGGCTTCTCCTCTATTCCCTGAAGCCTCTCCCCCTTCTCAGTTATTCTCTTCTGCTAATGAGATGTTGGCGCTGAATAGCAATGTCCCTTAGGCAGACCTGAGCACTCAGACTAAGCATGCACCCCTTCCCCTCCATCTCTCTCCTGTCCTCCAAACTTAAATGGTTCTTGGTCTGAAGGGGCAGGGGGAAGAGAAGCAGTATTAAGTGTTTTAATTTCATTGATCTTTAAGCTTCTGCTGGAAGGAAAGTTGAACAGAAATAATATTGTCCAAACCAAACTTCTATAAGTAGAATGCATTAGCAAGAACTGAAAGAGAGACTTGAGTAACACAAAACATGTCTGCAAGGAATTTTATTTCTTTATTGCATAATAGGATAGGATTTTTCAAACCCTCCTTCAGGTGCAAGTTTAGGAGGACTTGTGTGTTGCTATGGCATTGTGTGTGTGTGTGTGTGTGTGTGTGTGTGTGTGTGTGTGTGTAGGGCTTGTAATAAGCCCTCAAGGTCATGTGTCCACACAAAAATCTGATTAGAGGCCTATTGTCAAGTTGACCCTGGATCACTGGCCAACCCAAGAAGCTGTCACGATGCACCTGATCTGGTTGGTAGGCCGGTCCCCTTCACTGTCATCAGCTTTCTGCACTGTACTATGCTTGGTGCCCAGGAGTTATTCTGCTACGTCTGTGACAAACCAGTGCATGAGGCAGTCTGAGAGCGATGTGCCATTCTCATGTGACCACCCCTATTCATTCCAGGGGGCTCTTGCTGAACGTAAGCAGCTGTGCCAAGGCAGGAGAGCCTGAGAGCCTCTTTGTGGAATCCACCACATTTCTTTCCCCATCCTTTCCCCTGTGCTTCTCACTTTCTTTAGCAGAGATAGAGAAATCCCTCTTTGGACAAATGGCCAATGACATGGGAGGAGACGGGTTGCTAACGGGACTCTCTAGCCATAGTTGCTGCTTCTGTGTCCATATCTGGGCTTTGGCTAGCTGGCACAAGTTGGAGAAGATGGGTGTTGACGTGAAACTGTTTAAAGAAAACATCCTCTTTTATAAATCATTTATTTTAATTTTGTATTCTTTTTAACTTTTTAATTAATTATACAAGCCAAGAGTTAGCCTGTTTGATTGTCTACCCTTCCCTTTTCTGAATCCTCCTCCACATCAAAAACCCCATTTACATTTGACACCACCACGACTAGGTCATGTGACAATCACATTATTTCCTGTTTCCTGTTTTTTTTAAAAAAATACTTTCTTGATGTTCCTTTTCCTCATAAATAGGAAAATAATATGTTGCATTCTATTAGTAATTTAAGATCTGTAGAACAAACATTTTTTTCTATTAATGTGCTAAGGAAACGAATGAATTCTATGGCAGATGATGAAACACCCATTTCTTCTTTCTCCTCATCGCTGCAGCTGCAGACCTGCTGTGTTTTGTTGAGAGAACATAGATAGGTCCAGTGACTCTTGTATAATTTTTTTCTCTTCAGTACCTTTAAACTTAAGCCCACTTTGATATTAGCATTGCTGCTACTGCTTTGTTTGTACAATAACTTTTTGCTTATGACTTTATTTTATAAGGTACAGTCTCATAGAATTTTAACATTTGCAGTGAAATACACAGATTTTAAGTATACAGTTCGATGTGCTTAAGACGTGCATATACTCCTAACAAGCTCCAGCACATCATCTCAGAAAGATACCTTGTGCCTCTTTCAATATCCCAACCCCCGCTTCCAACGACAACTCATGTTCTGATTTCTTTAATCATAGATTAGTTTTGTCTGTAGAACTTAATTAGAATATATGTCTGGCTTCTTTCTGTCATGTTGTATGAGTATCAGCAATTCATTGCTTTCCTTTGCCAAATAGCATTTCATTTGTGACTACACCACAATTTGTCAATTCTCCTGTTGATGGATATTTGGTATATTACCAGTTTTTGGTTGTTATAAAAATGTTGCTATGAACATGCACATCCAAGTCTTTTTTGCAGACATATGTTTCCATTTTTTCCTTGGGTAAATACCCAAGAGTGGAAATACTGCTTCATAGGGTATATGCATGTTTAACTTCATGGGAAACTTCTACAGTGACTCCCAAAGTGGTTATGCTATTTTTTTTGACCCTATATATTAGTATTTGGATGTTTCATATCCTCAGTGACATATGAGTTTTGTCAGTCTTTTTGATTTTAGCCATTCTAGCCTGTGTGGCAGTATTACCTTATGGGTTTAATTTAGATTTTCCTGATCACTAATCATGATGAGCATTTTTTCGTATGCTTATTGCTAATTTGTATCTCCTCCTTTGTGGAGTGCCTAATATTTTGTCCATTATTAAAATAATACTTTTGTCTTTTATTATTGAGTTGTAAGAATTATTTATATATTCTGGATGTTAGTCCTTTGTCGGATAGACACATTGCAAATACTTTCTCCCAGCGTGTAGCTTGACTGTTCATTTCTTAATGATGTCTTTTTATGAGCAGAAGTTTCTAATTTTGGCAGAGTTTATTTTATCAATTTTCCTTTTTTGGTCAGTGCTATGCTTTATTTTAAAAATTTCTTTCTCAGTGTATGTATTTTCTTTTTATAAAAATATCTTTGTTTGTTGTTCTTTACCTAATCACACAGTTTCTTTTAATAAGAAAATTTATGTGGTTTACATTTAGGAACAGAGCACCTTAGTTTTATTCCCTTCATCTTATTTGGTTGTTTCCTTTTTTCTCTTATTCTTTGTATTTGTCTGTTGAGTCAAGTTGCTAATCATTTTCTTTGCTACTCACGTTAGTTTAGAAGTTGCCTGGTACTTTTCCCTTCTATCATTTGCAGTCTTCTTAAAGTCCAATTTGTATAATTGAATATATGTTTCCCTATTATATAAAATAAAGATATTAACCGTGTCCCTCAACCTAGGTTATGGACTGCTCCCAATCATTACATTGAAACCTGAAGATAAAGGATGTTTATATGTCCTGATTTCCCTGTACTATTCCTGGATTATTTCTATTTTCCTGGCATAATTAGTAGTTGTGTGCCTTTAATCTAAAACTATCCTAGTTTGTTCAATAAATTACATGTGTGCAATCACACGAGCACAATAAGTTAAAGGTTTGAGGTCCAGTTGACTTCTCCTCACTCCTAGAACACATTTACTAAAATGCCTTAGAGTCTCTTCTTTTTGCAGCACAATGTCGTAGTTAAAAGCAGACTCGATGGATGAACTGTGTAGCTGTGTAATCTCAGGCAAGCAGCTGTCTTTAGTTCAGTTTCCTCATCTGTATAAAGGAGGATAATAATACCATTTTCTTCATAGGGTTGTTGTCATAATTTATTAAATAAAGTGCCCAGAGCAGTGCCTATGCCACGTACATATTAGTGTGCCATAAAAATGTTGGAGTCCCTGCTGTCTCCCAACTCATAGGCTTTTCTGGGATAGTTTATTACTTTTAGCACTGTTGTTAGTTTCAGCATTGCTATGTGATTCCTCTAGTTCAAGAATTCTTAATATTACAAGTTCCTAATGACTCTTTCATTATCCATTCCAAGTTTATTGCCTGCCGCTGTTTTCTCTCCTTGTCACTGTCCTTACCTTGCCATCTGTTCTGCTCACTTACTTGATTAGAGTCCTTTCCTAAGTGTTTTCCTCAGTTGGGTTCTGTGGGTGATATGCTCTCAGAATCTGTTATGTATCTGTAAATATACATCTTTCCTCTGTTGAGGTGTAAGATTATTTTGTTGTAATCCTTTTCTCTTTAACCAACAGATATTGTTCTCTTGTTTCCTAGCACTAAAATTACAAGTGAAAAATGTAATGTTATTAATAGTTTTTGTATTAATTAGCTAGGGCTGCCATAACAAAGTGCTGTAGACTGGGTGGCTTACATGATAGAAATTTTCTCCTAGTCCTCTAGGCTGGAAGTCTGATGCCAGGATTCATTTCTTCTGAGTCCTCTCTAGGCTTTTAGACGGCTGTCTTCCTGTTTTCACATGGTTTTTCTCTCTGTGCCAGTCAATGTCCTAGTCTCCTCCTCTTATAATGGGTTGGGGTCCACCCTAATGATGCCATTTAACTTAATTACCTCTCTAAAAGCCTCATCTCCAAATAGAGTCCATTCTGGGTACTTGGGAATTAGGATTTCAACATAAATGTTGGGATAACATAACTGAGTCCATAGCAATTTTATTCTTTCCTTTTTGTAAATTTGCCTCTCTCTTTCCCTCCCTTGATTTCTGTCTGTTTTTGTCTTTCTCTTCCCTCCTTCCTTTCCTCAGCACTCTGGAACTCAACCCTTTAATCTGCAGCCTCAAGTGTTCCAGCCAGGAACATTTCCTTTGCTATTTTTGCCTGTCTTCTAACTATTCCTTTTTCTCTTTCTGAAATTCCCATTACTTATCTGTCTTTCAAGACTCTTATCTTCCCTTCATTTGTTTCATCTCTAGGTTGCGAGATATTTCTTCCAATTGTTATTCTAGGTCACTAATTTAGTTTTCAATAGTGATAATCCTTTCATTAGATCAATATATGAGTGTATTCACTTTATAAATTTGAAAGCCACGTTTTCTAGTTGCAGAGTATTTGCATTGTGCTAACGGTACAGATACTGGAAAGAACTGTTTGACTGATTGAGACCCCAAACAGTGACAAGAGTTCAAGTTTCCACAGTGCTTGTATGTTGTGGAGTTGTGCTTAAGGAAAACATCTGAAATCTGTGATATCATAGGTGAGGAAGAGGTACGGTGAAGAAGCCAAAGCGAATTTATCAGGGAGATTTTGGCGAATCCTGAGAGAAAGGAATAAATAAGGCAGGCCATTTTTCTCTGTTTACTCACTGATGAATGAATGCAAGAAGTTTAAATTGAGATTATGACTCACTCTCCTTGTTTTTTGCCATTGCAATGGATATTGAGAACATGGGCTTCCAAAGAAAATCTTGGATTCTAATTTCATTTCTGTTACCTTGGGGAAAGTTTCCCCTAACCTCTCTAATCTCAATTTCTATGCTGCTAAAATGGGAATAATACATACTGGGTACATTAAAATAATTAAGAGGACCCTGTGTTTGGCACATAAAGAACATGCAACAGTACCAGCTATTATTTTCAATTCTTTTTTATTTCTATGTTTACTATTACATTAGTAAACTATGATTAGAATTTTCATCTGCAAACAAAGAAAATAAAAATGCACATGGTTTAAGTAAGAGGTATCTAACGTTTTGGTGTCCCTGGGCCACAATGGAATAAGAATTGTCTTGGGCCACACATAAAATATACTAATGCTAATGATAGCTCACGAGCTAAAATAAAATAAAATAAAATAAAATAAAATATAAAATAAAAAGAAGAAGAAGAAAAAGAAAGGTCACAAAAAATCTCAGGTTATTTTAAGAAAGTTTATGAATTTATGTTGGGCCACATTCAAAGCTGTTCTGGGCCGTGTGTGGCCTGTCGACTGCAGGATGGACGATCTTGGTTTAAGTGGGAAAAAAGGGAAATTTATTAAATATATAACCAAAAAGTTTAGGAAAATATCAGATATCAGGAATAGCTGATTCAGGATTTATACTATGTGACAATGTTTTTTTTCCCTCCTTCTTTTTTCTTGACATATACCATATTTTTTTATGTATAACACAATACTTTTGCCTAAAATTATTAGACCAAAATTTGGGGGTCGTCTTATACACAGGAGTAACCAGTTGGGGAGGTTTCTTAGTGTTGGGTTAGAAAAATAGGGGGCGTCTTATACACGGAAAAATACGGTAGTTTCTTAATTCTCAATCTTCATCTGGTGGTAAGAGATCAGAATATGCCTTAGCTATATGCTATATACTCCAAAATATACCACTTTGTCATAGGAATTATTTTAATCTGAGAGCAATTAAGAAGAAGCACACACAGGATGAACTCTCTGCCATTCCTTTATGTTCCTGAAAAACATCATGAATTCCCCTTATGAAGGTGTCACCTCCTCCCCTACCCCACTTCCCATACCAGCAAGGGGATAACAGCCTTATTACTGGAGATGACAGGGCACTGAGGAAGCCTGCAAACCTTACTATCTAGTCCTTGTCTACCATTACTTTTCTCACTTATTTGCTTCCCTGCAATTCACTGCCCCTACACGCTCAAAGTCCCTTTCCTTTGTCTTACACTTCTCTTTAAATTCGTCCTTTTTTGTCCAAGTGGTATAAAAGCCTTCAAACCTTGCCGTTTCTTTGGGATATTCCCTTCTTTCTATGAAGCCCTTTTGTGCCACGTAAAAATTTTAATATCAAATAAATTTGTGTGCCTTTTCTCCTGCTGATCTGTCTGTTGTCAGTTTATTTCACAGACCCAGCCAGAGAAGCTGTACAAGAGAATTTCCTTGCCCTCCTGCAATTCTTTAAAGAATCGGATCATGAAACAGATCCAGCATTGTTGTCCCAGCAGGCCCAGGCATGTGTGTGACTCCAGTTGGCTGTCGTGGGTCACTTGCTCACCCCTGAAACAAACCACCCCCTCACGTATTGGATTAGGCCTGTGGGTGGGACCCCACTGTGACTGTGTTGGGTTAGAGATGGGTATTGCTGTTGAGAGAAGGGAGAGTGGGTGCTGGAAATGCAAGCAGCGGATGTCTACTCAGCTAAGAAATGGGACGAATGAAGAAAATTCTTCCCCAGTTGGACCTGTTCGTCCATCTTTTATGGTAGGTTTGCCAGTAGAGGCTTGAAGAGTAACTTAGTAATGACCTCTGAATGTCAGCAATCTTAGAAATTCAGGATGAGGGCCTGTCGTTTTCCATCTCCATTTAGGACAGAACTAACCTGGTGACAGGAGAGCAGTGTGTAGTGATGGAGACCTTAGGAAGAAGAGAGGAGGTGACTTGCACGTCACTGGACCAGTCTAGGCATAATGCAGCCATCTCTGGGGGGGTGGGGGGATGGGGATGGGGGAGAGCACAGACTGGCAGGATCAGATGAATTTTGACCAGATTTAATTGTGACCAGGTTGTGGGAGCGAAAGTTTCAATTTGAGTCGAGTTAGCTATTTTATTTCACGTCCCATTTTTAATGCTTCCTTAGAGCCCTCTCGCTCTTTCTAAATTACATGCCTTGTTGTATTTGAGTTCCTCCTGCTTTTGACAGCTCCGTGGCTTCCAATTTTGCTTCTGCTGCTTTGATTATTATTCCTGATTTGGTTGTTGATGAGACATGTGGTTTTCTTCAATTAGCTCTGCCACTCTTACAAATGTGTGTGTCTCACAAGTGTCCTAATTAAAGCCGGGGGGAGGAGGGGGAAAAATTACAGGCAATTACAACGGTGCCATCCTTCTCGCTCACCGCTCTTTTCTTCTCATCATCGGGGCGCATTCTTCTGTATCTCCACTTTGCAAGAACATGGAGAAGCCTCGCTTTAAAATTCCATTAATTTTTTTCAGAACACGACGTGCAGCTATGTCAGTGTGTCATGCATTCACTCTCGGGAAACCTCCTAGCTTCCACTTAGTTTTATTAAGTACATTCTCTTCTCCATCAGCTTCCACCATGTTTTGAATTCATCCTGAGGCAGAAGGCTACCTTTACCACCACATACGGTCTCTCCAAACCTGGGGCCTGGTGAGTTTAGCCTCTTCTTGTGTGGGCTGGCATGCAGTTCACTCCAGTTCAATGCTGTACATGTTTATAGAGCATCTAGTCTGCTTAACCGCTGCAGGCAGGGTGCTAGGTGCCGGGTCTCCACAGCACAAGGAGGCGAAGACAGTGTGGGTCAGTGGAAACAGGCCACATTTTAGAGCTAGAGAAGACAAGGTTTAAACACCTGCTTTGCCACATGCTAGCTGTTTGGCCTTGGATAAATCACTTAGCGGGTTTTTCATCTGTAAATATTATGTCAGTAGCACTTACCTTGCACGATTGTTGTGAAGATTGGGGATAATGTATGCAAAGTAGCTAGCTTAGTGCCTGGTGTTCCTCCATAAATGGGAGCTATAATTATTATCATGAATAAGATGTAGTGTATTACTTAAGGAACTCAGCATCCACTCAAAGAGAGAGAGAAGAGTAAGTTAACGTGTATAATACATTGTTAGATGTATAATAATGGGAGGTTGTAGGTGGTAGTGGAGGAGTCTCCCTGGGCTGTACCTGTTCTCTCTTCAGCCCGCCTCTCTGTCTCCCACTGTTTCCTCGGCCAGCCACCCTGTCCCAGCTCAGTCCTGTTTGCATCTGTTCCTTGTTTCTTCTGCCTGTAAAGCTCTTCTTCCAGGTCCTTACAGGCCTGGCTCTTCCTCGTCATTCAGGTTTCAGCGTGCATGTCACTCAATGGAAAGGCTTTCTGGCACCATCCAGTGTAGAGTAGCTTCTTCCCTCACATCTGGTTTCTTCTTTGATTTAACCCAGTTTTATTTGCTTCATAGAAATTATCCACAGCTCTCTAATTTGTTGGTTTAGATGATTATTTTCTGGGACTCCCCAGCGGGATGTAAATGCCATAGGACGGGGACTATATTTGTTCTGTTCACAGTTGTATTCCCAGTGACTAGAACAGCGCTGCAACGTAGCCCATGCTCAATAAGGATTTGGGGGAATCAAGTACAAGGCCGAGATCTCCGGCAGCGGGTCCCTGTAGCGGTGGGGCTGCGTTTTGCTGCTGCTCTGTTCTTGACAACTGCCCACTGCCCTTCATGTCTGCCATCTGGGCTTCTGCATGTAAGGCCCGAGGCCGAGGTAGTGGGAGGTTCACATGGTGGGATCTGACTTTGTACCTCTCAGCTTGGTGTCAGAAAACTGGATTTAAATATAGGCTGACCAGATGTCCCATTTTAAACGAGACACAAAAATGACGGCACTGCCCCATTCAAATGGTGCGTATGTCTGTCGGCCTCCGGACACCCTGCATTTAGCCCAGTGAGACGAGGCTGACCAGACAGGACAGTACTGTTTTCTGTTCTGTTTAAAACGGGATGTCTGGTCAGCCTGTTTAAAAATATCCTACTTGGATCGTCTTCTGTGTAGGTGTTACACGTCTAAGCTCTTGTTCTTGGACTCAAAATTCCCGAGTTGGTCCGAGCACCAAATGGTGGCCCTCAATAAGTCTTTCTGGAAACCCATCTTTTATTGTCCCTTTTCCCGTGGCTGCCCAGTGAGAGGAGAAGTACGTTTGCAGGGTAAGTTAGGTGGGAAGTGTTAGGGTCTTTGTGAGGCTTGAGGCACGGGCTTGTAGAAGAGAGTGCTAACTTTTACAACTAATATTTCTCCCTCAGTATCTGAGTTTGGCTTAGAATGACAAAGCATCCCCATGGCTGCCTGTTTCTCCTGTGGGAGAAATAGTTCAGAGGTTAGGAAGCTCCCACTTTACTGAGGCCGTGGGGGTGGGGGTGTCCAGTCACACTCTCCTACAAAAAAGAGAGTTTTAGCTTCAACTCCACCAAGTCTTGTGCTTCTTTATGTCAGAATATCTGTAGGGCATGTACTTCCAATCAAGTGGTTAACTAAGATTTTATAGTTGCTTCATTGGTGCTCCTGGGGCTTCTCACTGCTCACCCAGAAGTCTTAATTTGCACCCAGATGATTGATGTATTCTCTTCATTGCCTCTCTGTCTCAATCCAAAACGGAGCCTGAAAACTTAATGCAACTAAAGTTTTATCTTTATATGATTACTTTTAAGTGTAATTTCGAGTTTTATTGTGACACAGTAGGAACAGATATGGCTAAGAGACTCGATCTGATTCATTGCAATTTATCTTTAGGCCTTGGCAGTGCCAGAAGCTCAAATAATTTTTCCAAACTTGGTCTTACAGACATTTGTGAGTGAGTCTACCATGGCTATACCAATTGCAGCTCAGAAATAGAAATTTGTTTATACATACAGAAAAAAGGCATTTTAGATGAGCCTCATCAGTACATGTCAGGGGTATACTGTTTTGTTTATTATAATGAACTCAAATAGATATCATAGTATTTGGATTATTATTAGCTTCCCATCAGAATATCTGTGTGTTGACTGTAGGTACTGAGCATCTAAATGGTTGGGCCTTAATTTCCATGGGCAGTTGCTATCAGTATTGGGATCTTTAACAATGTCAGGGTACTGCCTGGTTTTGGCACACCCTCTATGGAATACAAACTGGGTCTTCCACAACCATCTCCCAGGTCAAGACAATTTCCCCAGTGACCATTCCCTAGCCTCTTCTATTTCTTTTGGAAACAGACCTCAACCATTAGATGACAGGCATCAATATGTAAGCCATAATAGTCCTCCGCCTTCTCTACCCATAGGCCAGGCACGATCACGGTCTGGCCAGTAATAGCGCTTCCATGGGATCTCGCAAACTCACACTGGGAGAGAAAACACTCTTGTCTTTGAGTCAGCGACTGTTAGAACGTGAGTCGGATGAGCCAGGCAGCCACACTTGCCACATGTGGAGGAAACTTCTTCCCATGAAGAGAAAATGAAGCCAGTATTCGGAGAGAAGCAGACGCAAGCGATCCAGCAGCACCCAAGTGCCTGGGGTGGCCATGCCAGCCACACTCTTGCCTGTGCAGGGCACATGAGCAAAATTTTTTTTTTAGGGTAGTTTGAGTAGGGACTTCTGACAAGCCATAAAGGAGTCCTTTACTAACACAAACCCCGTTCACACCAAAGTGACAGTAGGGACAAGCATCCTCATACATTTCCCAGGAGGTCAACATGGTGGAAAGCATTGAAGCTTTGATTAGGATGGAGAAAGTGAAACCCAGACCCACTTAGAAACATAGATTCAAAACTATGACACTGTATAAAAATAATGAGGCCTGGAAACAAGAAAGTGGCATCTCCCTAGAGATGGTAGGGACTCTTAGAAACGGGCTGATAGAAACTGGGACATTGCGGATGGGTGCTAAGCATGGTTCCTACCAGTCCCTTTGAGAAGAGGAGCTGAGTGCTCACCACACTCACATTTTTGGGCAGTTGTATGAATGTGAGAAGATTCTTAATGTTCAAATGACTCTTACATAGAAAAGCCCTTTTATTAACTCTTTAATGTTTGCTTAGTGTCTAAATTATTGATATTAGGAATTTACCAAATCATGATTTCAAGCAATAACTAATAAACACTCAAAAAAATCACACACTTACTGAGCGTGATGAATAAAAACTTACAGATTTAATAAAATAAATTTCCCCAAATACTTAGACTTCGAATACAAACTTAAATTTGTTTTATAAAGCTCTCCTAATGATTTAATTAAAAGCACAAATCTCCAGAAGTTTTCAAAAGTGCTTGAATGTGCTAGGATGCAGTCATAACACACACAGAAGATCTCAATGATGAACAAATTATTAACTTACAATATAACTTATTACCATAATGCAAATAGAATGAATTGAAATGTGGTTTTTCCTTTCTCTAATTTCATGTGCATTCTCATTTCTAATCTTTATTTTTTTGTAACTCTTTTTAAAATTCTTATCCTTATTTTTTATTCCTTCCCCGAGTTACCTTTCTGGGCTTATAGTAAATGTAGTATATAGTTTATTTTCATTCTGTGCTCATAATAATCTTATTGAACTCAATTTAAAAAACAGCACCCTCCCAGTAGCAAAGATGGCAGTTCTGAACTGCTGACCAATTGGTTGTATAGTTCAGAATCACAGACAGAGCTGGAAAATACATTTCTTGCTTAAAATTCTGAGTTCATACTGATTCTTCCCATTAAACAATGACATGTCTGTCCTCTCCTTTTGGTATGGTTCTCATTTTCTCATTAAGACATTCTATCATATTGAACATTTATTCTTTGTTTAATGTGTAGTTAAATATACTCAGTTCTTGTTTCGAAGGTTCATCCTCATAAATCCAGCCATTCTCTAAAATCTTCTGCCATCGTCAAAAATCCCCAGCTATCTGGAGATTGAGGGGTTCTCTCACCCAGCTGTGTAGGGCTTTCCTCATGTTTAGCAAAACCTGGGTGAAGCAGTTTCCCTTACCTGTCCACACGAGACTGACTTCTGTCCAAGCACGTGGCACATTGGCCTTGCTCTCGGGGCTCCATTGACTTTCTGGAGATACATACTCCTATTTAAATGGGCAAATTCCTGTCTATGGGCCTGAAATGAAGGCATCGCTTCATTTCATGGATGTGGCTCAATCAGCATTCCCTGCTTTTCTAAGAACTTTGGAATACCTCCACAGGAGGGTTACCATGGAAACAAAAAGTGCAATGGGCTAGTTATTAGCTTTTACTGCTCTATGGAACATCTAACTGGAATGTTCTGAGAAGGGGACCAATGAGGAGTAAGAGCATTTGTTTCTTCATGAAGTCTGTGAGGAGATAGATGTTCTTGTCCCTTTGGGAGTGATGGTAGGGTCTGAAACTCCTCGGAGAGATGTCCTGCTGGCCACGTGTGCAACAGCTGCTACCAGTTGTTGCCAGCAACTCCCATCAGTAGACCCACTTCCCAGTTTTCTGTCTCAAGAGTTTCAAAATGCCACTCTCCCTCCAGTTCTGACAATAAGTCCACAGCTTGCCCTAAATATTTTCATTGTATGTCTGGAAATTAATAGGAGCATGGTTTGTTGAACACGAAACTCATTTGGACTAAAAAAAAAAAAAAAAAAATAAGACCACCTGGTGGGCTTTGTCTTTAATCTAGAACTTGGGCTTGTTTCTGCCCCATTTATTCAAGGTTGGGCTGAATTCCACTTTCCAGGTATAACAAATGCAATCATTTCTGTTTAATTTTTATTGTGGGGGTATCTGCACATTTTGTGACTTGAGTCCAGATGAATACAGATTTAGTAAGCAAACCCCAATACGTACTGCGCACCTCGAAGAAAGCCTAAATTCATTCAGCTCTTGCCAGTAGGTGGCAGCAGCACAACACGAAAGGCATTAAGTCCATAAATGGAGTAAAGATGATGATGATGATGATAGTGATGATGATTATAATGATGATGAGTGAGGCATTTAACCTTGAGTTTCTACACTGCCTGTATTTGAATGTAATTTTATGGGTGGTTTTTTTTTTCTGTTGATCATCACAATATACATGGGAGATGAGGAAGGTAAAGTCTTATTTCCATGTTGTGAGGTGGGATCAATGGAACTCAAAATTGTCCTAGGATTTGCCCAATTAGTCTAGCAAGTTAGTATCAGAGCCAGTCCTGGGATTTCGGTCGTAGATCCAAATGCAGTCTTTTCTTCAGCTGTACTCCTTTCCACAAAATATTAAGTCCCTTTATGTGTAAATTTATTAATCCTCATGAAATATAAATATAAATTTACCGAAGAATTATATTTCCTCCACTGAATAAGGGAAAGAAGAAGGTATGAATGTGTAGGGTTAAAATAGAGATCTGATATGCCTAAAAGTATGGGAGAAAAATATTGTCTGAGAGTAACAGCATCTGTGAGCTTTGGAAGTCAGGTCGCCTAGTTTTGTGAACACCAGGCACTTGTAGTTTTCAGAGTCTGTTGCTTCCATGTCACTTACAAAATGTAGGAGCTCCTGCATGACCTTCGGGCCACCTGAAAAAATATTTGGTGGGCTCCTTCAGGGGCTGGGGGGTGGCAGGAGTGACCAGTGCTTCCATTGGTCAGTGGCTTCATACAATGGAGAGAATGAAGTCGTTCATGTAAAGGGGCTGTGAGCGTTCCCCCTCCCCCCAAGGACAAGAACCACACTTCTACCAGGCTCATTTTGCAGTCAGCGTCATCCAAAACACAGCAAGGCTCTGAGCCTGGGGCACCTGTGGGTGGAATGAACTCTGAACCACACTTGGATATCAGGTGCCTAGATGCAAGGGAATGGGGAATGGAAAACCTTATCTGTACATTTTGCTTTCATTGTTTACTTTGCTTTTGAAGCGAAAATAAGAGTCTTGGAGTCAAACCAAGATATTGTTTTTTCCTCTCTTGAGTAAAAGTCTGTTTCATGGTCCGTGTCACCAACAGGTAAGGGTAATCACAGTGTAGCTGGAAGCAGGGCCTTTCCTGAGAGGCATGACAGCATATAGACATATGGGAATGAAACAGTTAAACTGAAAGACTGAGGATTCCTAGTTGGGTAAAGACCCCTGCTTAGGCAATTCATGAAGAGGACAGAGAAGACATGGTTTCTCACCAGGGAGGGAGATGTTCACTATGTAGCTACTCCACGGACTTTTCCCTTTCTTTGGTTCATAGTGACTCTCCCAAAAGTTTGGACTTTGAGCAGTTGTGTACAGTAATGTATTCTCTACAAAGGGTGTATGAACTCTGAAGGCTCCTATGCAGAGGGCAACACAGAAGGTCAGCAACCATTGGAAAACCTGGACAGTAGAAGATTTGCATCAGAACCAGGACAGAGACATTTGTGCATTTTCTGGGATTTGAAGGAAGAACATGTGGGGAGCAGGAGTTGGGGTCTAATGGCAGATGCTCATGGTGTGGTTTCATTGTTGTCTTTGAAAAAAATGCTCAGGTTAAAAATATTGCTCAACGTAAACAGTTGCGGGATTTTCATTGTTTTGTATCACCCATGCTTCTGCCTCTTTCCTTTGGTGTGAATCCTTGAGCTTGGAGGAAGGAGAGAACTACACGATAATGGTGTATAGGTGGGCATTTTGCTTGGCATTCTTTTGTGGCTTATCTTTTTCAGTGAATGTTCACTGGGGACTACTGTGCACCTGGAACTGTGCTACACTAACAAGGCTCTTGATATAAAATCCATAGTCCATGCATTTGTGGATCTGATAGGGCAAATGGACATTAATTAAAGCAAGATGTGCATACTGAGACTCTGTTACAGATTCCAGTGTGCATGTGTGTGTGCATGTGTGTGTGTGTGGGTGTGGGTGTGTAGGGCGGGGGGCTCCCCATACCACTAAGCCAGTCTCTAATGCCAGCGGGGTATCCTAAAATTCAACTCCACTCTGACACTGTCTACCCAGAGATAGCACCAGATTGCACAGGTTAGGGGTTCAGGCCCATAAAATGGTGCCCAGTGCAGATGCCAGCTGCTGAGTCCAGGTTTTTACTTGTGCTTCTGACCAATGAATTAACCACAACTCCCTCTGAGGTTCAATTAATTTGCTAGAGTGACTCATAAATCTCAGAGAAACACTTTACTTACTAAATGATGGGTTTATTATAAAGGGATGTGACTCAGGAAGAGCCACATGGAAGAGATGCACGGGACAGGGTGTGGGGGGAAGGCGTGCACGTCCATGCCCTCTCCCAGTGTGCCACGCTCCCTGAACCCCCGCGTGTTCACCAGTCTGCCTGTCGTACTGTGTGCTCACCGCCCAGGGTCAGTTCTCCCTCCATCACCATGTATTTGAGCCCCTTTTCCCCTTCTACCACCCTTCTCTGTCCTCACGCTCTGGTAACCACTTAACTGTTGTCTGTGTCTTTTCCTCCTTCCTGTCCCTCGCTTTGTCCCTCATGCAGTGCAGCACGTCTCAGGTGTTGAGAGAGCTGCATGGAGCTTCTCAGAGTGACAGGACGGAAACCATCATTGCTGTGTCTTTCTTCTGTTGCCTGAGGTACACCACGTCCTCGCTTAACAGCATTGACGAGTTCTGCGATTTTAAGTGAAACAACGTACAAACAAGACCAACTTTACTGTGGGCTGTGACATAAACAAGTTAAGTTGCCACGGATCTCATCAGTGTTATAACCAGAGATGCTGAATGAAACAGTGTTGTCTGAGGGCCTGGTGTAGTTTGGAGCGTAAAAGCTTCTCTCACTGGGTCCAGCATGAAGCGATGGCACTAGGTTTATAAGGCGGGTCACCTCAATCTGGATGAAGTAGCCCAGTGTCCTCAGGATTAGTCCTTCTCAACATTAACTGTGTAGGAGTCACCTGTACTCCTTTAAGGAGTATGATCTGACACTCAGTCACTCACTCCATCATCTTGTATTTATTAAATTCGTACTATTTACTGAACAGATACTGAAATATGGTGATGAGCAAGCCATTGATGATGCTCTCAAGGAGCTGACTTCTGGTGAGGCAGGCAGCCACGTAAGAGACAGAAAGAGGCAGCATTGCGGGATGAGAAAAATAAGCTATTTTTATTGAGGCGTTGTGGCAGGCTTGGAGGTGCATGGCTCCCAGCTCCCTTTGGAAGGGACCCCGAAGCCAGGACCATTGTAACTGATAGCCTCCAGATGCTACACCTTTGGGATCCACTGTGCTGTTCATGTTAAGACCATGCTCATTCCTACGCTGCTCCTAGCCGATGACTGAGGACATTTCTGCCCAATATAGGACTCCTCTAGGGGGAATTCTTTGCTTTGGAACACCCCACCCCCGGCCTAGACCTTCAGAGACCTGTACCACAGTCCAGAACTCTTGCTACCTCATTTTTCTTCCTTCCCCTCTCCTTCCGTTGGGGGGACCTGCATCCTGGTCTGAAGGCTCGCTCTGCTCACTCCTGCACCCTCTCCTCTTTATCTATCATAGCTGTGAAGGTTTCCTTCAGTAAATCCCTGGGGCTTCGAGCTCTGTCTTGATGTCGACTTCTTGGAGGACCTGAACTGACCCTGGGAGTCTCAGGATAGGCTCAGTAACTTCAAACAAAAAGTTTTATGAGGTGTGCTTTAGAAAAATGATGACGGTGAATGCTGCTGCCCAGTGTCATCCAAGAGAAAGGCAGGGACCCTTTATGTGGGAACAGTGTGTGACAAGTTTCAGCTTGTTTGGTGCAGTCAGTTGGTTGGGAGCTACGGTTGAGAGAAGGTGTGCTTTGAAGTGTGCTGTAAATCATGAATCACGAGCAATGCATCAACATAAATTTCTGTCAAATAAAAACATTATGTTGTGTCCTCATCCACCTTATTCACCAGATCTGGCACTGTGTGACTCTGGCTCTTTGCCAAGGTCAAAATGACCATGAAAGGCAAACGTTTTGAATCCATTCAGGACATCGAGGCAGCCACGACAGGGCAGCTAAAGACACTCACGAAAGAGGGCTTCCAGCACTGCTTCAGGAAGTGGCAAGAAGCATTGTTCACAGTGGCCAAAACATGGAAACAACCAAAGTGCCCTGCGACAGACGACTGGATAAAGAAGCTGTGGGACATACACACAATGGGATATTACTCAGCTGTGAGAAAAGATGAAATATTGCCATTTGCAACAAAATGGATGGACCTGGAGATCATCATGCTAAGTGAGATAAGCCAGACAGAAAAAACAAAGAACTGTATGACTTCACTCATATGCGGAATATAAAACTGAAAGCAACAAAGAGAAAAGAAATGAACAAACAAACAACCCATGGACACAATCAATAGTTTAATGTTTATTTGGGGACGAGTGGGTTAGGGAGGGGAGAAAGGGGAGGGGGTGGGAGAGGAGGGGGGAAGCTAAATATAAGGGGATGGAAAGAGAAGTCACATTAGGTGGTGAACTTATTATACAACAAGTTGACAATGCACTGTGGAATTGTATGCCTGAAACCTATGTAATCCTTGCTAACAGATGTCACCCCAATAAGTCTAACAATAAAAATGAATTAAAAAAAAAGAAAGCGACAAGAACCATGGGATAAGTGTGTTAGAAGCAAGAGAGAGCATTTTGAAGGCGAATTAGTGGAAATGGGTTCTTTACTGTGATAATTTCTTTTATTTGAACATTCACTGTATTTTTTCATCACACCTCATATTTCTCCCATGCCCACAGCCAGAGCATGTTGGTGAGGGGGCTCTGCGCCTTATGGACCCCCACGCGGACAGGAGCTCAAGCTTGTACCTGACTCCAGGGCTTGCCACAAAGAGACTTGGAGGGAGAGAGAACATTGATAGCTAGGTCTTAAAGTGACTTCATTTACCTCTGCCCGTGTCACATTGTCCAGATCTCAGTCACATGGTCTCAACTAACAGTAGCCTGGGATGATCCCAGGAAGAGGCCATATAGCAGGGAATAAGCATTCTCTGCCTTTCAAGTGGTCACAAGGTGCTAAACTTATCTATTTGCTAAGGTCTAAATTACCCCTATTTTATGAATGGGGCACCAGAGGCTGAGAGAGGCCATGTGTTTTTCTCAGGGTCACAAAGTTAGCAAGAGGCAGACAGAGCCAGACTTTAGAGTCACATATGTCTGATTACAAACCACGTTTTCACTACTCTACTATGGGTACAAAAGAAATGCCTAAATGCCAGGAGTTGTGGGTAGCTGACAGGTCTCTAAATCTTACCCGATACACTTTGATCTCTCCAGAGTATGCTGAAGATTCTGTGAAATGTGTGAGACACAGGACGCGGGACTGAGATGGATGCCGATGCCATTATACCAAGTTCCTGGTACATACTGCACTTCCATTTCTGAATAGGCAAGATAGTATTTGAGTGTTGCTTATTCTCACATCTCTAGCTATTCTGGGGGCAGGAGGAGAATATTTGTTTGGCTTTCACTTCTTAAGGTAGAACTGACGAAATGGCATAAAAAAATGAGTTGAAAAAGTTTGGTAGATTTTTTTTTTGCCTCTTTTGATTGTATTTAATAGTTTTGAAGAGTGCTACAGAATAGCATGGCTGTTGAAAGAAATGCTTTTTGCCCTGTTTCTTTCTGGCCAAGTTTTGGAGAAAAGAAACTATAAATAGCTGACGATAAAAGGAAATTGCTGGTGATCTGTGGAGAAAGAATGGGAAATACAAAAGGACCACCCTAAGTGGTTTTCAAATAAAAATTATGGTTCCCCTCCCGGGGCCCAAGATGGTTACTTCTTGGAAGACGGAAAGGGCAAGAATGTGATGAATGTTTCCCCTCTCTTGTTTGTTTTTAAAGATAGTGTGACTTCATTCCTTTGTTCTATAGAACTCAGAGCTCTTTCCCTCTATTAAACATTTTACATGGACTGAATTTTTTCAAAACGGAGGTAATTTGCAAATAGTGGTTGAATTATTCGTAAGGCAGTTATCCAGGTCTTTTAGTTCGCTGTCTGCATCTCCATTTTTCTTTGGTCCTCGTGTGTCCTCTGGCACAGCTGAATTGGGGTGGGGGACAGATCACGAGTAAGGTTTAAAGAAAACTTGGCACCGCTGTGACTGTTCAATGAATAATGCCCTTTTGTTTATTTTTCACCCATAAACCATTTTCAATTTCCTGCCAAAATGTTCGTTTGCCATTAATTAAGCCTCACATGTTCATTCCCCAGAATTAACTATGTTTATGAAAATGGAAGGTGAAAAGAGATGAGTTGTACTTTTCTGTGACCAAAGGGCTTCCCTGAGCTGAGATCATCCCCTCTTCCTGTGAGAGGCAGTTTCCGTCCGCTGGGAATAACTGGGCCACAGCGCAGACGTGCGGCTACTGTTCTGAAAAACACAGCAGCTCTCTTTGCGCTGTGTTTGCCACGTGATATGAAAGCTGGTGTCCAGAGGCTGTCTTAATATACAATAGAAAGTCCAGGAAACTGGGATCTCTGGGTTCAGGGAAGACAAACTGCGTTAGGTTTTTATGGAGCCATTGTTATGCTCGCACACTCACCATTTTTCTTTCGAGTTACATCTATCTTTTGTGCCAGGACCCTCCCCGCCCCTGTTGACACAGCTCAGGGACTGATCTTAGACTTGAAAGCATTCGTGGGTTTCTGTGGAATTGTCTAACAGTGCAAGTGGAAGCTTTGTCAGAGTCACATAAGAAGAAGAAACATGTCTTGGAGATCAAAGTCATCCTGACAAATTGACATAGAGGAAGGAAAAACGTTAAAAACAGGAGAGAATAAGGTCAGGGAGGAAACTTGCTCAGGGGCATTTTAGACACAGATCTTGTGATATTAACATTTCCTCTATTTTTTTAAAGACCGAACTAAATTGCCTTCCAGTGACCCCTGAAGGTCATTAGTACCAGCTGTGGCTTCGTACTGCTAAGAGAAGATGACAGTAGGGAGCAGTGACATGGGTAAGGAGTTGAGATGGAATCAGATGTTTGTACAGCTTAGTAAGCCTGGATGTTTGTAGCGATTTCAGGCTGAGACCAACTGAGCTGTCCCCAGAATTTAGTTTAGCTGTCACATCTGGGTCCAATTAGGCACTCTGGATTAGGAGCTGGAAGACGGAGATGTAACCTTCATTCTGTCCCTAGTTGTATAATTTGTTGTATAACCTCATTTATTTGTGCCTCCTTGTCTACAAAATCAAAGAGTTGGGCTAGATGACCTGTAATCCTCAAGGTTCTAGCTAACTTTGTGAGGTGTGATATGGCTACGATTAGACCTGCTATTACCTATTTTGGTCAAGAAACCAACCAATGAACACAAATAGATTATGTCCTTTCTCTGTGCTAAACACCGTAGAGGGGATATGGAAGAAATAAAGAGATGAAAAACCTGGTTTTTGTTTTCTGTCAACCTTGTGAGGCAGAACTGTGACTTTTTTGAATCACTGTGTCCCTAGAGTCTAACACAGTGCCTGACATGCAAGAGTTCCTCCAGAGATGTCTGTTGTCCACGTATCTCTGTACTTAGTTAGAGAGACGGGTATTAAATAAGAAAGGATGCTCAACAATACAAGATGTATAAAATTGGTACCAAATCAGTGAGCGTAATGTACTCGTCAAAGAGCTTCTGAGAAGGTGGCTTTCTTTGGGTGGAAAAGGTGTGAGATTTTGCACAGAGAGGAAACTTTACCTTACACGGCTCAATTCCAGAGATCATCTTCATGTTGGCTCCTGTAGATAGAAATCAGTTTCAAGATTTAGACAAAAGGATAGCATAAATCTTCTTTTGACTGCTCTTTTCACATGTTTCATAATTCAGGGCTCTGCACACTTAGTTTGTGTACAGACTGGGTCAGAGTGAGACTTAGATGTAAGCCAGAGGACAGTGTTGGGTGAGGGGAAGCAGCAGATGTTTTCCACATTGGGGTATGGACAGATTTATTTCTCAGGACAAATTATGAGAGCATGAAGCACACACTTATCTTCAGGACGTTATCCATTACACACATACACACACACACACACGCACACGAGGGCTGTCTGGAAAGTATCCAGCCATGTATTATGAAAAGTAGAGGGATTTATGGCTGGATTTTAAGATTCTTAATTTAATCACACCTATAGAATCCCTTTTGCTACATATGGCGATACATCCACAGGTTCCGAGGATAGGACATGGATGGACATCTTTAGGGGCGTGTTGTTCAGCCTACAGCAGTGCCCAAGTGTTCTCCTGAGAGTGGACCCTCCGCTTTCTCTCTCCCTCCTAGTTCTCTCCATTATGCTGTCCGGTCCATATTCCTCCCCAGAGAATGTAGAATCGAAGCAGCTTCGTTCATCAGGTTCTGGATGAGACCTTTGGTGTAACAGTGGACACGTTAACTGAACCTTTTAAAGCCTTGGTTTCCTCCTCTGTAAGGCGGAGATGATAAAGATGCCTATGATGAGAATTAAACTTTTGCTACAGGAGAGTCCTTCTACATGGTATACACTCAATTAATTTGGGCTATTATCCTTGCTATTTTTCTAACTATTATTAGAAAGTTAATTATTAGAGCATCGATGTGTTCAGAATGACACCTGCCCAACAGTGTCCCCAAGTCCGGCTTTGAGGATCTAGGAGAGGAAGGGTCAATCTTGTTACAGTTCTAATTCTAGAAGCTTTATGAAAGCACCATGTCTACACTTTCCTAAGTATATTTTTAAATTTTAGCTTGGCATTATGAGAACAATCATCTCAATTTATTTTTTCTGATTTGTGCCTGATAGCTCAACAACCCTCCATCTTTTTATAAATATTGTTCATGAAACTAATAAAATCTCTGACTATGAAATTGCAAGAGATGTGACAAAGGGAGATGAACATAATCTGGAAATATAGGGGGAAATATATTTGGGCAATATGTTTGTTAAATGTATTTTTGCCTAGCAGGGGTGTCCAGCCTTTTGGCTGCCCTGGGCCACATTGGAAGAATCTTCTTGGGCCACACATAAAATGCTCTAACACTAACAATAGCTGAAGAAATTTGCAAAAAATCTCATTGTGATTTAAGAATTTGTGTTGGGCCACAGTCAAAGCTGTCCTTGGCTGCAGGTTGGACATGCCTGCTCTAAACTCTTCTTTTCTATCAGCTTCTGCGATTCCTCCAATTTTTGAACTTACATTTTCTCAATTTCAGTATTTGCAAAGGGGCTTCAAAGTCCTGGGGAAGTTGGGAGGGACAGGGTGTTTAGCATCTAGGACTGGGGTGGTGGTGGGCATCTATTTGTAAGGGAGATGGTAGGTCCTGAGTTTTTAAAAGTAAAGGGCCTGGCTGTATTGTCATTTGTTTCCTGTTTATTTTCATCTGCTTTAACAGCAGACATTTGAAATTCTGCTAGGTTATTAAAGAGCCAAGATCTCAGAATCACATGAGCAGATAAAGCCTCAGAATTTTTATTAATTTTTTTTTCAGAGCTGCCCTTCTGCAAGTGAAATATAACAGTATTCTTCAGGCACCAGGCTTGGTAAGCTCAATTAGGACGTAGGATTTTCACCAGTAGCTGTAGCAAATGGTTAGGTAGCACATGGGTCTTTAAACTCCAGAGAATTTCTCTGTGGAGAGAGGGGATGGCACATTTATTGATGGTGCAATGTACTAGTTGGAAAAGCCTAAGATCCAAGTCCTATTTATCACAAAAGAGACCTTGCCAGCTCTCAACAGGGTGACTTGTTTTGGAGTTGTGAGGATTGTTCCTGAGGGATAGAATCACAATAAGGGCAGGAACTTCAGTTTCTGCAAGGTTTGGTCTGTAGCTGAGAATTTTGATGCCCCTTTTAAAATGGATATTAGAGAAGAAAACAGCTCTCAGGACAGACAAGTAACTTGTCCAAAGTCATGTAACTACTAAACTACAGAACTGGGGTTTCCTGAAAATTCACTTGCAGAGTTGGTGGTGGGGAGACTCATTAGTGCTTTCTACATTTGGAAGATAAAGGAGAGATTAAGTTCTAGAGGAGATAATTTGAAAAACAATCTAGTTAAAAACAAGTAGCGCAAAACAAAACCAAAATCTGCTTAATTACATTAAAATCATTTGATACATTATGTAGTATGGTACCTTTTAAACCGTAGTTTGTAACCCAATAGTGTGTTACGAACTTTATTTTAATTTTAGTAAAATAGGATAAGATTAAATAGAAGAGAAAATACCAGAGGCCAACACACGGAGTAAGGCTGAGCAGCTTTTGAAAATGTGGGTGTACTTATGTACATGTATGTTGGGGCAAAAGGGAAGATGTAGTATTTTACTGTGGGTTATGGTGAAAAGAGTATAAAAAATCACTTATAGGATTTTAAAAATAACACTGGCTCTCACCTTTCCATTTCTAGAAATATTTACCCCATTTTTCCTTCTCAAAGTTACCATTGCTAATGAAACAACTGTCCTTGTGTGTGATGTGGTGTAGTAGCCCTGAAGCATAGCCCACTCTCACAAGGCAGGGACTAAATGGTGATAAGCCGTGATCATGGGTACTACATGGAGGTAGAAAGATGACTCCTAGGATGATTTATCAAACACTTCGATGTTGATCGTCTTTGTTTTGGTTACTTGCTTTAATTTTGGTCCTGATGTAATTGTGTGAGTGTACTTCTGTAAAACCTAAAGTCGCTTATTTAAAAAAAAAGTATAAAAAAATAAGTTAAATACCCAAAATCAATGTATTCACCATTCCTTTAACAAATGTTTATTGAGCACCTATTTTGTGCCAGCTACTATACTAAGTGCTAGAAATGGGGGACAGAAAAGAATGTACCCCGTGTTTACTTTTCTTGATGAATTTAAATGGTTGTCGCAGAGGTAAACACATAAAGAAATAATAACACAAAGAGTGGTATGGCTACTCAGGCTGACATAAATCCAGAAGGGCACTGCTGTGGACTGAATATTTGTATCCCCCCAAATTTATATGTTGATGTCTAACCCCAAAATGATGGTATTTGGAGATGACCATTTGGGAGGCTATTGGGTCATGAGGGTGGATACCTCTTGAATTAGTGCCCTCATGAAAGATTCCAGAGAGCTGTCTTTAGCCATGTGACCATACAACAAGAAAATGGCCCTCAGTGATCTAGAATGCGGACTCTCACCAGACAGCACATCTGCCAGTGCCTTGATCTTGGACTTCCCAGACAGAGAGGCTGTGAAATATAAATTTGTTGTTTAAATCACCCAGTCTATGGTATTTATGTTACAGCAGGTTGAGTAAACTAAAACAGACACCCAACCCTGCATCTGTGTGAGCACGTAGGGTAAGTGTATAGGGGGTTGGGGTGGGGAAAGAGGCAAAGGGTTTGGTGACAGAAGGCTTCTGGGAGGAAGGGATGCCTGGAAATTATGTAATGCAGTGGTTCTCAAACCCTAGCATGTCTGGATGGCTTGTTAAAGCACAGCTTGCTTTATACAGTTAATTTGTGGTTCTATAGATCTGAGATGAGGCCTGGAAATCTGCATTTCTGACAAGTTTCTGGCTGATATTGTGCTTTTGGACCAGCAATCATGCTTTGAGGACCACTTTCAAAATGTTCTTAGCTGCAGACACTCTCCCCCACCTTTTTCATGTTCCATCTTAAGTGGAATGTTCATGTATAAAATAGACAAAAGTTGAGATCCCTATAAGGAATCCTTACTTTCTCCCAGCTGATGCTCTTCTCTGATGGTGGCCTCTGAAACATCTTTGTGGAATTTGTGAATCTAGAGGAAAATCTGGTTACACAATTTTATATTTTTCTCTGTGGATACAACCTCTTCTCTGTCTGTCTGTCTGTCTCAAATCAAGTTGCTCAAATAATTTAAAAAGAGCCCTGCTTTGGCATAGAATATGTGGTCTTATTTAGGTTTTTGCTAATTTTGCAAAATAAAAATTAATGTGGTGATTAGGTTTCTTCTTGGATATCTTTCTCCAAAACTTAGCTTTCTGATGCTTTATTCAGTCAAGTTGTGGCAGTTCTACATAAGATTTACAGGTATTAGTACCTCATCATGAATTATTATGAAGATTGCTTGAGTTCTGTGTTAATAAATATCAGAGTAGAGAAATGCTTTGGGTCAAACACATAGCACAGTTAGGAAACTCGTTCTTTAATGGCTACCTGATGTCAATTCACAGTAAGGTGTTAGCTGTTTGATGCCTAATGCTTTAATTAAAATAGAAAAAAATTGATCTGTTATCCAGATATCCAGAATGCTAGGAAAGGCTTACAAATGATTGTTGTCCATCCAAATATCTGCATCATGGAGTAAATGTTCATTTGTTTAAGTGGCAAACTGGTTGTGATTTAACTTTGATTTCATATTAATGGTAGGTAACTGCATCATTGGTTGAAATGAAGACTCTATAGCAGAGAAAAAAATGACAAATGCCTTCCTAATTTGGAAGAGAAAAACTCTTGAGAGCTTGCTTTGTGATTATTTCAAGTTTTGCTTTATTCTTAGATTATTTATACTGTCTAAGTGGGGTCATTATCATATTTATGAAAATGGAAGAATTGGCAAAATCTTAGAGTTCTAACCAAGTTTTAATACTCACAAGCTTGGATGCTTATCTTAAACTTGTGTAAATGTTTTTTCTGGTTTGGGACTTTGTAAGCCTTATCTATTAAGGTACTTGGTACTTTTGCCTAAACACACACACACACACACACACACACACACACACACACGACAAATAGAAATAAAAAAGCAATTATTAAATAAACTACAATCACATTTAAAGCAGTATCTAGATCCAAACCACTTCCATAATTTTGAGAAACATTTTATTCAATTTACTGTGCCTATCTCTAATTACTTCAGTTGGATTTAAGTCTGAGGCCCATTTTTTTTTATAATATTACTCTAAGTCATCATTTATATGAAATACTGAAATGGTGGGACCAGGTATCACCTATGGCTAATTTGTATCTGTTTTTCATTTTTCTAAAACCAGTTGGTGACATTGGAGGTCAATAATGGCTAATGGGTTTTAATGTTTATAGAAGCTGCTGCTAAACTTGATTTCTCCAGAAAAAGGGACACTTTGCCAAGGAGACATCTGGGAGGGATCCATCAGTGGTCACTGATTCAAATAAGCATTCACAAACTCCCTTGGAGTTGACAGACATGTGTGAAAAGCTAACACATCTGGAAGACAATCAATCTGTAGAGTTCGTCAACATATGGGAATGTAACCACCTGGGGTTGACAAAACTGGTGATTAAACATGATGAAGTTCACTATCTATAGACGAGTAAGGTGTAACTGCCTATGAATTATGAGAACATACATGCATCTTGCATGCGATAATGAGCCATTAGCCCCCAGCTTGTGTGATTTAGAAAGGCCTGAGAACACTGAGGTATGTATGGAGATGTTTTCAGAAGTTTTTTCCATTTGTTTTTCTTTCAGAGCAATGTATAAAACCACACTATGAATTTAGACCAAGCAAAACAAATATTTCAGTGTCTCTATGCTTCCTCATTCCTTGTCCTTCATGTTTTAACTTGCTATTTTCACTTTCTGGCCTCCTCCTCATTTCTCTCTCTCTCTCTCTCTCTCTCTCTCTCTCTCTCTCTCTCTCTCTTTCTCTCTCTCTCTCTGTGTGTGTGTGTGTGTGTGTGTCACATACCACCACTGTTGGTACTTCTCCTGGGTCCTTCTCCATATGCATTTGATCACCCTTTGGGCAATTTCAGATGTTCCGTAACAGTACATTTCATTCTGTTTCAAACATTGAAAATAATTCACTTTGCTTAGATAACCATTTAATGTGACTCTTTAGAAGAACCCAAGTAAGAACAATAAAAATGATTAACAGCTTCACTCTCTTTTTTTTTTCATTTTTTCCCACTCTCTTCTGTGACTTTTATAACATACTCCATTCTTTTGCTCTTATTTTTCTTTTTTTTTTTTTTTTCATCTAAATTTCTTTCTAGGATTTTGGTAGCTCAAAAGACCTAACACCAAATCATGTAAGATATGCTGTTTTGACTTTCATCTTTCTCATCTTTCCTTGCCTAGAACAAGAAAATCAGTGGTTTGTGGCTAAATGAGAAAGAAACCTGACTTTCTTACTGAAGCCGAATTTGCTCAAGTAGAAGTAGTAGTTTTGTTGTCTGTGGTTAACGGCTAAGGATAGGTTCACAAGAGGTATTCCCAACACTTCTCATTCAACATGATTATGAAATGCTGCAAGTGTGTCAAAATGAAGGAAGTATAGTTATAACACATCTTAAATGTGTTCTAAAGTGAGTCTTTGTGGAGAGTTTCCATTGAGCCAATTCTCAATTTTTCTAAAATCATGGAATTAGTGGTCTCATTGATTGTACCATGACCATCAGATCCTTCCATCAGCAAGTAGAAAAGAACCACACTGAGAATGAAAACATCTGTAAAGCTCTCAGGAGTTATAGTGAGCACTACAAACTTGGTCGCGTTTAAGCCAGGAGTCAACAGACTTTTTCTTAAAGACCAGCAAAATATTTTCAGCTTCGTGGCCTTGAGGCTACTTTTGCAACTCTGTCATTATAGAAAGGAGCCACAGACTCCTAAACTAAGGAGTCTGGTTATGTTCTGATAAAACTTCATTTACAAAACAGGTACAACTTGAGGTTGTAGTTGCTGACCCCTGATTTAAATCCTAACATCAAGTATTTAGGGAGAACAGAGAAAGAAAAAAAAATCTTTGTATTACTGTGAGATACTGAGTTAAAACTGCAAGAAAAAGAAAGGTTAACATTTTGATCAACAGACCTGTTGCTGAGGTGTGTCGTATGGAATAAGAGGTACTGAATCACTGTTATGGTGAGTGTAGTTTGTTAGCCAGTTTAAACAGTTTACACGTCTAGCAGCCATGAAGAAAGGCAGATCTTATGTCAACACTCAGCTCTACTGCCACTTCAATGACTGAAGAGTCTGCGATCAATTATGCAATATAACATTGTCTAATTGATGGGCTATATGTGTATGTAAGTCTATCATAATAGATTAGCTCCTATGAAGATAAAACCATCATGTGGCAAACTCTCTCCCTGCCAAATGCAGGCTCCTGCCAAATCATTAAATCAATGTTATAGAATTTCGAGGCATTTGTAGTCAGAGAAGTGACTGTAGGGGAACAGCTGCCTCACATTTGGCACCATTGCCCTCTCTTTCTTGCTTCGAGTCACATCTGCTCATTTCATGGTTTGACACAATTTTTAAAAATTCTTCTTAGCTCAGTCGAGCCTGTGGGATCCCATCCCGGCCTCTCAACCTTCCACATTAAATCAACCAAGTTCAGATCAGGCTCTCTGTTAAGCAGGAAGAAAGAAAGGCACAGAGGGTCACAGAAACACTGTACTGAACTCTGGTACAGTTAGAGAATATTTGCTCCAGACTGATCACTTGAACCCAGCAAACTTGCTTGGTACTCCTAGTCATATTGTGGGAAGGGTAGTATTGAATCGGACTTGGTTTGGGCCATACCCCTAACAGTAGTTATATACAGGATCTCAATCAAGTCACAAAATAGATCCTTGGTTTTTTACAAAATGAGGAAGATGAATTGGGAAGTTTTTGACAATACGATTCAGATGTATATTCCAAGAATCTCGGAGGACATGATCTGAAAATTCTTTTTGACTCTAACTTTAATAGTGGTGCATTTAATTGACAGGTTCAGTGTTGTAGTTACCTATTGTAAAACAAACTACTCTCAAATTTTGTGGCTTAGAACAAGAACAGCGTATTTTTTGCTCATGTATCTGCAATTGGGGCAGGAATCTGTGAGGACAATGATCTCTGCCCCACTTGGCATCAGCTAATACAGCTCAAAGGCTGGGGGCTGCAATCATCTGACGTCATGTTTAGTCATGCACTTGGCAGTTGATGTTTGCTGGGAGCTGGAACCTTAGCTGAGACTGCTGGCTGACCATCTATATGTGACATTTTCATGTGTCCTGACCCCCCTTACCACATGGTGGCTGGGTTCCAAGGGTAAGCATCTAGCTAGAGCCAGGAGAAAGCTGTATTGCTTTTATGAGCTAATCTTGCAAGTCATGCATAGTCCCTCCCACCACATTCTATTTGCCAAGGAAGTCACAAAGGTCTACCCAGTTCAAGGAGAAAGGAAAAAAATGATAGGGTTAGGATGGCAAGGTGCTGGAAAAGCAAGTGGGGCTGGAAATATTGCTGTGGCTGTTTTTGGAAAATATAATCTGCCACATTCAGGTTATAATAATTGCTTGTATTTGAGTGAAACCGCTACAGAGTAGAAGTGCTTGATAACTTAGCTTCCTCATCAGTAATGATAAAAATATAAAAAACAACAGCAGTGAGTCTGTAGCTCAATGTCTCTGCTTAATATCCATAGGTGCCTTATCTCATTGAATCTTTATTTTTACAGATGAGAAAACTGAGGCAGGAGTTCAAGTAACTTGCTAAGCTCTCATAGCAGGCAAGTACACAGTGGAAGGTACACTTCAGAGTCAACCTGTTTAGTTCCAAAGCCCATTTGTCCTCTTCTATCCCGTACTCCCTCATCCGTGAAACTCTTGTTCTCATGTTTCAGCTTTTTTTCTTTCTTTTTTTTTTTTTTCTGAAAGAGGGTAAAATTCAGATGACATTTTGGGCAAAGAAAATATTAATAAAGGAGAGTTGCCAACTATTTTAATACCTGACATGACTCCCTATCTAAAATCAGTCTTTGCTCCATAGTCGACTGTTAAAATTCTTTTTATTACTCCTTTGCACCAGAGAAGGCAAAGCAGCGTGATAGCGTGGCTGTTATTGATAGGTGCCTAGGGATTGGGGAGAATGAGGAAGCGTGTCTTTGACTCATAGCTGATGGTGTGAAGGGTCATGATGTGAGTCCACAGTTACATGAGAGTTCACCAAGGGTGAATGATGCATAAATGTATAAAGCGTCTTCTGAGTCAGATATGAGGATGTGGGAGAGTAGACCAAAGCTGGCCAGGGATCTGGACTAAAAAGCCCAAGAGCTATAAGGTTGGGCTTCTGTTTGTGTGGCCAGGATCATGGATGAAAAGGGAGAACGCACAAGTGACTCTGCTTGTCCCTGGATTAGGTTCTTCTACTGAAGTTGTGTGTCAAGCATGCACTCAAGTGTTTGTGAAGACTCCCTGCTTACATAGTCACCCCTTGATAATTGCTTACTTACCCCATTCATTTAGTAAAAACCAACAATAATAACAGAAAAAGTGGTTGACTTGATTCTATAATCTCTTAACATATTTGGCATCTAATTGACCCAACCAATAGACGCGTGGCATCATGTGAATATATAGTTCCATGAAAAGGATCCACCCCCCAGAAAAAGAAAGAAAAGGACCCATCCATCCACTCACACTTTTTTTTTTGCATACATTAGCTATGGAGAAATCTATGGTTTTTAGGAAATTTACTATAATTGAACTTTAATTTTTAAACAATGGGTTCACTGTTCAAAGACCATTCTGAGTCTGGTTGACAAAAGATTTTACTTTGCTGTCTATATCAACATGCTCTCCAGTACTAATGGTCTCTCAAGGACAATTTGTAGGTCTTAGCAGTGGGATTTCCTTTTTTTTTTCATGTGCTTGGAACAATCATAGCTCAACATCTGGAAACACATTTGGCTGCATTGTTGGAAAGTAAATTAGCATCTGTGTTCATGATCTAGGGGCTGACCTTGCACTGGACAGCAGTGACTGTGTCTTTGTTTGACAGGCCAGTCTTCCTTGACTGTAGGACAGATCATTTCTTTGCTGGCATGAGTGCCCATCTCTCAGAACAGCCTGAGTCTACTCACTGTAAACTGGACATTTGCCCTAAGACATAGAGCAAAAGATGACACTAATTGAAAGTTGGCATCCTGGTGAGCATTGTCAGAGTCATCTCCTGCAGGAAAATAACCCTTATCTGGTGCCAGCACTGAACCGTGGGCTCCATGGACCTGCTGATGTCTGCTCACACCTGTTCCAACATGGATGCCAAGAAATGGGGGGTCAGGAGGAAATTAGACACACAGAGCCTCTGGGAGGCCACTAGAAGTCACAAGGCCCTTCGAAAGTCCTTTGGAACTGTAGTAGATTGGACAAGGAGGGGATGCCCTATGTAGATGTATTTGGCTGTGGTCACGAGCCCTGAGAATTCCACAGCAAGCACCATTCTGTAATGAACAGTGAAGGAAAAGGATTTAGGGAATCAGAAATAGACACCATAAAAAGAACAGAGGACCTAAATAACCAATAAGTTTTTTTATATTGCAGCTTTTCCTTTTTCAATTAGGTATGATGTATGCAAATATAGAGGTAGAAATAGGTATATATATTTGCATTGGTATAAATAAATAGACTTTTTCACACTTGCATTTTCTGTTATTTCATGCGTTTAGGCAGATGGTAAGTGAAATCATGGCCCAAGAAACATAAGTTGTATGCACATATTAAACCTGAGACATCATAATTAGCATAAAAGCGGTTGTTAATCCTAACTGCTAAACACTAGTAATATAAAGTGATTACACTTTGTGATGACACTTCTCTTATTTTACCACCTTACTTTCCTCTCCTAAACTTCTCCCCAAACTTGTAATTATATAAGACTGTGTAAAATGCAGAAGTGAGGAACAGATATACACAAGACTCTTGTGTAGCCAAGAGATGCTGCATCTTTCCCCCTAAGATGTGTTGATTTCTTTTCCTACTATTCAGTTAGTTCAACAGAACTTTATTAAGCAACCATATGGCATCAGACACTATGTGTTAAGCTCTTGGGACACAAAATATTTAGGCTACCATTAGCTGTTTCCCAGATAACTGCATGAGTCTCTTCACCAGGGATCTTGGTTCTTGCCTCCCCGTTTCACCATCATCCTTCACATTGAGTGATCTTCATGCAAATGCAAATTCAATTATGTTAATTCTATGAATAAAATTCTATTCTATAGATAACCACTCAGGATATAGTGCTTGGTAGGACAACTGAGATTCTCATGAACTGGCCACTGTTTGCCCTCCAGCTTCATCTTTGGCTGCTCCACAGCTTCCTTCTGATTTGATGCCACAGTTAATAAACAGAACTGTATGTAAATTACCTGAAAGGACCACACACTTTCTTACCTCTACGTCTTTGCAAAGGGTGCTTCCCTATCCTGGATTACCTTCCGCCCCTCTTCACGTGGTCAGTGTCTACTCATTTTGCCTGCCTTAACTAAAATGCCAGTTCCGTTGGGACGCTTTCCCTAACTTTCCTTCTATACTGCTGCAGCCCTCATTGGCTAAATCAAATCACCACCTCTTGTTAAATAAAATGATTTATTTCATCATTCATTAGTACATGTATTATGTCTTTATATCCCTCTGAAGTAGTTAATTCTTGGGTTAAAATATAACAAATCTATGCACCTTTGCTTTTTATTTGGTCAGTATCTTTTTCACACACTGTCAGTGTTACAGCTGTGTGCATATCCTCATACTTGCTAAGACTGACAGTGGCCAATAATTGTTTTTCACTTAGCATTATTTAATCTTTAAAACAATTCTAAAAAAACCAAGGGAGTAGGGGAGAAGGGATAGGGACACAAATATATGGTGATGGAAAGAGAACTGACTCTGGGTGATGAACACATAATACAATACATGGAGGATGTAATGTAGAATTGTGCATCTGGAACCTATGTAATTTTTACTGTCACCTCAATAAATTTAATAATAAACAAAACAAAACAAAAAACAGAACAAAAAAACCCAAAAAAACTCTAAGTAGTAGATTATCACCAGCATCTCATTTCCAGCTACATTTAATTATTTTTCCCAGGTGTTTATAGAATGGCAGAACTAAGGTTTAACTTTTGGCTTGTAAGTTATCAGAGCCTATTTTACTCTCTCTTGTGATACTGAGTAAATTTCTTCCTCTATCTCTCACTTATTCAACTTTGAACTTTTTGAGGTAAGGTGTAAAGTTTTAATCATGTTACATATCCAGTGCATAGTATGTGACTTTAATGCAATGCATTTAAAAAACACAAAAGACTAAACAGAAAGGCCTCTACATCTACCCTTAAGTTGCTCATCGAACTAAAAGGCAAGTATCTAAAATGATAATTTTGGTATAAGAAGATATGTGTGTTATTATAGACAGGCATCAGCTACCATGAGAGTGAAGAGGAGGGACACAAAACTCAGAATTGAAGTGCTTGGCTTCTGAAAAAAGGTAAAGCCTCAATTAAATATAAATTCACTAACTTTTTAGATGCATTTCCACTAATTTTGTATCTAGGACAAGTTCAAGTGATAAAATCTTCTACCATGAGAAAATATTAAGGATAAACTCCAGTCCTGCTTTTGAAACATTTGGCATGTAGCAGATGGGATGTGGAGCTCTATTAGTCATGTTTTTACTTAAAGAAGTTCCATAAGTTGATATACTGTTGTCAAATTACTGTTAAGAAGTGGTACATGTTAGGGTCAAGGCTAGAGGGGTTTTTCCATTTGGTTTTGGCTTTTTTCATGTGAGAAATGATTATTGGAGTCTAGTTGAATAAAACTCTTAAGTTCTCAATTAATATGAACTTAAAATATCCCATCAATTTTATTTAATTTTTTAAAATACACAAATATACAGTCTAAAATATGTTTAGGCGTGTATGTATGATCTCTTGTCCTCATTCTTCTCATCTTTGCAAAGAGGCTGGGTTGAAGCCTCTGGAAGGATCTTTCCAGCTCTCGTAATCTCTGATCCTCAGTTTTGTCAATGATTTACTCTCAGAACATAGTAAAATACAGATAATCATATGCTTAATAGGAAAAGCAGTATTGTCAGTCAGATGCTTAAGACTTCGAGCTAAGCTCCAAGGACTTCTAATCTGAATTCAAATGAGCTCCTGAGATGGGTGTCATCAGTACACCCAGTTTCTGGCGGTCACTGTAAATCCAGGGCTGCTGTCCTTGGTGCTGACGGTGATGTTTATACGGACGGTTTCCCGCGGGAGTTGGGGGCGGGGGGTGGTGGAGAGGGAGGGAGGATGAGGTGGGAAGGAGATTTTGCGTATTGTCTAAGACACAGAAAAAAAAATTGTTTCTCATTTAACTAGTAATCATCACTTTTACTCTGGGAAGCCCATGTAGCTTTGAAGATTTTCTGGTATTCTTCATTTATCAAGCTGACATCTTTTTCGTGATGACTGAGGGTTTGCATAAGGGGTTCAAAGTGGTTCCCCCGTCCTTAGATTTTCATTTTCCTTGTTGATTTTACAGTTTCTCCTAATAGTCTTTGTATGCGTATCAGGTCAAGGAGTTGCTTCCTCCTATTTTCAGGAAATTGAAATACCCATTGCACATTATTCCTTTGTGTTATCCTCTCCATGTACATGGAGAACATCAGTTGAGTTCCTTTAAACTTAAAAATAAATCAAGTTGCAATTAACGCATTTGTGTAAGTAAAAAATACTCAGCCACACCTCCTTTCCTCTTCGTATAACAAGGTATCTGCTCCTCCCATTTGTTCTTAATAACAATCAGATCCCTTGGCCTAATGAGGTTATTCATTGGCCCACATGGAAGAATTGTATGAGTCATTGTGTTTCCCGCTATCCTTTCCTTCTTTAAAAGTATTACAAAGCTTTGGCGTCATCTCTTCATTTTCTTAGGATTTCACTGATCATAGGTCAGCAAATTTCACACTATGAACTATTTTTCAGGCAGTTATGTACTTTCTCTATAACTTTCCTTATGCAACTCACAGTTCTTTCTTTTTCTAATTCTTTTCTAGTTATCTTAGAAAATGTTGTCTCCCTCTCTTTGTTCCACTTGCAAGGGGGTTGGGGGAAGCTAATCCAGACTATTCATTATGAGTATTGCTGGCACTATTTCTATAGTAAAGGGAATGAAAGCTGGAAGCTTTGATGTTGAATTGGGAAGAATAAAGAACTAGTGCCTTGAACCTCTAAACCCACTGAGAAGGCACAGGAAATGCATTCAGGACCTTTAAAAGTCAACATTTTCTTCCTTTTCATTCTCTAATTAAATTTTACAATTTTTTTTGGTGTTTCAACCATATTGTTTGCTCCAGTTTTTTTTTCTAATCCAGTTACACAATATTTCAATTTCAACTGAGGTTAAAAGAAAGCTTTTGTGAACTGGACCCTTATAGGAAGTGTATAGTATTTCATTATGTTTTTGAAGTCAAAGCCATTAGCATACAACTTTTGAAAAATTATCATTTCTATCAAGGGATTTCTCTGTATTAATTTCTTATGCTTAAGATTGTATTAAATATTTCATTGCCCATCATTTATTTTCAAAACTGAACCTCTCTATTTCCTTTGCATGAATCAAATAACCACCTTGGTAGGTTTTTTTTTTAAACTCACATCCCAGTTCTTAATATCCCTTTATATATTCACATGGCAGTTATTCATGACAATTATACATAGAGTGCCTAGTGCATACTAGGCATCATACTAATTCCTGGGACAGAGATAGTAAAAAAAAAATATAATAGTTCCTGTTTCAAGTTGTTTTTGCTCTAGTAGGAGATGCCTGATAAGCAAACATAATTAATTATAAGGCTGTGTTAACTGAGCTATGACAGAGGTACAGAGTGGCATGGGAACATAGGAATGTATACTAACTTATCCATTAGTGCCCAGAGCTGAAAACTCTATGATATGACCTTGAAAAATTGCCCCTTTGGACTAACAGCTGAGCGGTAGTTTCTGACCCCGATTGTGACACATTTGGTGCAATAGTATGGGCTTTGGAATCAGAAAAATCAGGAAATGAATTTTGGCTCTGCCAGTTACTAGGTGGTATTCCCTCTAAGATTCAGTTTTCTCATCTCTAATATGAAAATAATGATACCTACCTCACATAATGTGGTTTGAATAAGATTATTCAAGCCCCTCTTCATGGAAGTTAGAGCTAACAAGAGCAGTGGTGGACTGGAACTCTGATAATCACACTTGACAATGCAAGCCCCAGTTTAAATTATTTATATATCTAATCCTTTTGATTGTAATCACATCTCCATTAGGCACTGTCCAGAAGAAATCCAGCCATAAATCTCTCTATTTTTCATATTACATGCCTGGACACTTTCTGTACAATCCTCAGATTACTATTTGTATTATTCCTACTTCACAAAGAGGAAAATGAAGTTTACTGGAATTAAACAATTTGCCCCAAAGGTATCGTTAGTAGAATATAGAGCAAAGGCTTGAACTTAGATCTGTGTAGCATTGAAGGTCACATCTTTATGTGCTCCTATACTCTTGCTCCCTGCCTTGTTTTATTGTGATTGTTGAGTGTGATAGACACTTGTCCCACATGTTTTAATTTCCAGGCAGAGGAGACAGAAGACTAGGGTAGACATTAAACTGCACATTCCATGGGGACATGTGCCATGTGTATTTTGCTAAGCTGAATCCTCAACATGTTGCACAGGATTTAGTACCCAGAAAACACTTACATTTGTAAAGATGCAGGGTAAGCTGATGTAACAAAGAGACTCCAATATACAGATGCTTATTTCCCTCTCATGTAGCAGTCCATGGCAGACAGGTAAGGCTCGACTTTGCCATTTTCAGCCAGCAGGCAAAGTAGAAATCATGGTCAAGGTTTTTCTTTAAATCAAGTGATGGTGAAGTTGCCCCATCCCTGCCATTCACTTTCTGTGAGTGCAAACTTAGGTCACCATACCTCCCTATAAATGGGCTGGAAAGGTTAGGTTCTAGTTGGATAGAAAAGGGGAATAGATTTGGGGGCTCCACCAGCAATTCCCATTACGGTGCTCAGTGTACATTTATTGAAGGAGTCAATGAAGAAAATCAAAACCTGTAAGTAAATACAGGCTCCAGTGAGACTGAGACAAAGATGTTAGCTTGGTTCACTAGCTTACAGACCCGTGTCAGCATGCCAATGTGTCTTTCCAGCTAATTCTTGCCAAAACACATCTTTAGTCATAGCCACCTATTGTAAGTATCTCTTCACTATAGTGTTTTCCTTTAATCTATGGCTGTCAACTTTTCTCTCGAATGTCAGAATGGGATCGAAGCCAGAAAAGCGTTTACGTGAGCTCCATGGATTATGCTGCTTGCTCTCTTAAGGAAGATAAAGTGGCAGGTTATGCAGCACATATCTGTGTCACCTGTCAGGGACTCTTCATCCTAGGGCAGAGGAGAGTATCACACATTTTAGCTCGTTATTTGTGATCCTCCGTTAGAACTACCTTGGCATTTGGAGAGAGTAGTTCTGACACTGGCTAAATGTGGTTTTAGTTCTTCTAAAAGAAAGTGCTGGAAGTTTTTTTTTTTACCTCAGGAGTTCTAGACTCTTTCAGATCAATATCCTAGCTGGGAATTCTATCTTAGCAACTTTCTCTTTTCTGCAATAGAACACTTTCTTTGTTTCATGAAAGAGATTTTTTTCACAGCCACTGTAGGATCATACATTGTAAGATACCCGACTGGTAGCAGGTAATTCACCCCACACAGAGCGTAACCACTCTTCTTCATTGCCCAAGGGCATGGCAGATCCTTATTAATTTCACTGAGTCAACAGTCAAAATTACAATAGACTTTGTGGATGTAGAAGAGAAAAAGCTACAGATTGGGAGTAGTTGGTGAAACTCTATTCTTCCAGACTTACCAAGGTGGAACCATTTTCTTTCACTTGTAAGGCTGAAAAACTAAAAGATAACTACTGAAACCTTATGTCTCTTTAAGCTCTTTAATTCCTCAGAGCTTAAAGGGACTCTGTAGACCTTCATCTCATTTATTTTCACAACATCCCTGTGGAGTCAGAATCTAGTTTTGCTTTTACTGTCCAGAGGGAAGGCAATGCCCTGAGAACTCAAGTGACTTCTATTCAAAGTCAAAAGTGAGTCAAGTTATAAAGCCAATGCTTGAATTCGGGTGTTTTGACTCCTCACCTAGTGACTGCTTTAAGATGATAGTATTTGGGGAAGAAATATAGCTAGGAGAACTCAAAATATATGATAAAAACACAGTGTCATGATACATCAAAGTTCCAATCTGGAATTGTTCCTCAGTTCACAGATTTTAAAAAATGCTTTCAATGACTCAGCACTATTTTATGATTTGAACTGTTCTTGCTTCCTTAAGGCACAGGTGTAGACATCATTATTCTCTGTCTAGTGGAGAATGATGAGGATCCCTGTAATCAGAGATCCGCAATGCTACTAATGATTTCATTTATTTCAGAAAGAAGGGGAACATTGGCCATGGTACATAATTGATGCTCATTAAATCTTTGTAGAATAATAGAATGATTTTTACAACAAATTAAAAAGTGGAGTGAACAAATTCAACTCATAGGCTTGCAAATTGGAGCAGGGTCTCCTTAACCCCTTTGTGCAAATTAGGTAAAGTCCGTTTTTCGTAAGTGGACACAGCCCTGAGCCAGGGTGCACAGCTTGGTGAGCAAAGCTCTGGCTTTGAGCCTCATTTATCTGTCCCCTCAGTTGTATGCTCTTTGTGGCAATCTTCACAGTCATCTAGCCCACATTCTCACAGTCACGTGGTATACCATCATGTATATCCCACAACAGGCGTTAACTTACTTTTAGGGATCTCTTGGAAAAATATTTTCACACCCTCATTAGTTACTCATAAATAGTCCTTGAGTTTAGGTAAGATTCATGTTCATATGAAAGGGGACATCATGAGTGATTGCTCCTGAGAGGAAGATAACATTTACATGTAATACATGAGGAGGTCAACCTTAGGCAAGAAATAGTTCTCAGCACAGAAAGACCAGAGAGACTGTGCGAAAACCTAAGTTAGGTACGGCCGTGTTGTGGATTTATCCTTATAAGTAGAAGGATAATTTGTCCCTCTTTCCCGAAAGCCCAGAATTACCAACTTTCAGTTGGACCCCAGTCAGTATGATCAACCATAAAACAGATGGGAAAATAGGGGACTAAAATAAAATACATTAAAAGTGAAACCTTAACAGATCTCTTTGACCCTCTCCACCACAAATGAAAGCATTGCACGGTGGGCAGTGACCTCCTCTCTTAAAAGAACGGTAACAATAGGGACCACATAGGTTGTGAGCTTACAGCAGATGCAAAAGCTTCACAAGAGGCCCATTTGTAACGAGCTCTCCGCTGGAAGTGGGGAACATCAAAGGGAAGTGCTGGAATGTGTGTGTGTAGCCTGGCTTAACCTCAGCCAGCCACTCAGAGAAGAGGCAACAGGACTGTGGGTGTCTGCAGCCCATGAAGATCGCAGGAAGTGCTAGAGCCCCCAGTATATAACTAGTTCCTACAAAAGAAGCTCTCTTTCTTGGGCTTTATTAATTTTGGTAAGCATATAATTGTAAACACATGCAATGTTTAATGATTGGATGTATTTTAATTTGCAGTTTAAGAAAAGGAGATAGAAGTTAAGTGACTTGCTCGAATGGAATTAGTAGACTTAAAATGTCCAATTCCAGCTTTCCACTAAACCTAGGAATTTCTAGTGTTGACCAAATAAATCCATGAAACACAAATAGGTATTATTTGTTGGGTGTTTACTGCATGAGTACTTAACCATGTATATCAATTTTTATGCTAAATTCTTTATGTAGCATGACTGAATTGTGTTGCTTTAAAATTCATGTTAAAGTGTTGATCCCCAATATGACTGTATTTGAAGATACAGCCCCTTTGGGAGGTAATCAAAGTTAAATGAGATCATAAGACTGAGGCCCTAACTGGGACTGGTGTCCTAAGAAAAGAAGACACTTGGCGTAGCTCTCTCCCTACACACGCACGTAAGATATGCTGTGAGAAGGTGGCCATCTACAAGCCAGAAAAAGAGGGCTCACCAGAAACAAGCTCTGATCGCACCTAAATTCTGGACTTCTGGCCTCCTGTATACTGTGAGAAAATAAATTTCTGTTTCTTTTTTTTTTTTTTTTTTTTTTTTGGTAGTTACCTGGCTGGGAAACCAACCCAGACCAGTGTTGAGAGCGCTGAAGCCTAGCCACTACACCACCAGGGAACTCCAAATTTCTGTTTCTTAAGCCACCCAGTCTGTGGTATTTTGTGGCAACCCTCACAGACTAATACATCTAATTCTTTCAAATAAGTGTCTGTTATTTCTCCTCTTTCTTAATACAATTCTCATTTGCTTTGCCTTGTCCCAGCAGTCTAGGAAATGTCCACAGTACAAAATAGGCACTCTTATGACAAAAAAGATGAAGAAATTTAGCTAATAGCATAGGCTACACAAGAAACATAAAGTGGGCACGTGGGCAATGAGAATTCCAAGGTGACCTCAAACTACTGAGTTCATTCTGTTTCATTTCATTGGGCAGCACAACATAGGTGGGTTTGTGATATGTTCAGGGATGCTGGTTTCCATGCCTCTTCTTGGCCTCCGTGGGAGGCACTGAATGAGTATCCGAACTGGGAAATCCCTCTGAGTTTTGTCTTAGGTGAACACTTAGCTCTGTTCTCTGTAGTTGCTTAAGCTGTGATTGCAACTTGCCCTCCCTTCTAAGAAGCTGCAGGCCACACACCTGTTGACTATTTAGTGTACTTTTGACCCGAAACCCTCACATATGCTAAATTCTCTTTAGTGTGGAGGAAAGAGAATTTAATTGCTTTGGCTGATGGTGGACTATCTCCTCTTTGTTTTTCCTAAAGTCTTGTCACAGACATTTCCTAAGTCACTTGACCTACCAAAATCCTTTCTCTGTACCCACTTGGTCCTCTAATTCCTATTTCTTTTCATATTATATTCTTGTGTTCCCACCTTTTAACACTTATTATCCACTGTGCCTCAAGGTCATTTGAGAGTAAGAAATATATATGTACATAACCTCCTCGATGCCAAGGGTAATACTGGGTACTGGAGATATCTACAAGACACTACACACACATACACACTGAATGAATGAACCAGTGAACGAATTAACGGATCCTACTAAGTTGCTCTTGAGCGGACATAGCAATGTATACTTTCATGTTACAGGTTATTGAAAAAATACAGGATTGAGTAGATATTTATTTATGCTCATACGATACACTACTTTGAAACATGGCCAAAAGTCAATACCTTCTTAAAACTAGCAGTGCTTCATAACTTGATAACTTCCAAATTTGTAGGTACTGGAAGGTGTTAAGAATATGAATTAATTGAAATTCTTCAGCTTCTTCAATTGTAGAAACTAAATGCTATTCTGAAAGGGAGCTCCGATATCCCCATGGTAACAGGGCTCCATTTAAAGGCACAAAGCGGTCCTTATTTGGGGACACCTGGGAGTTTCAGGTATCGATGGAAATACCATTAAAGGCAAATTATAAGTACATATTCTGTGTAATTATGTGCACATGCATAAATATGCCTAATTTAGCCCCACCTTGCATTTAGTTTGATTTATCATTTGGCTTTGAACAACTCAAATCTCAAGCATGAATATACTTTAGGGTGCTTTATCTTCTTAAAGAAGAGCTCATCTATATTTTGGAATAAATATCATTTAAAATGGTGCTGATGCTGGGAAGAAAAAAATAAATCCATTGCTTAGCTACTCACTACTTTGAACTTAATTAGGGAAATGTTGATTCTTAACACATCCTCTGAAATGGACATATTTATTGTCTTTATGCAAAATTATCTAGCACCGTGCACCTGACTGGCCATTCATGACTTAGGTCAGTGCCAGCAGGGTGCCCGAAAAGAGGATTTTAGAGTTATGAAAAGGGATTTTGCAGATGACCTAGGCAAGGTCAGCTACAGTGTCTTTTATGTCTTTTTTTTCTGGTTTAAAACGTTTGTCAAAATATTCAAACCTTTTGTTATTTTGTAGATACCTTCAAATGCTTTGTACAGGGTCCGAAAAGGGAAAAGATTAAAAAAAAGAAGAAGAGAACAGAGGGGTGAATGGATTGGAGAATGGTCTTGATTTCCTCATCATTAGTAGAATCCTTTTGCTTAGTTGTGGAGTCTCTTCTTATCAGAGATAGTACTTTTAATGGTTCCATTTTTATATTATACAGTGCATCCAGGAAAGGTGCAAGGCGGACTGCATTTGCTCTGAGGATGCAGGACCGTGTGACAGGTGCGAGGCTAGCTTTGAAGTTGGTTAGCTCATACATAACACAAACTTGATAGAACGCATAGGAAGGAACTGCGATGATTTGCATAGGTTGTGTTGCAGGAAGAGGTGTGTCTAAGTGTGTATGCTGACTGGAGAGGTGCTCCAGGCCCGAGTATTTGGCAAGGTGACTTTTCTCTCCAGTGTGCCTCTGAAGGTTCTTGCTGCACTTGCCTCTCACCCAACACCCCGCCCCGCTTCCCATAAATTCCTTGCAGTTGTTAAAAACGTGAGGCTGAACGCTGGACATTGTTCATGACATTGAGTCAAACTGAGTTCTTTTATATAAAAGTCTAATGCTGTTTTTCTAAATATCTAACATTCATATTTTGGTTATGAAATACAATTTGTTACATTTTCTGCATTTCAAATGAATCCCGAGCCGTGGTCTCCGTGAGGATTTTCTGAGGGCTAGGTGAACAAAATATCTGAGGATCAAAAATTACTTTCTCTGTCTGTTAAATCCCACTCAATTGTTACATAAATTTCTTTTTTCCCCCCAGTGGGAAAAATGTTCAAATAGAAAGTTAAAGCTGGAAGGAAACTTAGAAAACATGTAGCTCCATCCCCTCATTTTGGCAAATAAAGAAACTAAGCCAGAAGAAGGAACTAAGCCATGCCACTGATTTGTGGCAGAACCAGAGCAAGAAACCAGGAATCCCAGTGACTAGTTTATTGCTAACATTTGGGAATATATGTATAAATAAATGTACAACGTGTGTGTGTGTGTGTGTCTGTGTGTGTGTGTGTGTGTGTATGCCTATAATATAGTCATATCTATGTTCCCGTGTTAGCAATAAACAAACTAGGCATATATTTACATATATACATATGTAAATTTAGCTGAATTCTAATTTTATCTGACCCCCTTACAACTCAAAATGTGCCATTGCCATCACCAGGAGGTTCTTAGAGATGCAGCATGTCAGGCTCACCCCAGACTTACTGATTCACAGCCTGCATCCGCATGGCATCCTTGCGTGATTCGTGCGCTTTATTTGAGAAGCACTGTTCTAACAATTTCTGGTTTTCTGTGATAAGTGAATTAACTAAAGTATGGTTGATCAGAATCCAGAGGTAATCTGAGATGTTCATTATACTCCTATGTGCTGATTTCTCATCTCTCTTTTCTCTTTCTCTTTCACAGTCACTTCCTGATGCTATAAAATAAAAGGATATTGAAATTGATCACTTCTCTTCCACTCTTGCCTTTTAGTAGGAAGGTTTGCCTTCACGTTTTGTTGCCTCTCTTCAAATTGTTAATATGCATTGCACGTTCGCTCTGTGCCTGAAGTATGCTGAGTACTTTGTGTCTGTTATCTCCTTTAATCCATGCAACAGTGGGGTGAGGTTATCATGATCATAATCTCCATTTTACAGAAATGGAGACTGAGGCTGAGAGAGATTGAGTAACAGGATGTGTCAGGACTTGGACTTGACCCAAGGTTTAGCTCATTCCAGAATGTGTGAACATTAACCATAACATGTATTGCTTCTGTCATTCCAAGTTCTAATTTGATCTTTCTCCCAAGAATTTCTACCTCTAAAAAATTATGTTATCTTACCAAGTAAAAACTAGAAGTCAAACTTAGCACAGTGCCTGGTACATAGTGGGCACTGGAGAAATATTTGTTGGTTAAATGCATGAATGAATGAAAAGGCCTAAGTCTGCCTGATAAGAAAGCATGTGCTTTTTCTGCAACGTCAAGAGGAAGATGTCTGGCAGAAAAGACATTTCCCATCGTAATGCAGCTGCTGTTTCCTTCGGGTCCCTAATCCCTCCGCCCCAATTCTGCTTTCCTTTATCTTTGACTTACATATGACTGCAAATGCCCTACTGTTATTCTGAATTTTTAGTTTTTATTCCTGTCCTATTGTCTTAGACAGTAATCTGCCAGGAGGAATGAGGATAAATCTAATGACATCCTTGGAGTCCCTGAGCTATTATTTCAAGGACTCTGAGAAAGTCCCATTAACCCTTAATCCTCCTCTACTTCATGGGCATTTTAGAGCTAGAGCATCAAGCTAGACTTTAAGATTTTATGTTATTTGACCTTTGTATCTTAGTGTCAGTGAGAGATCAAAAACCAATCCCTGAGGAGGGAAGAAAAATATAGGGACCCTTACTGCCTGGGACTCAGAGGGATGGGGAGTGAGGCAAAGTCGAGGCTGATCATGAGAGATCAGACCGGGGGAACTGAAGGTAATTGGGCTGTTACCCACTTTGAAGCGGGGCTGGCTGATCAGGTCCAAGGTGGTGGGAACCAGAGCAGGGCAGGGGGACCCCCAAACACCAGTTGTGACTGTATCTGCCACCTTGTGTGGACTTGGTACAAGGAGATGGGTCACATTACTCTGGGTCTCATTTCTTAAGCCGTAAAACAATGGCATTAGGTATTTATTTCCTGCTGTTTGGGAGGTTTATTAAATTCATTGGGGCGACATTGGTTAGTGAAATTACTTAGGTTCCAGGAGTGCAGTTCTACAATACATCGTCCGTGTGTTGCACTGTGTGCCCAGCACCCAGAGTCAGTTCTCCTTCCACCACCATGCAGTTGAGCCCCCCTCCCCAACCCCTGGCAAGCTGGGCTTGCCTGTGAGACGGGCTCTTGGGGACCAGGTAAGGAGGGTGCAGCTCACGTCTGCTTCGATGGTTTGGCCTTTGGTCTCTCTTCCCTGGCCTGGGCCCTTTTTTCTGGTCAGAGGTGCTCTTGGTTTGGGGAACAGCCATCCCATGGGGCCGCATTGCACCAGCTGATCCTCAGACCTCCGCTGGGTTAGCACTAGGCATGTTCTCCCCGCCCCCCACCCCATTAGAGCCCCCCCGCGGGGTGCGGAGTGGCAGGCACACTTAACCTAAAGGGGTGTTTTAGGGTTTGCCAGAGGGCATTTTCCAAAGTCTGAGCGGACAACGATGATCTGAATGCCTTCCACTATTTTGCTATTTTTATTTTGTAAATGATTAATATACTAAAAAGAGTCGCAGCCCCAGTATGCATTTATTGATTATACGTGTGTGTGATTTAGTTTCCAGGGTGGAAAAACTCTTTGCTAACAAATGATGGTCCTTGAGCCAAGAATATATGAGTGAGTGAGGCCTCCTCATTCCTTTAACCCAGATACGTGGGCCATCAGCCTCATGCAGACGTCGTGCAGGTGCTGGAGATAAACGAAACACGACCTCTGCGTTTAAGGAACTCCTAGGGTAGTGGTGAGGACATAGATGTGCCAACAGGTAGCTGGCATACAGTGTCACAGATGATATAGTGGAGGTGGCAACAGAGTATTATGGGAACACTAGGAGAGAGGGGCCAGCTCTGTTTGGGAAATTAGCTGACGTTTCATGGACCACATGCTATCTGCAGATGGTGAGGATGCAAACTTAATTTGCACGTTACATCTCTAACCTTGAGATGACATTTGATTGTTTGAGAGCTCAGCAACAAATCTTTCCCCTTCTCTGTGCTCCCTCTGTAACCCATCAAAGAATTACAATCCGCTGAAATGCAGCAAGGCGAATGGTGTGGGGTTAAAAGTAAAAGCCACTCTTTGCTGACTCAGGTTGGCTCCTGGACCCGTCAGACAGCACTTGATTTTCTAGCTTTTCTGATTAAAGCTTTCCCTAGCAGCTCCTTCAGTGGAAACAGGTAAGCAAAGCAAGCAGCTAGCAGGCGTCCTCACAGATCTAGTATTTCCGTCTTCCCTGCTTCGGGCACGCTTAGCAGAAGGCCATCTGCCCGGTGCACCAGGGAAATACAATTGCTTGCACGAGGCCCTGGTTACGGTGAAGAAGGGCAGAAGCCAGAAGGAATTCAATCTTTAGCTTAGAAAAATCTAATTCTCTCAAGGTATATTGAAGTCTGGAAAGTGGTTTTCTTTCTGAGCAGCTAGATGCAACCTGGAATGCGGCTTCTAATAGCTTTGGTGAGATTAAGTGAAGTTTCTGTGATTGTGGTCATCACACCCAGGTCACGTAGGGTTTGATGCCCTTCCCCCTGTCATCCTGTACCTGGAGTCTCTGCCACACTCCTCAAGTACCCCACACTTTTTACCTCTTCCCCACTATCCCAGTACACTGGCATCTCTTTGGGAGGAAGGAGAAATGAGTGGTTTGACAGCCTGCAAGGATACATTTAATAGAAATTGATGGAAACAGTCCAAGAAGGCCACTCTTCTATTATTCCTGCAGCAAGAAAGGTTATTAAGGCTTGATGGAGCCTTGCTCTCTTGCTGATGTACTTTGTGACTGAGGAGACTTGATGTTTACTGGACTTGCAAGGGAATTGGAAGAGAAGTTGAAAGGGAAATTAATTTGAACTGTAATTGATGTAAGGTCAGTCACAGGAAGGTGGGAGGAGCAGAGATGTGGGATGGTTTTTGGATGGGGTAGGCGATCCTGCTCCAAAGTTGGCACCAGGATCCTTTGTGGTAAAAAGTGTAGTTTGTGAACAGGGCGTCAATTTGTGTGATTGGTTTGATTATAAGGGAGGTGTCAGTCTTTCAACTTGAAATATGTATTGGTAAACACGCAAACAGGTTTGGTGGCATCATTTCATCCGTAATATTCTTTGCATGAAACAGTTAATCTCTGAAGAAATTCAGACTCCTTGGACGAAAGGCGTTTCAGCAGCTGCTGCCTGCAGTCACTCTTTGGACTTCGATTTCAGTTCAGCGTTACTTCTTTCTCTTTTCCTTCCTCCTTCCCTCTCATTCTTTCTCCTCTCTCTGTCTTTCATTCTTGTTTCCTTATAACTTCAGAAGCATTTTCATACAGAAGGAGAGGACATACAATCTTCTAAGGATAACCTAAAAATCCTCACCTGTCCCACTCCTCAGGCTGAGAAATGACTTTCCTGAAAATTGAAATTCCCAAAGATTCACAGGGAATACAACTTTTCTTGTTTGACCTTTGCAAAGGAGGCGTACATTTATTGTCACCTAATGATTTCGCTAATATTCCCGATGTAAATCAGCTCAAACTGACTTAATGAAGACAAAGGGGGTCTGTTGACTTACAAAACAGAACATTCAGGAGTAGCTCTGGGGTTCCCTCTCCTAGGTCACGGGTCTCAAAGGATAGTGTCAGGGTGTTCTCTCTCTGCCCCCATCTCTAGACTGCTTCTCTTCATGTTCTTCGTGTTGATGGGTTGATGGCGGCCCTAAGCTCATATCCCTTAGTATAAGAGTCAAAAGGAAATCCTCCATTCCCAAATTTTATGTAACATTCTCTTGGAAGGAAATAGGTAATCTTTGACTTGGGAAAGTGCCCACTGTGGCTTAGGGAATAGGGAACAGTGATAGGTCAAGTCTTGTGTCCTAGGGGAGGCACTGTGACTGATAATCTTGCTGGGCCACGTGGAATAGGAAAGGGACACTTTCCAAAAGGAAAGAGAGGTGCTGAGTAGACAGATAATAACAGGTGTCTACTGCTTTACTATCCTGGATGTGTCTCTTTCAGGTAGCTGTCGTTCTGGGAGGAGATAATGTTCTCTTGGTCGGGATATAGTCTGATTCTTCTCTCTAAATACCCCAAGACCTGTATAGAATCTTACTTTCTCAGCTTCTTTTTCTATGGTTCCTAGACTCATATCTAGGCTCTAGGCAGGCATGACCACTTGTTGTTCTCTAAATACTGTCTTTTCCATGTCTTTGCTTTGAAGACTCTTGGGGTCGGAATTAGGGTAAACTCTGCTTTCACAAATTAAAGAGTAGGATATTAAAAATTGTTTTATTTTAGTTCTAAAATTGAACTAAGGATTAAATTTTTTATTTCAAGAGGCAAAGCCTTTAATAGCATTTGAAGAATGTCTTTTTAAAAAAATTCTGGTTCTTTTGTTTCTATTCAACAAATTGGTTTAAGGACCATTGTGTTTTATTCTGTGTTGTTCTCATCTAAGCTGTTTTATAGCCCTTTAATTAAAATTTGTTTTCATATTTTGTTTTGCAAGTATTTTTATATCACTTTTTAAAAAATACTAATATAACTATCCTGGACAATAGCAACAAACATACAAAGGCTTAAATTCTTATGTCTTTAGGGGGCGAATGCAATAGAAATAGTGACCATAAATATCTAAGAAGAAAATCAGGCCTTTCACAAGAAAAGCTCCCCAGACCTCTTCTCTAGCATTTTGCTTAATGATGCCTTTGTTCTTTTGTGAGTGTGGCTTGTCACTGTGATGAAAGCACCAAAAGAGAGAGGGAGATTAGAGAACGTCTTGCAAAATTAGAAACTGGAAGAACTCCATTGAAAGTTTGCTGTTTTGAATTTTTTAAGCATTGTAAAAATGGGAATATTTTTGTTTTCTGTTTTTTATTCTTGGATCTTCAAGGACCACGGAACTGTAGGGTCAGGGAAAGTCCTTGTAGTTTTAGCTTATTAATTGCATTCCATTATTAATACCCTCTTTCTCTTATTTTCCATGTTGCAGTGTTCAGTGCTTCAAGCCCCGACTTATGGTTAACTCTCTCAATACATTTACCTCTGACAACCTCAGCTGTCAGTACTGTTTTTACATGCCATCCTCTAAAACAGTGTGTCTCAAAAGTGTAGTCACTGGACCAGTAGCATCAGAAACATTTGGGCACTTATTGCAAATGCAGATTCTCTCCCCCACCCCAACCTATCAATTCAGAAACTCTGGAAGAAGGGGTGAGCAATCTTGACCTAACATACCCCGCTAGGTCAGGGGTGTCCAAACTTTTGGCTTCCCTGGGCCACGTTGGAAGAAGAAGAATTGACTTGGGCTGCTCATAAAATACACTAACACTGATAATAGCTGATAAGCTAAAAAAAAAAAATGGTCTGTGCATAATTTTTGTAATGTTTTAAGAAAGTTTACAAATACGTATTGGGCCACATTCAAAGTCATCCTGGGCCACATGTGGCCCATGAGCCGTAGGTTAGACAAGCTTGTTCTATGATTCTGGTATATGCTAAAGTTTAAGTACCAGAGCTCTAAAACTTATTAGTATTCTGCCCCATATTTACATGGGGAATATATAACATTTGCTCTACTAGATAACATGCTCCTAGGAGGATGTCTATGTCATATTTGATTTTTAGGCCCCTCTACAAGGTAAATGACATTGAAACATGAAAGTTCGTAGATGAATGCGCATAATAGGGCATGGAGCTTACATAACAGAGAGAGACAGGAACAGACAGAGCCTAATCTAGTTTCTCAATTTGCTTCACCTGAGCGAACTGGGAAATTACTAAATCCCTATTTCACCTATGGCCAAATACCCATTTTGCTTTATGTGGTGTCTGAATACAGAGTAGATGTGCTCTCATGCTCTAGTCACTAGATATGTCTTCATTGATGATGATCTGTGTCCCTTTTTGAAATTCAGCAACTATAACACTGTTGCCTTAGAGCTTTTGTCGAGTCTGCTGGTCAAGTTTAAGTAAAGGGCAAATCCACGTTAGTTTAAATACATAGAACAGTCTGTTAAACATTTTTCTTCTTCTTAAGACACTGTTCCAGCCCATCAAAGCTTGCACTCACTTCAGGTGTCGCCCGTGAGGCTGCCGTGCTCTCTGGGTGTCTAACCTTGTCCTCTTGTCATCAGCTATTAAAACTGCTAAAACAGAAGAACACTTAAGTGCTCCAGCTGTTAAAACATTAGTACACGCTTTGGTGAGCTCAAATTTAAATGCTTTGAATGGCCCTTTAGGGGATGTTCCTTCTCCGATTTTTAAACTTAGCGTTCAGTCAAAATTCAGCAATAGTTTTAACTTCTTTAGTCCATTTCTTTCTCCAAAAAGGTCCAGTTAGCCATTCTTCTAAGGATTAATTGTTAAGCTGTTAGTTTGCCTTTAAAATTCACCAGTCACAACTCTAATGACTTTTTGGCTTTGCCTTGCAGTGAAAGCCTCTGTGGATTTTTTTTTTTAACTCTGAAAATCCAAATGATTCTTATAGGATGAATCAGGACAGGGTTAGCCAAAAGGGAGGCAGAGGGAGCCTTGCTCACTTTATCCGCCTAGAAGATCTGTGGGGCGATGAGCAGCTCACATCCTGTCTCTGTTTACTGACCCTCAGATTCACATTTTTCTTTTTTAGCTTCTTTTGCACTCCATTTTGTGTTACACAAATGCCAGCTTCTTGTACATTCTTTACTAAATTTTATAGGGTTTTTCTTTGAACTCCCTGGTTTGCTACTTCTTCCATTTATGAGGGCTGTCTGGGAACAGCCCAGCCATACATGCCTCTATTTTTTTATATTACATGGCTGGATACTTTCCAGACAGCCCTCATATCTCAATTGGACTTTCTTGAAGAAAGATATTTAATGTTCCTAATTTCTACAACTCTATCCCTTCCCCTTCTACAGAGCTCCAGATCTCTCTTCTACTTGTATTCAACGTCTTGCTACTCAGAGTGTTGTTTGTGCATCAGCATCATTGACATTATCCTGGAAATGTCAGAAATGTTGGATTTTGGGCCCCAGACCTACTGAATCAGAATCTGTATTTTAATAAGATTCCCCAGGTGATTCTGTACAGGTTTGAGAAAGACTGTTCTAATAGGTACCTCACACTTAAAAATTAGGCCAAAGCGGAATTTTTGACCTATTTTTTTTGTGTCTAGTTCCTCCCTAGATGATCTCGTCTACATCCGTCTTCTACCCTCCTCCCCCCATTTCTTTCTTGTTTTCACTACTTTCATGCACTCCATTAAGATGCCCTATGAGATCTTCCTCCAGTGTACAGGGTGGCCCAAAGGTAGATATACAGTGTAGCTTACTTGCATTACATTACATTGTTTATTACATTTACATTTGTTTAATACTGTTTAATCTTCTAGTGCTTGAAATGTCTTCCATCAACATTGCAATATTCCTTGAACCTGTCAAGTACACTGTGACACACAGTATGACACAAATTCTGGTCCGTTGTGATGCATGCCATTGATTCAACTGTATACCTACTTTTGGGCCACCCTGTATATTACAAATACATTAGTGTCATTCCTCATGACAACTATATTCTGTCACTTATCATGTTTATTACATTTCTCATCACTGTTTGAGGTTATCTTATATTTCTGTACTTGTTTTTTGTCCTCATTCTGTTTTCTCCCTCTCCAACTAAAATGTAGAATCCTCAGAGCAGGATTTGTCTGTCTTGTTCATCTCTACATCCCTAGCACCTAAGATGTTGAATGATGTGGAATAGACACTGAAAAAAACCATAGTTGAATTAATTAATGAGGTTTTTCACATTACCCAAACAACATCTATCATGGGTTAGATGCCCCGTGACAATGTGAATTATTGATGTGTTGGAACTCAACACTGGCTTCTCTCTGGGTTGTATATTCAGATAGGGAGAAATGTTCCATAAAAACGAAGGAATTTTTATTCTCAACGAATTGACAGGTAAATTAAAAATCAGTACTGAGAATCAAATGATTTGAGTTTATATCCATATTTAGTCATATACAAACTGTGTGACTCTGGATGCTATTTAAATTTGGATTTGTTTCCTCATCTATAAAAGGAAGATATTGTAGGCTATCGATCATGCACTTTCCTGATTGTATTCTAAGAAAAATGTTTTACGCACCCATTCACCTTCCCCCATTTCTCCATAGTTATCTGGTATACATCAACTAATAGGCTACTTGCGCTGGGTTATGGATACCAGGTATTATATTAACAACTTTGAGACAATTATACTTTTTAATTGAGGCTGAATATATTTAATTACATAATTTTGGGCTATCCAGGTTTAATGCCACCAAAATTACATCAAGGAACTGGCATACTGTGAGAGATGACTGACCAAAAGGAAAAATAGTATGAATAAAGCTTTGAATGCACCAGCTCCCCTATTATGTTCCATTCTTTATGCTAGATATTTTCTCTTTTTATTATTCTTATCAACAAAATACACTTCATGCAGCCCACATACACACAGACTTCTGATCATGTAGCCTGCTGTTAATAAAAAAGCACTAAATTTTTTTGAGTTCTTTGGATTTGAGGTTCTTTAAGATCTCTCTCTGTTGTGTGTATGTTTATTTTCCTAATTGTGGAGATGTGTTCACGAATGTAAACATCAGTTAAAATGCGTCAAATAGTACAACTTAAATACGTGTAGTTTATTATTGTAGGTCCGTTATACTTGAATGAAACTGTTCTTAAAAAAAGGTAATAGCACTTTTTATGTAATAGGTCGTTCGTATGTTCAGCACTTTATGGAAATTGTATTGTTTTGTTTTCCTAAAACCCTGGGAGCTAAGCACTATTACTATTCTCAGGAGGCTGAGTTTGAGATAAGCAGAGTTACTAACCAGAGCACACGGTCAGAGAAAGAGGTAGGACCTCAACCCAGGTCTTGTAGAATTCCAGGGCATATTCTCCATCTACTGTTTTATATAATATCTCATGGCTGAACAGCTGAAACATTGATTTGGGTAATTATTTTAAAATTTCTCTTCTTTGAAATTTTTCTTCTCTTCATTGGCACTCTGGCTTGGGCATTACAGGACCTCATTGGTTCACATTTGTATTCTCTGGCTCTTTGGCCTGACAGACACTTCTGCCAGGCCGTGACGACTGCAGGCCTTTGGGAAGCAGAGGCCAAGAGCTTCTGTTTCGGGGTTCACTTTTGCTGACTCCTGATTTGTCTTTGCTCAAGGTTCCCCACTGCATCTCCCTGTCCCTCTACCCTTGATTCTATGTGTCAGGCCCCGACTTGTTTCCGATTTCCTCCTGAGCTGCTGACTCATTTGGTCTCCTTTTCCCACCTCATTATCACTGACTCTCTTCACCTTAACAGTATTTTAACTGTTGCCTCCATGGGATTCTTGGCAATGACAGCACCCACTGCGCTGGGCATGTGGCCCTCTTTCAAGCCCAGTATGATTCCCATCGCTCAAGCTAAATCCCATCTCTGGAGAAGAAAAATCAGGCACTGAGGTCAGTGAATCAGGCAAACTTTCAAAGATTAAGCTGAAATTCAAAAGAATAAGGAAGACTTCTGCTCTTGTGTTTTGATTGACTTACTGCTGTTTGGAGCTCTGCTGCACATCATCTGCTTATTGTTACCACCTTTCTTGTATCATTCAATCAGAGGCAATTATGAAACTGCCATTCGTTCCTTTTTCTTCAACAAAGCTAACTCTGCAGCTATTAATAACTTCCTTACCTCTCTTAGTTTATCATCCCTCTTCTTCCTGCGTCATTTCCAGCATTGTGATCACTGGTACTGATAGGGCTTGTGCAAGAGTTGCATGAAGATGTTAGGAAATTCAACATTATTCGTTACACCAATCTGAAGCAATAGGGAATTATTTTCATGGAGATGCCTGGTATGCACATTGTGCTTATGTGCCTGGTATAACACAAATTATGTTAGGTATCTTTAAATGGAGGAAAAGGATTTGCTTATGTGTGGACCTGAATGCCATCACTAGATTGTGTAAGTAGTTTCACTGGTGTAGGAGATAGTATAATCAGCAGAAATTTCATATCATGTCGTAGACTTACAGCCTGGCCATGAATCAGAGTTTATATATATACATACATACATACATACCATATATTTATTTATTTATTCATTTATTTATTTCCTTCCTTCATGGATAGATTTTGTCAGTCAGAGCTGGATCAAGGGCTCCAATGTTGCCTTTTGATTTGGTTCTCTCCTTCTTTGGCATTTATTTATGCTTTGTCCCACATGGAATTCACTTTTAACCATTCTCTTTCTACAGGGTGGCTCCTAGAAACTCCATATGTACATTCTGATGTCAATTGAACTGAATGAACCTTTTACCCCAAGCAGTTCCACAAAAGTTTTATTGGGCCAGCTTGCGTTCTAAGCCTATTCTTGAATCAGTGACCTGGGGGATTCATTGCTTTGACTGAGCAGGCTTGGAGCATGCACGTTTTTGTGTCAGGAACCAGGGTGCAGTTGTACCATTGAAACCCCTGGACTAGAGTAGTGGAGGAGCGATTTCCCAAGGGAATTTTTTTCTAGAAGAAGAGAGAATGGATCTGAGGTAAGAATTAATAATAATTGGGGACAATTATATTGAACTTACTTGATACTAGGCATTGACTGATCTGATTGTCTTAGATATATTAAGTTATTTAATCATCAAGATAACCTATTTTACAGGTAAAGAAATGGAAGGACAGAGAAGTTAAGTAACATCATGTGGCTAGTCAGTGGCAAAGCCAGGTTCAAATACAGGCAGTGTGGTGTGAAATTTCGTGCTCTCTGAATCACTAAACCACACTGCCTCTTAGAATAATAATAATAATAATAAAAATCTACCTGCATTCAAGCTCTGGAATTAATACAACTATCAATTTTGACGTTTTTGCTTATTAGCCGTTAGACGTGGACAGGGTTCTTTACCTCTTTGGTTTGGTTTCCTCATCTATAAAACAGTGGTGGTAATATTACCTGGAAGATTAAATAAGTAAATGTAATCCTGACATAGTAGGCACTTGACAATTGGTGACTAAAATGACATGTTGAAATGCCCTGAAACATAACCCCCCCCCCACACACACACACAAAAACTCACAACCTTCTGAATTCCTAAGACACATTCATCATGGAATGTGAATTATTATTTTCTTCTCTCCTTACCAAGAAAACTGTTAAAAAGTAGATCTTAGTTCTTATTCTCTGCTGCCTGATTTACATTTTAGTGATTGCCTCATCATTGATTTTACATTAAATACAGAGGTGTGACGAAATACTTCTGTCCTGCAGCATAAATTTAGAAAAGAACGTACTTAGAATTACACTTCCCCTCCTTTTCTCTTCCTCCTCCTTATCAACATAAAATGCCGTGTACTGAACACCTACATGCTGTGTGGTGTAACATCCTGCGCTCTCTTCCAATATTCCTGGCTTTTTCTGAAATGCCTTTTATTACAGCAAGGAAGTAAATCACTGAGAAGTATGGCGGTTTCTTTTTTTTAGTAAGTAAGAGTTTATATAACTCTTGTAGAGCGATAGTATAAATATGTACTTCAGTAAAATTTTATCACAAACATTGGTGACAGGAGTTTCCTAAACAGGAAACATGCATTCAAAATAATGAGACAAAACTGTTAAATTTTGGAAGAAAGAGGCAACTATTTGGTTTTTGGTTTGTTTGTTTCTTTGGCTCCCTATCAAAATGATTTTTTCTCCTTTTAATGCATCATCTTGCTTTTTTTCCTAAAAGGGAAAATTTTACCAACTCTTTTAAGGAGTGAAAACAACAATAAAAAAATGCTATAGCATGTTTTGAAGTCCGGCTATTTGAACAGGTAAATAATATATTTTAAATAAAACACTGGGGAGCCAGAAAATGGACTTCCCTTCTTGTTTGATTAAAAGGATGCTTGGGAGATATTATTTACCTGAGAATGTAGAGGATACAAAAAGAAGGCTTATCCTTTTACATGAAATATCTGGAATAGCCCATAACATATTGCTTAATTTTTCTGATTATGCAGTCAAAATGAGAATGTCACTTTGCCTGGCATCTGATAATCTTTGAGCAAGTAAAACCGAGCAAGTAACACCAGCTAAAGTCGATTTTCCATTTGAGTTTCTTTGGCCCTGTATTTTTGGAGATGCTGCAGAGAAAGGAGCGTTATTAGTGTCTTAGGCAGATTTGGGGTCTGATACAGGCTGTCAGTATGTGACCTTGGGAAAACTACCTAGGAAGTAGGTCAGGTCTCCTGATGATCTGTTAACCCAATAGCTGGTTTTTGCAAAATTTGCTTGTGATAGTTTTTACAAAAATGTCATTAAGTTTACACTAAAGTTGATATGCTGAGAAAATCAATGACAAATTTAAAAAAATAATACAAAGTTCCTATAAAAATGTTGTTTACTAACCAGCGTTTTGACTTCTCATACATGTTAAGTTGTTTCTGCTCCTTCTTTTGGATTTCAGTTTGGATGCTTCTGACTGTAACTTTGTATTTTTTCAAAATTTAGGCGCTTTTAATATTCCATTGCTAACATCTTAAATGGCATATCAGCTTTCAGTTTGCAAATATAGCTATTTAAAATTTAAATTTAAATTACAAAGCTTGTTAAATAATCACAATTTTAAATTAAATTTTAATTTTAAATTAAATTTCAACTCTAAATGGAATCAAATCTTTAAATTAAATGAAATTTCCAGTTATTTTAATTAAGATTTAATTACATAACTATTTAAATTAAAGATTTAAACTTAAATCCAAAGGCATCTTAAAGAATAAAAGTAGCCTAAAAAAATATCTCATCACATGGGAAATGCAGGAATTTTATTTTCTGGTAAGAGACAATTGGGATGAATAGGCCAATGTATTATAAATTTATTGAAATGCCAAACATAAAATGATTATAAAGTTTAAAGCATATAAAGTGGGACTGTTCAGATTATTATTTTGCTATGGTATGTCATATGATTAGTATCTCTATTACTCTTGGACCATAAATCAGAAAGGTGAGAGTAGACTATTAAAAATAGACTAAAGAAATCCTAAGATTTCTAAAACCTGACAAAACAGAAAAAATGTTAAAATGAGTTTAGAAATCAGTAGAAACTGAAAAAAATGTATAATAAAAGCTGATATTTCTGTTTTACTAAAAAATGTTTCATTAGCAGAAATAAAAATTGAGTGGTTTACCTCATATCTGCCAGTCCTGTTGTCTCCGTCGATTGAAATCCTCCTCATTTTTTTGCAAAGTGGGAAGAGGGGACATCGAACTCAGAGCTTATATCTTTTAATTCTTCTCTGATGGTTCTGCTCTTTCTTTACATATTACCATTATCCCATTTGAATCTATGTGTTACGATACATTTGAGTTATTTATATACATATGATATATGATATATGTATATGTAGACAATGTGCATATACACACATATACGTGTGTGTGTGTGTGTGTGTGTGTGTATGTGTGTGTGTGTGTGTAACATAACTGGATTGGAAACAGCTTGTCTGATTGTCCTTTATGACTTCAGCAGGACTTAGCATAGTACCTTCTATATTATAGTAACCTTATTAAATATTACTCAATGATACCTTACAATTTCTGGATAACAAATTTTAAATATTAAACCCAAATGGTAAGAAAATATCACTATGTTCTGCTATTTAAAGTGGTCCCATTTGTTGGAAAATTCTATCAGTCTCGAGTCCTGTTAAAATCAAATCTGAAAGACACTCTTTCCTTGCTCTAGTCTTAGGAGGCCCCCACAGGATTTCAAAACCAAACACGGATTTCGTCTTTATTGTTGCAGTTAACCTAGGAAAAATCAACAGAGATGTTAGTGGTCATGGAAGCTCATGGCTGATACATATGAGAAGCTAAGAGGGCAGCCAACTGCAATGGGGCAGGTACGGGAAGGTTTCTTCAAATTTTGAATGTAAAACTGTGCAATTCTCATGCTTATTATGAGGAAGTTGATCCAACGAACTCAAAGTGGACTCTTAGATATGTTGTATAAGTGTAATGGGAAGGTCAATATTCATGAAAAAAGTAATTGGTTTCCCAGTAGAAATCAAGGACTTAAAAAATTGCTGTTTGGGGGGTTTTTGTCTGCGGGCCTGCTTACTTCTCCAAATGTGGCAGATCTTTAATGACACAATAGGGTCACTCCCTGGTATGAATATTTTTCTGTTTCTCTTTTTCTTTAAGCTTCCCCTTTGATCTCTCTTTCATCTCTCTCACTTTGAAAAAAAAAATCAACTCTTGTTAGGAATACCCTTTGCCCCAATACGTACTGGTTTCATTTATCCCATTAAATATGCTGTAACTATGCCTTTATTTATCTAGCTCATCCTTCTGGCTATGATTCATTCAATTTACCGAAAGTAAAACAGTAAGAAAACTTGATTAGCAATTGGTAATTGATGTTGGTTCTCTGCCCAGACCCTGATTAAAATTCTTACCATCTAAGGGAGGTAGGGAGAAGGCACTGTGTAGGAAGAAAAGGGTGAGTTTAGGAGAAGCACTAGGAGGGGAATTTTTTTTCTTTGGAAGTATGGATGTTGGGTCTTTATATTCCTACCTGGATTGGGGCCAAAAAGGCGCCAGAGTATGCCTATCATTGTTGTGGCTGTCCTGAAAATCTCAGCCAGCCAGAGGAGCATGAGTCAATATTTAAGGCAGAGCAGATAATGAGATGGGACCCGTCCACAGTCATGGGACTACATGATTTGGATTGCCTACTCCATAGCTTCCAGTTGGCAAACTTTATGGACATTTTGCATTAATGTAATCAGACATTTTATTTAAGTGAATAGTAGGGCTCACATCGTGCTTTCAAAGGGTTTTACTCTATTTGTACTCAACTCCTAGTATATGCCAGGCACTGTGCTGCATGCTAGAGATACCACCCCCTGGTGAATTGGACAGACATAGACCATTCCTTTTACTGCATAGCTTAGTGGAAAGATCAAGTGCCACTCTCCTCTTGATTTTTTCTCTATATTTCAAATCAAGGAGAAAAAAGTATTTACTCTCAATCAAGGTTTATTTTGTCTGTATTATAGTAATCAATCAGGCATAAAACACTAATAGCTGGGTGGGGTGATCTAATAGTAATAAGAGCTATAACAAAATACATATAGGACTTTGGTATTTATAACATATTTTCACCTATATGATCTCTGTTAATCTCTTCTTTCTCATCTAGAAAATCAGGCATAACAGTATTTCCCTTGCACAGACTGATATAGATATAACAGATGGCTAGCCTAGGGTTTTGTCTGCCGATTGTGAAGGTCTGTATTTTTTATTTTATTTTTCAGTTAAATTTGACATACTGTGTTTTATTGGTTTCAGGTGTACAGCATAGTGATGAGACATTTATATAACTTACAAAATCCTTATTCTGACACATCTGGTTCCCCTCTGACACCATATATAGTTATTACAATGTTATTGACTATATGCCCTATGCTGCACTTTACATCCCTGTGACTATTTTGTGACTATGAATTTGTACTTCTTGGTTTTTCTTCCCTTTTTTACTCACCCCTCCCACTCTCCTCGTGTCACCCCCCTCACACAAATCTAGTACCCATCTGACACCACCCATAATTATTGTAACATTATTGACTATATTCCCAGGTTATACCCTATATCCCCATAACTATTCATTTGTAACCACCAAACTGAATTTGCTAATCTCTTCCCCTTATTTCACCCCTCCCCCAACTTTCCTACCTTCTGGCAACAAACCAAATGTTTTCTGTATCTATGAGTCTGTTCCTGTTTCATTTGTTTAGTTTCTTCATTGGCTTTCGGCTATCAGCAAAGTCAACTTGCATCTGTCTTCCTTTGTTTGACACTCCACTCAGTGCAATACCCTTCATGTCTTTTGATTGGAGCTTTTAATCCATTTAAATTCAAGGTAATTGTTGTTGTGTACTTATTGCCATTTTATTGTTCATAATTTTACTTTTCCCCCCACCCATCTTAAAGCAGTCCCTCTAACATTCTTTGTAATACTGGTTTGGTGGTGATGAACTCCTTCAGCTTTTGCCTGTCCAAGAAGCTCTGTATTTGTCCTTCAATTTTGAATGATAGCCTTGCTGGGTAGAGTCATCTTGGTTGTAGGTCCTTGCTTTTCATCACATTGAATATTCTCTGCCACTCCCTTGTGTGAAATCAGCTGACAGTCTTATGGGAGCTCCCTTATAAATATCTGGTTGCTTTTCTCTTGCTGCTTTTAGTATTCTCTCTTTGTCTTTAACTTTTGCCATTTTAATGATAATGTATCTTGGGTATGGGCCTATTTGGGTTTATTTTGTTTGGGACTGTCTGTGTTTCCTGGACTTGTATGTCTGTTTCTTTTCACCAGGTTAGGAAAGTTTTCAGTTATTATTTCTTCGAATAGGTTCTCAATTCCCTGCTTTCTCTCTTCTCCTTCTGGTACTCCTGTGATGTGAATGTGGTTGTGCTTGATGTTGTCCCTGAGGCCCCTTAAACTATCCTCAGTTTTTTGGATTCTTTTTTCTTTTTGCTGTTCTGACTAGATATTTTTCTGTTACTTTATCTTCCACTTCGCTGATTTGATCCTCTCTTTCATCTAGTCTGCTGGTGATTCCTTCTATTGCATTCTGAATTTCAGTTATAGTATTCTTCATTTCTGAGTGGTCCTTTTTTATGGTTTCTGTGTCCTTCTTTATGTTTGCTATTTCTCTGTTGAAGTTTTCATAAGTTCCTTGAGCATCCTTAAAATCATTGTTTTGAGCTCTGTATCTGATAGGTTGCTTGCCTCCATCTTGTTAGTTCTTTTTCTGGAGTTTTCTGCTCTTTTATGTGAGACATATTTTTTTGTTTCCTCATTTTGGATACCTGTCTGTATTTGTTTCTATGTATTGGGTAGATTTGCTATATCTCCCAGTATTGCTGGATGGCCTTATGTAGTAGGTGCCCAGTGGGGCCCGGGCACTGTCTCTTTGGCCACCTATACTGGGTACTCCTGTAGATTCTGGTTTGATGCTACTACTTGTGCCTCGAGCCACTCAGCAAAAGTTTCAGAGCACACCAATGCAGGTGGCCACCAGCCTGGTGCTTGCAGACTTAAATAGTTTTCCAAGGAAGATTGCAGTGCGTGTGGGGCTGGCTGCTCACTGGAGTGAGTCAGCAGGGTGGAGTGCATAAAGCTCAACAGACCAATTAGATTCAGAGTTGGCTGTGTGGGGGCAGGGGCCATACAGGAAAGATGGCGCCCACCAGCCAGCTGCGTGGGAGAAGGGTGCACCCAGGAAAAATGGTGACTCTCCTCCAGCTGTCACTCCAAAGCCACACACCTCAGTCTACTCTCTATATGCCTCTAACATGTCCTGAGCCACTGTCCCTCTGCTGGAACCCAGGTGAGTACCCACAAGGAACTAAGTCAGTGCGGGCATGTTAAGAGGCCATCTGGTTTTCCCGGAGCCTTCTGTCCCGACTGGATGGTCGGAGTTTCCACTGTTTTTCACAGTCAGATGTTGTGGGGCTCCTCTTCCCAGTACCACTGCTCTGGGCTAGGGAGCCTGGTATGGGCTTGGGGTCCCTCGCTCCTCTGGGGGGAACCTCTGCGGCTGAGATACCCCTCCTGATTCTCTACTGCCGCCAGAGGTTTGGCTCCTTTCGCTTCTGTACCCCTCCTACCAGTCTTGCCGTGGTCTCTTCTTTTTCGTATCTTTAGTTTTAAAGCTTCTGTTCAGTGAGACTTCAGGTGGTATCCATGTTGGTTGTTCAGTAATTTAGTTGTCATTTTAATGTGTTTAAGGAACGAAGCCGGCACAGTATTTACCTACTCCGCCATCTTGGATCTTAGGTTTATGTTGTTTAAATGCTGAACCTGAACCTCAGTGAGAATATGTGACTTGTCCATGGTTGGATATAAAGTCAAGGGAAAAAAATGGACAGAAAATACAGTCTTTGGACTCTAAAGTCTATGGTTTTTCCATTATCTATCAGTTGTTGCTCATTCGACCCATCAATCAGTTAGGAGCCAGGAATATCATCCCTCAGAACTTTTCCAGACATAGTGTCCCAGGAAAGCTGATTACATTCACTCTCTTTGGCAGCCCATATAATAATAGTGCCACCAATCAGGAAAGAAATAGAGAAGAGAAACAGGGAACATTACTTTAAGGTAGTAATGAAATTTATACACAATTTGACCACCCAGAAATAATCAATTTTGTGCATAACTTTTAGATATTATTTTAGGATCCATTATATTTTCAGGCTGTTCTTGTTTTCTTAAGCCTTAGTCATAGGGAGCCGTTTTTGCTTTTGTTTCATAGAATATTAGAGCAGAAACTGACCTTGGAGGCTGTCTAGTCAAACCCTCTTAGTATTCAGATGAGCAAGTCACAGCTAGGAAAGACTAAGGCAAAGTCCTAAGAAAGGAAAGCAAGTATAACTTAATGAATAATTTCTAGAAGTAATTATTTGCTTAATAAAACAAATATTCTATGGCTTATCTGTAGGATAATAATTGAAATTTTGCCTGAGTTTAAATTTAGACAAGATTTTGAAATGTTGTATCATTGTTTTAAGCCCAAAAGAGCCTTTGCAGGGCCTGGTGTACTAGTATGGTCGGCTCTCAAAAATATTTGCTGGGTGAATAAATGAAGTACATATGACTTACATATACTTCAGAAATAATGAAAACAACTTACCAATCTATTATCCTTATTTTCATCATCATCAATGAAATTTTATTGAATGCATCTCACATATAATTGTACTAGGAATAGGCCAGAAAGGATGCGGTATAGAAATATTGAGCAGTTGGCATTGATTTGTGTAATGATTGAGGTTTGAATGTGTGTATGTGTGTATGTGTTAATGTGTGCTCACTGGGGAGGGTGGTGAAGGTCGGGCTAATTCAGGGGAGGGAGGAATGTAAGATGTTACTATCTGTGGATATGGTAGTGACATCAACTGATAAAGAAAATAGAAAAATAGTGATTAATACTATACAGTTTCATCCCTGTTGTTTATGGAAAATAAGTTGCCCACATGTGGGAAAGTTAAGTTCTAACTAAAAGTGAGGTAGTAAAAATATGTTAATTTTTTAACTATATAAGAGCCCCTGTATAGGATTGGCCACCATTCTTTGAATATCAGTAACATAGAATCCTGCTGTAATGATAGGTAATACTTACTGAAAACTATCTTCCATCCATGATTATAAGCACTTTGCATATATTAAATTATTTAATCCTCATCACAGCCCTATAAGGTGGGTGATGATATCATTCCCATTATGCAGATGAGGAAAATGGAACTTAGAAATATTAAACAAACTGCTCAAAGACTTTCAGCTATAATGTGGAGGATCCAGGCTTTGAACTCAGTTTGGTTCCAGAGTTTATGTTCTGGGTACTTTGTTGTACTGCCTACTGGAAGCTTTGCTGTGGAAGAAAATTTGGGGAGCACGGAGTGTAATAAGCCTCACTTTACAAGTGAGAAATGCAGGGCCCAGAGAAGGCCAGTGATTTGCCTAGGGTCACAATTGTTTTGTGACAGAGCCCAAACCGTGACAGTTTGTGCTCCTGTGTTCAAGACTGAATTAATTGGAGACAGGTTATGGTGACAGTAGCCTGCAGGTACCATGTACTTTTTTATTGCTGCCATTCATAAACCAGTCTTGAAAAGCTGGAATACACACAAGTTTTCAAGGTTTCTTTTCTTATGTGAGGCACTTATTCTTAAGTAATTCTGTGAATAGAAACATCATTCTGGCTTGCTTTGGATAAGTGACAGTTTCCTTTGAGGAATATGTAGTAGCATCAGTTCATTAGCTACTCAAGTTGCTGTGTATGAGGAAAGACAACCCCAAAGAAGAACTGAGTGGTAGCTCTGTGCCAGGTGAATTGATGAAAGATGCAGGAGACAGACTGTATAGATGATCTTATTTCTCTCTCTCCTCTGGGCAGTGCCCTCCACCTCTTCCTACTCCAGAAGGAAATCTGTTCACAATATTCCCACAAAAGAGATTCTACAGCCTTTCTCTTCATTCCTGACAAAATATTAAGAAAGACTGGAAGGGCATATCTGCTACCATTTCACCCTTCTAACTAGAAAATCTCCTCTAGTAAATAGCTGGAGGCTAACTGGGACATGAACATCAAAGAGAGTTTGGCTAACCTGAAATGTCATATTTCATGAGGAGTTCAACAGGGCAATTTATCACCATTGACCCTGTTAGAGACGGACCAACCATCCTTAGTAGACCTGGGGTTGTGAAATGTCACCACATTTGGCCATAGAATTTATCATGTCAAGAGATCTATAGTCCACACTACGCACCGTGAAATATGGCAGTGCTGCTGGGATATTTATCTCCGTTGGGTCTGACAGATTAGCCTTGCATTTCCACTTAGTCTGCTTTTGCACTTCAGCGCCATCTATAATGACCCATCAGGACAGTCTGTGTGGAAACCAGACTTGCAGCTCCAATAAGCTAGGGTGGGTGTAATGAAAGCCTGAAACTCTTGCATGTATTTTGGGGGCACCTGGGTAAAATGCTGAAAAAGCTATTCAGTGACTTTCTTCCTTTTTAGATAATTATTTTAAGAAGAGTAATATGTTATGAGGGAGTTTAGGCTCTTGATAAATTAAATCGTAGGAGGCATACATGTTTAACTTAAATTTTTTTTCTCATTTCACAGAAAAGCAAAAGGATAAACATGGTGGAATACCTTTATTTTTGAATTTTCATATTTCCTATTTTGTATCATTTTCTAATAAAGTAAGCAAATAGTACTGTCACTACAAATCAAAAGAAATAGTGATGGTTATAAAAACCATTTTTTTGGTAGAGCCAGCAGAAAGAGAGCTAGATGTTAAAGTTCTAGTTTTCCAAGGCTGGTTATCAAAGTTTCTGTCTCCCAGCTGTCTGTTCTTTCTGGGGTGCTGCACCTGCTCCTCGTATTCTCGAAATCTCTGCATTATCCGCCTTTTCCTAAACTCTGCTCGGTGCACATTCATTTCTACCAGTATGTTGTAAGGGACAGATACGGCTTCATATCCATGGATTTTTTTTTTTTTTTGGTTATAATAAATATAAATATAAAAGAATTAAATTAGAAGAATTTTGGCATTTCATGTCTTAGCTTTCTTCTGGTAGTGATAGTGGTCAGATAGAGGAACTATCAGTTTACTCCCGAGCATAGCAGATTGCATGTTAGGAACAGTTTAGGGGAAAGCTCAGAATTAGGTGTTATGAAATTTGGGTTTGAGTCCAATGTCCATGATTGGTGCTGATTGACCTTGGGCAAGTTCTAAAACCTCTGAGAGTTGCAGATTTGTGAAATATTTGAATAAATAAAAGCAATTCTCTCTCAGGATGGTATGAAGGTTAAATAGAATTTTATACATCTGTCTATCATCTTTCTATCTATTTATCAATCATCTACTTTTATAAATTAAAGAGCATAATAAAAATAATTTTTTTGGGTAGAGCCAGCAGAAAGAGAGCTAGATGTTAAAGTTCTAGTTTTCCAATTCCTAATTATGTGATCTTAGTCAAATCATTTCGTTGTTCTGAGTCTCAGTCTTTCATCTGTTAAAATAATAACTTGTAAAGATTTAATAAGATATTTGCAACATACATTGGAAATTCTAAAAGTGGTATATAAATGTTTTTTATGTATATCTCATCTTGTGGGAGAAAGACTCTTCATACCATAAAGAAACTTCCATTTGATCCCAGGTAATTTGATTCTGCGATGTCTAGCAGGCAATCCCCAAAGGGAATTTGGTCAATTGGATAATTTGCATTTTATATAAGATTAAGATAGATGGCATTCCTAGCAAAAGCATAGCTTTCCCTAATACAAAGACTAAACAGAAATTTGTCCCTAGGGTTTTCTGGACACTATGATCAATGTCCTCAACAATATCATTATAATAAACACAATGACAAGAATCAATGGGCTCTATAAATGTTTATTTGATGATTTTCCTGGTGTTGGGATGCTATAAAACAGGCAAAGGATGAACGCAGCTCCAAAAGAATAGTTGTTTATCACCACAAAACTGTTGTAGTGAAATCTCCCTACACCATCATGAATCATTGTAGTCATGAGTCACAGGTACCCAGAGAGGACTCAAGTCAGTTGCAGTGATTCCTAATGAGCTTCTTGCAAAGTTCTTCTGGTTTCTCTTCAACTCCCTCTACTATAATTTCTAAATACACTACAATTTCTATGCTAAACATTTCCTTGATGACCCTGTTTATCTGCTGATTACCGCTGTCAGGGCTAAAAGAGAAGTCCATGTACATGATGGAAATTCAGATAATTACCTCTTTTTCTTTAGAGCCGACATTAAATAATCTGAGTGCTTGTTAAACATGCAAATTCTTGCTGAATCAGAAGCTGACAGTAAGGGCTGTAGGAATCAGTATTCATAAAAAGCCTCCAGGGGTGATTTTAATGCAAATTAAAGATTGAGATCCTGAGTGGAGACTGGATAAAATACTGTGACTCACTCCCAGGACCTGACAAACTCCATGTGGAAAAATGCAAGACCCTCTGTTGGTGTCTACATGAGGCTGTGTCTACCAAACATTGAAAATGGCATTGAAATTTCCTAAAATTTAATCAGACTCCCTATACTCAACTCTTTTGACCATAAGAAGCAAGTTAACTACCTGGGAATAGTATGAACTACAATTTCTGGATGACTTGATGTTGGGCCAGGAGGTTCTGCTAGTGGCCTGGTGACCCGCAGAAAGGCTTCATTCTAAGACACAGCCCACAACTCCCCTCTGAATTCTTGGTTTAGATTTACAAGCCTAATAAACTGCATGTAGATGTCCTGCTGGTACTTCCGACTTAATACACCAAACTAACTTTTACCTGCTTCTTTTTTCTGTATTCTCCCATCATAAATGGATAGTCCATTTTCCTTGCATTCATATAAGAAACATCAGAGGCAAAGCAGCTTTTCTCTCCCTCCCTATTCCCTCACTTAATCTGAAAAAATTTTGTTGATTCTTCATCTAAACTAACACTATGTTGATTTTAACTGCAGTCTCTCCAACAGTGCCCTCATTTTACTTACACCATCATCCTCTTGTAATTGGTCATTGACTCTAATCTCCTAATGTGTATTTAAATATCAGATTCAAATTCACTGAACATTCCTGAAGTGTCTACTGGAATTAATCATTGGGCTGTGTGTTTCCACATATTTATCTCACTTCATTCTTATAAAATTCTGTTGTTATTGTTCCTGTCTGCAACTGGAAAAATTGAGTATCAGCAGGGTTGTGTGACTTTAAGATCACATCATCGCTGAGTGGGAAAGCATGAATTTCAACCCCAGTCTTGTAATTCCTGGTCCAGCTGTGGCAGATGTCTCATCTAGAATCTAGTGACATACTCTCTGCTCAGAATCTTCCATAGTTCCGTATTGTCTATAGCAGTGTTTCTAAATTTCTTTGATTATGAACCCTTATCAATTAAATAAAATTCTTGCTTTTATTAAACATATTAGTACAATATTATACATATACATACAGAAATATAAATTTAAAAGGAAAGAAACTAAATACAAACAGAAGTCACAATGTAGTTTTCATGTCCCTATGGATCTTCTTTAATTTTCTCAGGGGGTTTGTGCACTTTGCACATCACTGAATTTAAGTTCAAGGGCCTCTATGATGTCACCTGAACCCAACTTTTCAGAATTTTCCTCTCACCCCTCTCTATGGTCTCACTATGTTACTCATGGCTTCCAGTAAATACTAAGTACTTCCATTTTTTTTTTTTTTTCTTTGCTCCAGTTATTCCATCACCCAGAAGTGAGCATCATCCTTCTTTGGCAGCAGAAAACTATCTATTCTGCTGGACTAAGAGAAAAAAATTTCACTTCCTCCATCAAAAGACCGTAGTCAAAACCAATCACTCCTTGAGCACATGCCTTGCATCTCTATCATGATATTTATTTTATTCTGCCTTTCTTTAGCGTTGTGTCTATTTCAATATAGTGAAATCTTCGAGAACAGGTATTATGTTACATTCATTTCTGTGTGTCTCATAAGGTGTACTATATTTAATTGAATAGTAAATATTTAATAAACATCTGTTAACTGAATAAAAGGATGTTAGCTTTTGTGAGTTTGAAGAATGTTCTACATGTCAAGAAGCCAAAGTAGAAATAATGCCAGTTTCTTTGTTTTGATACATGTGTTTTTTTTTTGTTTTTTTTTTTGGCCAGGCAATGGCAGAGTGAATAGTGACCCATTTACATGAAAATTTATAGCTGACTAGGGACCCTTGAGCTTCATCCTAGTAGGGAAATTACTGCTCTTTAAACATAGTTCCAGACCCTTGAACAGACTTGCACTTAACAAAGACTGAAAGCGTGGTAACTCTTCTCTATTATTTTCCTTTCAGTTACTTAATATTATCATTGGCTAATGGAGAAGAAAGTCAGGACTGGAAAGAAGCTTAATAAGCATGCCAATTAACTCCTTCGTTTCACAGAAGTGGAAACTGAGGCTTATAGGTTTTAAGGGACTTGCTCAGACTTCTGCAGCCAGTTCCGGGTCAGCCAGGAGCAGAACCTGCTTTCTAGCCTTTGTCCTGTGTCAACACTACTATCTTTGGTGGCTTTCTACTCTGCATCTGGACACTGTAACACAACCTCTGGGAACTCATGGAAATGAATGTGAATTTTCCTGTACCTGCTTCTCTAACTATGATTTGTGTGTCTCCTAGGCTACTGTCTGAACATCCGACATTTTCCTAGAACAAGCTTTTCTTAAAAAAACAATTTTTTTTTGGAAAGGAGAAAAGTATTATTTTCTTATTGTAATAAACACATATTTAGAGTTACTATGATAAATCTAGTGGTAGAATACTACGCTCCTGGATATGCCGAGGCTGACACCGCCTTTGCACTAAGCAGTACTGGGCTCGGTTATACCTTTGTTACGAAGGATATCCATGGTTTACCTTCCTGAGAAGAAAGCACAAGTTAAAGCTAAACATAACCTACCTTTGTAATTTTTACCTCTTCTACAATCTGAGAATTTGCCTCATTCATTCGACAGAAACAGGTCTGTATATGGCTGCTAAGGAGAGGCGTAGTGCTAAGTCCAGTAGATAACTTTCTTTTCTTTCTCCCCCTCCCTCCTTCCTTTCCTTTCCTGTCTTCCTTCCTTTCTATCAAGAGGGCTTTTACTGCATCTTTAAAAATTAAAAAAAGTTTTAGTAACAGCTTTGTTGAGATACAATTCATATACCATACAATTGTGGGAATATATGAATTATGGGAATATATGTCTAAATAAGAGCACAGTGTCTCCATTTGGAGCTAGAAACTTGACAGGATTATCCCACATTCTTTAGGTGCCTGCTTTGGAGCAGACTCTCTCCCTCTCCCCCTCCCCCACAACTCATCCTGTTTGCACAAGAGTCACATGAGCCACCTTGGAATTTTCTTTGTCTTTGTAACTCCCTTATACTCCCTCACCCTCCATAAAATATGAAGTAGCCAATCGGGTAAGGACAAGATCGTGCAGTTGTAACACTAGCCAACAGGGTAAGACACAGCCTTAATTAAGCATGTGTTAGGGATAAAAACTGGCTCAGCTCTCCCCCCCACATGCTCACAGTCTCAACCTTGTTGTGCTGCTGCGCACCCTTCTGCAGAAGGAAAAATTGCCTTGCTGAGATATTCGAATCTCTGAGGGTGTGTTTGTGGCACCACAGTTTCATTTCCAACACAATTCACCCATTTAAAATGTATAATTCCATAACAATTTATATTTTTAAAATTAATTTTTATTCAGATATAATTGACATATAACACTGTAAGTTTAAAGTATATAGTGTGTTGATTAGGTGCATCTACGTACTGCAATCTAATTACTGCTGTAGTTTTACTTAACACCTCTATCAAGTCACATAATTATCATTTCTGTGGTGAGAATATTTAACATTTAGTCTCTTAGCCATCTTTGAAGTTTATAATACAGAGTATAATCACTGTGCTGTGCACTAAAATATCACAAATAATGTCTTAGGAATTATCCCCCATCTTCTTGTTTTTGTAACTGGATAACTCTTAGATGTTCATCAACCTGCTGAACTGTGCCTTTTTCAGAGACATAGAAACTATCGAAAGACTTTCTGATATCCTTGTTTTAACTGTTGTGCCTTGCTGAATCAAAGCAGCTAAATTTAATGCATTTCTTTCAACAATTGATTCATGTCTCAGTTCTTGGGATAGTGAACCTGCAATACCTGGCCTCATCTGAATCCTGCAGATGTATTTTTCACTCAAGAAATTTTGTGTTTCAACAGGAGACCTGTTCTCATGGAAGAACAATGTTAATGGGGACGTGAGCATACACAGACCTCATCTTGTAATGGGAATCCAGTATAATGAATGCCTTTGACTCTGTTCAGTACATGCCTACACAGGGCCAGCTGTACCTAGTTCCTTTCTGTTTCTCTACCATTTGTCAACCCAGAGGCTCGTCTTTCCAAAGAGTCTGAGTTCTATAGCAATTGTCATTGAAGTCCCTCCTTAGGATTTCCCCTGGGGCCTTTTGTAGTAACCCCGCCTCTCTTCAGTGATGTTGACATGGGAAATCAACAGTCTGATGGCTGAGAATGATCTTCATTCTTACAGTAGATAATGGCAGAGAGTCTCAGTCCTTATCTTTCTTGAGCTCTTTAAGGCATGTGACACTGACGACAGCCCCTTTCTTCTTGAAGACCTGCTTGCTCCCTTCGCTCCACAAGCTTCGCCCTCTTGCTTTGTCTCTAGCCCCTGTGGAAAAAGACTCTTCCAACCTTTTTTTTTTTTTTTTTTTTTTTTAAGGTAATTTTTTTGTCTCTTATCTTGAGCCTCAGACTCACATACACAACTGACTTCTGCACAATTCCTCTTAGAACCTACAATGACATTGCAAACTCAACAGATTGACCCTATTCTTGCCCTGCCTCACTCTTTCTACCACCATGCCCCCTGGTTCTCTGGTCTGGTCTATCTCTACCACTCTGTCCCTAAATGACTATTTCTCTATTGGTTTCTATTTTGTGGTATAGGTTCCCTGGTGGTGTAGTGGCTAGGCTTCAGTGCTCTGTTTTGTGGTATAAGTAACCACTGACCAGTCAGATATCTGAGCATCTTTCTTCACTTTTCCTTTACCCTCACCTTCCTCATTCATTTCATTGCCATGAACTATGTTTTCCAAAGCCATTCACCACAACTACAACAACTGTCACCCAAGTTCAGACTAATATCTCTTACCTTGTTTTCTCCAACAAGCTCTTCATTTGTTTCATATTCCCAGGTTTTGCTCCCCCCATAAATACAGGGTTGGAAAGAAGAAAACTTTTGAGGAACTGTTAGAAATGTAATAAAGCTGTCAGAATCTACTGTTGTGCTAAGTCACAATCTACTGTTATGTGACAGCCTGTCAAAAAGTAACTTCAGGAGGGGGAGTCAAGTATATAGCGATGGAAAGAGAACTGACTCTGGGTATTGAACACATAATGCAACAGATAGATGATGCACTGTAGAATTGTACACCTGGAACCTATGTAATTTTTGCTAATCAATGTCACTCCAATAAGTTTAACAATAAAAGAAGTTAACTTCAGAAAAATCCAGGTAGGAAGTAGAAAGAAAAAAAATACAAGCATTTTGATGTTATTTGAGAATGACACTTTAATTACACCACCCTGTAGAGAAAAAGACGATGATCGAATCTTAGTAATCTATGTCTCATGTACAGGTTTAAGCACACCATATCTGGTTCCAGTTTTACTCTGTCCTCTGAAGCCAGAGAGAGTTTTTCTAACTGTAAACTGAATGTCGTCACCTGCTCCATACCCTTCAGTGGCTCCACATTGCTCTCAGGGTAAATTTGGAATGCCTTATTTTAGCTTGTAACTATGCTCTGATCTCTCCTTACCTCTCTATCTTCATACCCTTTCACACTTTGGTTAAACCAAACTTCTTGCAGTTTCCCAAGTTCATCATGCTGCTTTTTCCATTTGCATTTCCCTGACGTATTTGATTGGTTAATGCTGTGTTGTTAGATGTTTAACAATGGCCTTTCCAGGGTGAAGACATAGGAGAGTCCTGATTTGCAGCATTTGATGATTGCCATGGTGTAATTACTCATACTGTGGTTGATTTCAGGCTATCAACGTAATGTCATTGAACAAGGAATTGGAAAGAGACGTACACTGGCCCTAGCTAGTGGGTATGTACCTGCTCACGGAGATAAATCTTACAAATCTTTTGAATTCTGGCTTAGCTGTCCCTTTCCCTGAAAATGCTTTCTTAATCATGCCACATGCTTTCATTGCAACCTGTTGTTAGCCTGTTCTCACACTTAGCATATAATATTGTCATTTCCTTCACACTCCACGGAGTCTATTGCTAAACTGTGAGCTACTTAGAGGCAGGGATTGCGTCTTGTTTACTTACCTTTGTCTCTTTAGAATCTTCCAGAGTGCTTGACCATATTGGTTCTTCAATAAATATTTATTGAATAAATAGATGAATGACTGAAAAATAATAATAGTACAATAGACATCCTGTTAACTGGAACTTGAGCAACTGGCCAAGAAATAGAAGAAATACTACGTTTATCTAGCACCTACCAATCTCCATGGGTGCCAGTTAACTGAGAGTCCACTGTAAATAACATCAAGTACTTACTTTGTGCTGGTCATTGTGCTAATTGATTTGTATGAAAATTAAATTACCTCATTTAATTTTCTTCAAAACCCTGTGGGTAGAACATTTGGTTATAACCATTTTACAGGTGAGAAAGATAGAGGCTTAGAGCAACTGAGTACTTTGCTTAAAGTCACAGAGTCAAAGTGGTGGAGCCATATATGAGGGCTCTCATATAATTACTCACAGTGTGACTCTACCTTGAACACTTATCCACTATGTTCTTCTGACTTATTTTTGTTTCAGTTTGAATAAAACTAGCATTTTTACACAGTTGACTTTTATGAAGAAGTTCAAGTTCTAAGTTACTTTTATTCAGAGCTTATATAGAGGGCTATATTCTCTCAAACACTGCCACTGACATTGTAAATGAGTACAAAGTTAATAGTAAGCAATTGAGCATTTTGGCTCCTTTAAATAGTCATTTGCTTTTAACCAGTAGTTTTTTTTTTCTCAAAAATAGTTAGAAATATGGACATTTTGTGTCCAAAATAATATTCCTATTGGTTTTAAAAATAACCTTTTTTAAAAAAAGAATAGTTGTAGGCTTACATAAAAATTGCCAAAATTGTAGAGAGTTTCTGTATACATGGCACACAATTTCATTTGTTACGAACATCTGACATCAGTGTGGAACATCTGACATTAGTATAGTACATTTGTCACAATGAATGAATGAATAATGATACATTATTAACTGAATTACATACTTTATGCAGATTTCCTTAATTTTTACCTAATGACCTTTTTCTGTTCTAGGATCCTATCTAGGGTATTGTTTTACATTTAATTGTTAGGTCTTTTTAGGTTCTTGTATACTCTAAATTTCTCAGGCTTACTGTGTTTTTGATGATCTTGATAGTTTTGAGGGGTATGGGTCACATATTTTGTAGCATGCCCCTCTATCAGAATTTGTATGATGTTTTTCTCCTGATTAGATTGGGATTGTGAATTTGGAGAAAGAAAACCACAGATGTAAAATTTATTCATATTACGCCACATCAACGTGACTTATCTCTGTTGATGTTGACCTTGATTACCCGGCTGAGGTGGTGTTGGTCAGGTTTCTCCACTATAAAGTTAGCCTTTCCCCAAGTTTCTGCCCATTTGAAAAATGTTACTATGAGCAGCTCACATTTAAGGAGTTGGAAATTATGTACCTATCTTAAGACCAGAGTATTTACGTAAGTTATTTGGAATTTTTCTCCATGAAAGATTGCCTGTTTTCTTCCATTAAGTTATTAATTTGATTATTTATTTATAATACTCTGGATTCATCAATATTTATTTTATACTTCTGGTGATAATCTATTACTACTTTATTTTGTTGCTAAAATCGTTCTAGCTTTGGGAGATTTTTAGCTTGTTCCTGTGTCTCTTCGAACTACCCCATTATTGTGTTTGTTTTTTTGTGTTTTGTTTTTTTTGCTGTTTCTTACTTTCTGACACTACTAGATACTTCAGACTCACTTTTTGTATTTCCTGCCCTAATCCTAAAATCAGCCATTTTGCCAAGGAGCCTTTGTTCCTTTTACTGAAGAATGGTGTTAGAAAATAGGATCTAGACTTGTTCCTGCTATGATATTGGTGCCTCTAGGCCCTCTCAGTTGATAGAGCAAAGAAATATGTGTGCATACTAACCCATGTATGCATATATGTATTTATAAGTACTTCTGAATGTAACATCTGTATTAATATGAAGCTGAACAGGAGTTCACAATGATGTCTGCATCTCTAATTCTTCCTTCTTCAAATCCAATTACACATGCATAGTGGTTTCAGAATTGTCAATCCATACTCCCATAGAAATTATTTTATCCAAAAGAGTACAGTGCTTAATTAAGTATAGTTCTCTTTTGCTTTTGTCTTAGAGACTCCACTCATCTCCAAAGTTATGTAAGTTTGAATGTTTTCTCTGCTCCTTTCAGTGAAGTTGTTTAATACATTTGTAATACAGTTAGGTTATTTTGCTGCAGTTTGCATTCCATCGTGGGATCCCCAACCGCCTGAATTAATATTTTAAAAAATTATTTGTATTATTCCATACCTTAAGGTTTACTTTTTGTGCTGAAAAGTGCTGTGGATTTTGACAATGCATGTCATGTATCCACAAAACACAGGATCATACAGAAGAATGTCACTGTGCTAAGAATTCCACTGTGTTTCACCTACTGAACCCCTTTCTGGTTCCCAAAACAACTGACAAAAACTGCTCTGTTTACCTCTCTATGGTTTTACCTGTTACAGAATGTCATATAATTGGAATTATATAGCATGTCCCCTTTTTAGACTGGCTTCTTTCACTTATTATAGTAATATGCATTTAAGATTTAAGATTTATCAACATCTTTGCACTGGCCTGATAACTCATTCTTTTTGGAGATTATGAATTCTTAATGATTTTTAAAAATCATTTTGAAGCATTGGAAATAACAAGTGTCTTCGACATTGAGCAAATCTTTGAGCATTTTGATAGTATTATTGCATCCGTACATGCTGTATTAAAAGTGTTTAATGGCATTAGAGAAAGTAAAAAAATGTAGCATGCAAAAATTATATATTTAATATATGCTTAATGATATGAAACATGCATATGCATCTGTTCCTGGAGGGGTATACAGCATCATGCTCACAGAAGTTATCTCTAGGAAGTGGAATAATAAATGATAGTTACTCTTTAAATAGTTTTCCTTATTGTTCACAAGGGTTATTACTTTTATAAGTAGGAGAAAACAAACCAAAATTGTTCCTAAATCATGATCCCTGCTCTTGATTCTGTAGGGAATTGCAATTGCATTTATGTAGGAGGATTTTTGAAATTTTGCTTCTCTTCCCCCCATTTGTTGGAGATTTCCTTCCTGGAATATTTCTTCTGTGTTCTATCTAGGTTCATTTTCATTCTTCAGGCTCTTCAAAACCTCCAAGGTTTTTATGAACTTCGTTTCCCTTTCCTCCTTCCTCTCCATCTCTCATTAAAATCATGACAAATATCACTAACCAGATACTCTCATTTTCCCATTAGCAGTGGTGCATTTGGCATGTGGCAATCAAACCTTTATTTTCTAGAATACCTTGCAAGATTATTTACATTTCCTTGGCATTGGGTGTGTAAAGCTTCAACCAATTACATTTTAAGGTATTTTTAATTGTTATTTTTATACTGAAAGGTGGAGGTCAGAAGGGCCATTAACCATGAGAAGAAAAAGAGAAAAAAACTCAAGTGAATGCATGTAAACCTCACATGCTACTGAAAATGTAAGCTCTTCTATCACCTCAGCCAGCTCTATTTCTCCAAAAAGGCAAAACTAGTAAGGAAATTCAATGTGGTTTTGTAGCTGGATGATTGGAAGAATAACAGAAAGTACAGTCCCTCAATTCTTGCACTTTTAAAGGAGCTCTTAAATTTCTGTTTCTGTTTCAAATGAGTTGATACAGCATGTATTTCTATGACCACTGGCAAAACTATTTAGACAAACCTTATTTCTTTTGGAATATTATGAACTCATTATGTTTTTAACAAATATTGAAAGTTTAATTTTAATATTTCTTCTCTCTCAGTGCTAAGGACACTGGAAAAATGTTTACATTAGTTTTACTGCATGTCCCTAACTACATGGGAAGCTCTACAATTGACAGAAAGAAATGCATCCAGCTGGCTGTCAACACCTGAGCTCTGTTCTTGGAAGATTTGTTTGGAAAAACACCTTTGAAATGGGAAAAGAACCACAGGCCACTAGGGTATAAAATGGCTCTTGCCAATGTCTGACTCAGCAATGGGTTCCCAAAAAGCCTCCTTCTCTGGAAAAAGAGATGTCCCCAAGCCAGTGGCGGTTGAGTAATGTTTTCTAAGCTTCTCCTTTGTTACAGGCAGTGTTAGTTGTGGATTTTGGAAGGTGAACAGACCTCAGTCAGTCTGTCCATTCAAGGAATTTTATAGAAAGAGGTAGGAACACAACTCTCTAGGAAGCTGTGTGATCAGCAGCATTTTAGGGGCAGGAAACACGGCCCTGTGAACGGCCATTTTGAGGAATAGAAGGCACTGGGCAGGGTCTGACAGAGCCACTGCCAGCTTCTTGCCTACGGTAATGCTTTAATTTTACATCATTTCCAGTTGGTAGAGAGGACCTTGGAATGATATGGATGATTTGAGGACTATTGAGCACGTGGGTAACTCTACAGCTAAGGGCTGAGGAGTCCCTGATATTGAAGAAGGACATCTAATCTTCATACTCTGGAGCATAGACCTAAATTTGTGAGAGGGGAATGGAGGGAGCTCCCTTAACTGATGAAGCTGGTTCATGCTTCATAGGACAAGCCCAGGCATGAGCCTTACCTTGTTTTGCCTTTGGCTTTTGATTAGGAGTTCAGAAACAAAATATTAAAAAGAAACAACAACAACAACAAAAACTGGCTATAAATTACTAGACACGTTCAGAAACCTGAGACTGGAGTGAAAGGCTTGTGCATCTTTAGACATCTTCTTTGGCCTTAGCAGGCCAGGACTCCAGTCAGTGGGAGGAAATGATTCAGCAATATCAATAGGTAGATGCTTAGGTAAGAATGTAGAGAAATGTTGCCTCCCAACATGGCCGATAGCCTAGTCCTGGACCCCCCCACCCCCCACCCTAGGTCACTTCCTAGTTCTTCTCCCAGAACTCCTGTCCCCGCCAACCCTAGCCCAAGTGCGGGAAGCTGCTGTTATTATGGCAATGCTGTGCTCTAAGTTTCCCCGCCCTGCCTTTGTTCGGGCTCAGACTTTGGAAACAACTCCTCTGAGCCCTCCACCATGAAATAAATAACCTGAACTTGCAGGTGCTCCGAGTGCGGCTTGGTCTTTCCGACAGGTGAATGGGTAGAGCCTTCCACAAGGTTCGGAAGGTAGAGCCTTTCCGCAACGAGAAAGCTGTTCAGTAGGCAGAAATCCACATCTGGGCATATTGTGGGTACATTTAACTACCTTCCTGTGATTTCTGTATGACTCTTTCCTACTAATATACATTAGCAGACATTATAAATTGCTGTAAACAAGAAATCCTATCATTATTTCAGCTGTGCTTTGAAAGGTAGTCCTTAACTTATAAAGGCTCTGCTTTCTATAATAAGACTTAAAGTGAAGGGCATTGTCTCTGGACTTCATGATTTTCCTCCCAGTAACAATACTGGAGATACAAAAGCCCGAAGTAGAGGCCCCTATTTATTGGACTAATTTGATTTATGCTGCCCTTAAGTTTTTGTTTTGCAAATTAAAAAAATAACATGAAAGTATAAAGAATACTATTTAAAAACACTATTTAGTTTGAGGAAATCATAACATTTTGTCAATGTGCTTCAAAAAATTTAAAATTTATTAAACATAGACTAATTGTGAAGAAAGAGTTTTCTTGGCAAAAAACAGGCTCCGTCACTGCTCATGCCATATTTAAAAGTACTCCAAACTTTGAACTTGGGTTTAAATGAGAGTTCAGGATTTGGCCCCTGCTTACTTCTCTAGATTCATCATTTGCCACCTCTGCTCCTTACCAACCCCAAATATACTGTACTCCAGCTGTATTTCTTTCATTTGAGTTCTTTTAGTTTCTAAAAGAAGCCATACTCTCTCACCTCCTCACTTTGGCAATGCCATTGCCGGCCTGGAATGCCTTCTTCACTGCCTCCTCTCCTGGGTGATTCCTCCCCAGGTCTTTGACTCTATTTCTTCTGGAAAATTTCATCTGCCATCCAAGTCAGGTGTTTTCCTCAGGGTTCTTCCTCCAGTGGAGAATTTTTCTCTTTTTAATGTCAAATACTGGCTAAAACAGTGAAGATAATAAACATGGTAGATAGTAAAAAGTCAAATATATATATATATATATATATATATATATATATATATATATATGAATGTTTTTAAAAATTTGCTATAAATAAGTTCAATGTTGAAGACTGTGGATCCATTGAAAATTATATAATATCCAATTATTTTATAATACTCAGTAGCCTTTATTGTATACTACCTTGCATTAGTTCACATACCAATTATACACATATAAACACACAGACACACACGCGCGCACAGACGCACGCACGCATGCCCGTACACTCCTATTCCACAGAGATGCAAACAAAATTGAAGATTTAGAAACATGTTGGCTGTCTCTCTCATTTCCTCTTGGAACCATGGTGCCAGATGGCCTATCTCTAAAATATCATTGATTGCCTAATTTTTTTTTTTTTTTTTTTTGCTTTTTGGTATGTGGGTAGCTCCCTGGCTGGGAATTGAACCCAGGTCACAGCACTGACGGCGCCAGCCACTACACCACCAGGGAACTCCCAGATTGCCTAATTTTTACAAAGAGTTGTTTGAGTAATTATTATATATCCAAATGGAGTGACGTTTCTGAGTACATTATATCTGGAACATTGACTAATATACCACACAATATGTAGCACAACTTCAACACATAATGGTTATTCAACTAATTATTGATTTACCATTACACTTTTAAAATGAAAAGAGGACTAAGTTTTTTTTAAAAGCACTTAAAATTAAATGATTATAAATTTTGAAAAGCTTAAAAAGAGACTTTTCATAATGAACCTCGGGAACAATTTTCTCTGTATACTTCTGAACTTATTTGTTCTCTCTTGAGACTTCCATGGTGTTTTTATTGAGATTTCTGTGGTTCTGGTCCTGAATTTACAATGATGAACTAAACAAATAGGGAAGTTTTAATCTAGTACAGACTTTGAGATTAAGAAACTAAATAAATTATTTAGGCAAAGAAGAAGAACAAATAAATAATAAATGAAAGGAAGTGCATCTGCAAATTGCATAATTAGGAATGGCCTGTCCGAGGAAGATATATTTGACTTGGAAACTGAAGTGTGAATGGAAGTGTAGTCAGCGAAGAAGGTTCGTTTCTCTTTTTGCTACCAAGGGTGAGAAAAGAGAGCCCAAATTGAAGTTAAGCAATATGCAGATCATACATACAGAGATCTGCATACAAACACACACACACACACACACACACACACACCCCAAATAATTCTGAGGTTCTATGATTTAATGCTATTTTTCTTCATGTGTGTGTGTGTGTGTGTGTGTGTGTGTGTGTGTGTCCCCTGTTAAGGTATGGCTTTTAGTTTTAAAAACAACTTTATATATATGTTTATGTTTTTAAAAAAGTGTTGTATATGACTACTGTCACTATTTCTGAGATACAATGTGCAATCAGCTACGAGGGGCTAAAATGGTGAGGGAAAATCTAATTTACAAATATTTGGGAGGTCAAAGATACTGCTAAGTTTTTCCCTTGTTATGCTCTATGTGAATTTTGCCACATCTATCAAATTGATGAAGCCTTCATCATTCTTGATGATTTGTAGAAATTTGATAGGAGATGTTTTGACTTCCACTAATATGTGTAAATTATCTAAACCAAGAGGCCATTAGGCTGAGATGGCTCTAATACTGTGGCATCTACTTAAGCAAACCAGAATGTAAGTCTGCAAATACCCCAAGGTTATGAAATTGAACCTAAAGACAGCCAATCACTAACAGCCAACCAGACTTTAAATACAGCCTATCGATTTCCTTACTTTGCTTCCACCTTTTCTCTATTGTAAGTTTTTGGCCAGCTCTCGTGAGCAGAGTACTACTACCAACTTCTGGTTTGGTACTGCTTAATTCAAATCAATTTTTGCTCAAATGAACTCTAAAAAAGTCTTAATATGCATCAGTTTATCTTTTAACATAATGCAGTCAAGTTAGAGTACATATATTGAGCACTGGTAATGGCTTTTGAAATCTTATATGCCAAGCAGCAAATCCTCTTCAAGAATCCTCATCAGTTCTCTCAGTTTATACTTTAAAGTCTCTAGTATTGGAAGCATATTACCTCTCGAGTTTGTTTGTTTTATCAACTCTAGTTTGAAGCCCTTCTATTATGTTAGTGTAAAATCTGGTTTCTTGTGAACCCCACTCCTTTTGCTCTTGGAGCAACACAGAAAAATTTGACCTCTAACTTAATGGAATTTAAAACATATGAATGCAACTCAATTTCTGAATTATCTTTTCTCATTAAACATAGTCTCATTCCCTTTGTCTCTTTCTCAAGAACCAGTCTATCACTGAGAAGATCATCTTCCTGTATCTTACATACTCCACATTTGATCTCATAAAATTACTCTTTTTAGTCAATCTGTATCTTCAAATTACCATTCATGTCTTTCAAGGGCTTGTTAATTTCCTTCTCAAAGAAAATTTAAATAGTTTGACCTATAGAGAGCTTTCGAAGCTTTAGGAATTTTGTGAACTCCACCAGAAATAAGTTGTTTCTTGATTTTTTCTTTTTCTTCTTTTTTTTTTAAATGCTATAATTTAAAGTATTCATAGATTCTACCAACTTGATATTCCTTACAGTGATATTTTGTCAATGGGCATGTCCAAAAAAGTAAAGGCAGTATTTTCCAGAAAAATGTGTTTCACCTGTCTTCCAGTGAGTGATAGCTTGTTAGACAGAAATGGTTTTCTGTAGAATGATTTTAAAAGAAGATGGTTTTAATAGGCCTCTTGTTGGTGAGCATATATACTTCATTCAGAAGACAACGGTATATTGTGAGTGGATTAAATCATTGGCCTATAAACTGAGCTTGGCAGGCAGGTGCCTTGAGAGTCCCTTGGAGTTACCCCTACCACGCGGGGATGGGTGTACAAGGCGTGGTGTCCAATTGGACTAGGGATGCTCCACTTTTATCTGAAGGTGTGTGTGTGTGTGTGTGTGTGTTTGTGTGTGTGTGTGAGAGAGAGAGAGAGAGAGAGAGAGAGAGATAGGAATTTCTCATTAAGCCTCTTGCTAAAGCTGAAATCTTTTGTCACATTGAAATTTTATTTATAACAGTTAATAAAGATGCCACCTACAACGGCTAATGACACTAAATGAAGAAGTAAAAATTAAGAATAGGTAAACTCAGGAACTTCTAGAACCCTGCTGTCATGCAAATGTCTCTGATAATGAAGAAGGGGAAGGAAATTGCAGTTCATATGGCTGTATAGGAACAGAATTGTTCCTATGGAGAATGCTTTCCAAAGCTTCCCCCAGGCTGTTTAGCTCTTTAAATCAGCAAGCCCCTTTTATTTTCAGTCACAAAGTGGAAAAAAGCACTTTCTTTTCTCTTTTCCTCTTTCAAGAAATCTAAACTCTAAGCATTGAGTCACCTTATCTCTCTTTGAAGAGGGAAAATGCCATTCCTTTGTGGGGTGAATGTAGATGATTTACGAAGAAAGAAACAGAAGCGAAATGGATCATAACAGCATTGGATTTAATACTTTTGTTTTTCATTTCACAATATTCTGCCGTGCTTGACATGTTTACTTTACAAACACATTCCTGGCTCGGAATTGCTCTCTGAACGCCACGGTGCATAATTAACGTCAAGGTGAAAGGCGATTGTACAGCAAATGCTGCTACCCTCTGCTTTGAAAACATTTTTAAAGCCAATTTAGGTCACACATGGTTCATTCTCTTAGAAATTTTTCTTAATTGTTTAGCTAAAGAGAATGCCTTGGGGCCTTTATTAACAGACATTTCAGGGGGCGGCCTGTCCTGGGTGTGTGAGTGCGTGGGAGGAGGTATTAATATCACACAGGGCACGGGGCGGGGGCTGTGGGGTCGGTGTGGTTGTGGTAGGAGAGAGGGAGCCCAAGAAGGTTATTTTTTTTAAGCATCAGAAACATAAACAAAACAACAAAGAACACAGTTTAGCCAAAAGGTAGGTGGCAAAGTGTGCACCGTTTTAAAAAAGAAAGCTCTCATTTTCCTCACTCCAGTAAGCGTCTGAGGTTCGCGAGGCAAGGACTTTGTCACTCTAGAAATTAGATACAAAATAGATTTTTAAATGGACCATTTCTTTTATGTTCAGTGGTCCTTTGCTACTCTTTCTGACTCCTCTGCTGACAGGAGAGGGAGCAGTGGCAATGCTTCCAGTAGCAGTCAGTGAAGACACCTGATGGGAAGGTCTCAAGCTTTGTGTTGTTATTGTTACTAGTATTTTTTGATGTCTTAAGGGACTAAGGCTGGAGCCAGAAGATGTGTTGTCCTAGGGGTGATGCTCAGTGTTACTGGTGGGGAAAGGAAGGAAATGGTTTCTTTAGATTTATCTTCTGCAGACAGGACCACGCCACCTTGGAGTAGAAGTAGCAGTAAATGGTACTTCTTTTCTCCTTCCATTTTTTTCCTTCCCAAACCTGGAATCCTAGAGCTGAGATGGAATGGGATCAGAATACACCACTTTGGCACAAGAATTATTTTGAGAGGAAGGCAATTGAGAAAGAAGCTTTCTGGGAGCTCTTCTTAAGTGGCAATTTCTGTGAAATGAGTTGACCACAAATTCCCTCTTTAGGGCAGAGCTTCTCATGGAAGAACAAGACTAAAATCTACCCCACATCCCTTCTCAGGGGAGTGTTATGGCCATGAAGAAAACAGAATGTCCACTTACACCTGTATGGACAAACATCACAGATTTTCTTACCTCTCAGTTGTCGCAGAAGCCCACTTATCCTTCCTAAAGAAAACTCTTGGTTCTTACTACGAAAGCCTTTTCTACCCCCACTTCTTTTCCTTTGCAAAGTTAGGTATATAAGCCTCTAACTTCAACCATTTAAGGAGCCAGCTACTTTTTTTGTCGGGGCCGATACTCATATAAATAAACCCTTTTCTCTGGTTAGCGTCTTAGGTCGGTGCACGTCCCCATCACGAAATCTGAGTGGGTAGAAGAACAGATTTTCTTCCCCTACACTAACTTTCCATCTCATCGCATCTTCACAAAATGCACACCCTATTCCCACATATTTCTCTTGAATCATTGTATGGACATAATGAATACTCCTTGTATATTATCACCATGTGACTTAAGTAGGTAATTAAGAAGCCGAGCCTAAAAAAAGATTCTTCTGCAAGAGATTTGGCGAGGGCGGGCTGCAGGCGAAATCTGAAAGGAGTGAGAGAAGCTGGGTCGGGTAGGGGAAGGCCAGGGCAATGATGTGGGTTCTGTGGAGGATCAGCAGTGCCTATCCCACATGGAGTTATGGACCGTGGTGCCTCAGGCTTGTCCCATCTTGAAGCAAGGAAGCTAGATTTTTAAAATTACGTTGCAGTCAGCCATTTTCTATGGGTAGCCCCTGGAAGGGAAGCATTTCTAGGGGGTGGCTCCAGGCTGGCTCCCATAGGCAACTCGCATGAGAAGGATGCATCTGTGAGCTGCTAGGATCCAAATTCAGAACAGCTGGGTGATGAAGGAAGTGTTGCCAGGGCAACAACAACATCTGCTACACTGTACAAAATATCTGTCCTGTCTGGTAGAATTGTTCAGGTTAAGGATATCCCAGGACCTATTGTAGATACGCTAAATCTGTGTGTGAAGAGAATTATTAAAGATAGAGGGCAAGCATCCGTAAATATTAGCTGTAAAGGGTCAGATAATAAATATTTTAGACTTTGTGGAACAGATGATTTTTGTTGCAACTACTCAGCTCTGCTTTTGTAGCATAAAAACAGCCACAGACAATATATAAACAACAGATGGGCAAGGCCATATTCCAATAAAACTTTATTTACAAAATCAGGTGGGTGGCCAGCTTTGGCCTTTAGGCTCTAGTTTGTTGACTCCCAGATAAAGGGGATAAAACAAAGACAAATGAATAATTGGTGTTTGCAATTCATCTGTCCTCTTAAAGTAGCAGTACATTTTCATTTAAAATGAAAAGCTTATAACTAACATATTTTCCAATTTTGGTTTAAAGTATAGGCTGTGCAGTTACAGGGATCAGAATTCCACTTTCCAGGCTACCTGTTTCACAGGGTCATGCTGAGAAATAAGACAATGTATCATGCAGTTATAATATGGTGGCTTGCACTTAGTAAGTGCTTAATGAATGATGCTTTGTTATCATTGTTGTTCTTTCCCATGGAATAGTGTTTTATAATTACTTCCCTGGTGTTACTCCTGTTTTTACTCACTGTCTGATTTACTTCTGAGATGTTATGAGATTGGAAATAAAGTTTTGCAGAATAAATATGACTACACAAGGGAATTTCTGTTTTCTCATATCAAGTTGACCTCTGACCAAGATACATACTTTTCTAGTTTCCCTCTCTCTTGCTCAGCAGAGATAGATGGAATGAGGATTTATAAAATAGATCCTTACTTCAGGATGGTATTGATGTTGTGGAGGAATTAGGCAGTATGGAAGTCTGGTAGAAAATATGAAATATAAATGCATACTCCTTGCTGACAAAGAATTCCCGGAGTGGGAAGATGGGATGACCTGAGAAGTTCACCTTAACCTTGTCTTTCCCTGGATCACCACTTGCCCCAATTCCTACATGCCCAAATGAGTTTCTAACTCTTGTGGGTGTAAGTCAAAACAACTTTTCACTGAATTTCATTTAACTTCTAATACAAGATGGAGACAAACCTTGAACTGGGGGCTTGATTTAAAACAGAGCTGCCTCTTCCTGTATCTCAGGCAGGAAAAAAAAAAAAGTGAGCAAAAAGACCGTGGTGTCTAACGCGCCTGTGGAGTTGGCCCCTGTTTCAGAGAAGAAGCTGGAAGGACCACTGCTGCTGCTGTAGATTTGTAGAGAAATATGGCCTCCCAACATGGCGGATAGCCTAGTCCGGGAGCCCAGCCCCCAGTCACTTCCTGGTTCTTCTCCCAGAGCCCCTCTTCCCACCAACCCTAGCCCATGCAGGAAACTGCTGTTATTATGGCAATGCTGTGCTATAAATTTCCCTACCCTGCCTTTGTTCGGGGCTCAGACTGTGGAAACAATTTCTCTGAGCCCTCCGGCATAAAATAAACAACCTGAACTTGCAAGTACTCTGAGTGCAACTTGGTCTTTCCAACAGGTGAATGGGCAGAGCCTTCCACTACATGAGGAAGGTAGAGCCTTTCTACAGTAGATCCACTGAGGATGTGTACTCCTCAGAGGCACACCATCCATCATTACTCACTTGCTGGGCTTTCACTGCTCAGACAAATACATCTTGTCCAAGATGGACATGCAACTCTATGGTGGCCCAAGGGAAGCAAAGTGCACCCCTTTGGTAGATTAAATGGGTTGGCCCATCAGAGGGAATCTGTTTTATGGAATTATTTGGGTTACCAACTAGCCTTGTGTTACAAATAAATGAAATCCTATAGCAAAGGAGCCAAACCTACTTTTATAGTTATTTTTCTAGCAGTAGAGCCATTTGTTGCCAGAAAAAGGTCAGCCTCATGATAATGGGGATCCCTGGACTGTGAGAGTCCTTGACGGGGAGTATCCTTTTTCTTTTCAAATAAAATCCCAAATTCTCATCATGGCTGTAAACAACTCAGTCTCTGGCCACTTTCTTTCTCATCCAGCCACATTGGCTGTCTCTTTGTCCCTCAAATTTGTCACATGTATGCCATTCCAGGGACCATGCACTTGGCTGTTCCCCTGCCTGGAATACTCTTTAACTAGGTCTTGACAACACTACTTCTTTGTGATTATTGATGTCAGATCATTGATGTCACTTTCTTGGGGGAGTTCTAAGCTGAAAACTCCCACTGAAGAGCTATCGTTGTCAATCTCTGATACATTATCCTGAATTAATAATTTTCTAGCATTTTTCATTATTCTTATAGGACTTTCTTATTTAATTGTTTACTTACTTGTTGTTTCAGTCTCTCTTCTAAAATACATTTCATGAGAGCACTGTCCTTTTCTTTCTTTGTCTTCAACAATGCCTGGCACAAGATGATGTTTAATTAGTATTTCTGAAAGAAGAAATTAAAGCATGAGTCAGATAATTTGGATTATGTTCAAAAATAGTCCTGTAAAAATGGGAAGATTTCATATTCTCTCTGGGTGTCAGTTTTCTTCAAATTGAAGGGATTAGAGAATTCTAGATAATTTATACACATGTATTTAATGACTCGACTCTTCAGGGAAGTTTTCTTTTCAGTGACTTCAAAAAAAACAAAACAAAACAAACCATATCTCTCTATCTCTATCTCTATCTCTATCTCTATCTATATATATATCATAATATCAGAATCAGGAATTAGTACTCTGCATCTTTCTCTGTGGCTGTGTCCTCCCAAGGCCAAAATAACAAATGATTTCATCTTATCTGTTATTTGACATCACCAAAAGTTTCTTTTCAGGTTATATAGACACAATTCAAATGAATTATTAAAGATGAGATTAAAATAGAATAGTTGCCATTAAAATCCTGAGATAGGAGATGCAAATATTGCTTTTCTAATTGTCAGCAGATTCTTTTCCATTAAGGAGGGAGCCTTATTGATGATAGTGAAATACGCCATGCTCACTAGTGTTTCTGTCAGTAACACCTAAGAAATCTCCACCTTGGACTTTGATTTTGGTTTTTGTTTTTGAGGATGGAAAATCTCTCCTATAACATGGGAATTGCCTTGCCCAGTAGCTCATTTTTTTGTGCTGAAATCACATACTGTGTATTGGTGATTGATATTATTTGGTTAACTCTGTTCATTCCCACTGCTTTTCATGCACATGGCAGTGGGTATAATTTTAGAAATCCAGGGAAGAGTTTTTGCCAATATATTTCATTTTTGCTCACAAGCATTTTTCAAGTGTCTGCTATGCCCATTGCTTTGGGGAATGTAGACAAGAACATAGACAGCATGGACCCTGTCCTGATTACATTCCATATTATATAGATGTTACATACATTAATTAAACACTTACTTTCTACCAGCCATCAGCTGGACACTTTCCCTTTAATTATGTCATTAATTCCTCAAAACCATCACACTTTAGAGGTATTATTGTCCAGATCTGGCAGATGGGGAAACTAAGATTAAAGACTCTTGCCGTTTTTCCAGCATTAAATTTATGTTAAAATGAGTACTTAAAATTAGTTTTCTGATTTCAGGTCTAGTACGCACTGTGCAGAAAGACAAATTATGCACAGCATTAATGAAATGACTACAGAGCAAGGTAAGCTAAATACAGCAAGGGAGGAAACACATGTACTTCTGTATTCCTACTTAAGGAGGCAAGGGTATCAGTCAGGGTTGATCTGCAATCTGCATGCTGATGACTTAGAAGAGCCCATCCAAATGACAGTCCAAATGCCAGCAAGCTTGAGATCCAGACGAAGCCGATGTTTCAGTTCTAGGCTGAAGGCAGGAAAGAAAGAACCTATGTCTCAGGTTCCGTGTCTCAGGTTCAAGGCAGGAGGAGTTTCCCCTCTTACTCATGGGAGGGTTGGTCAGCCTTTTTTTTTTTTTTTTTTTTTCTATTCAGGCTCTCACTGACTGGATAAGTCCCACCCACATTAGGAAAGCCAATCCATTTACTCAGTGTTCAGATTCAAAGGTGAATTTCAATCAGAAACACTCTCACCGAGACACCCAGAATAATGTTTGACCAGCTGTCCAGGCACTACAAGATCCAGTCAAGTCCATGTATAAAATTAACCATCACAGTGTCTTGCCCTACACACTCTTAATAATGTATTAGTAACACTAGGCCATAGTGCTTCTGCATTAAAATTCTTATGTTGAGATTTTTTATTTTAGTTTAGGCAGATGCTTGCTTTTTGTTTTTATTTATTTATTTTTTATAATACCCAGTATCCAGTCTCCTTTCATACCAGTTCCTGATATCTTTTTAGGGAATTACCTCTGTTCAATTGCCTGTTCATGAGGGGACTGTATGTACAAGGGCTGTCTGGAAAGTCTCCAGCTGTGTAATATGAAAAATAGAGGCATTTATGGCTCGATTTTTCCAGACAGCCCCTGTACATCAAGATGCCTTACTTTTCTCTACCTGAAGGGTGGACATGTGACCCAAGCTCATCTTAGCACATGCTCCCTGAGGGACTGTGAGTCTTGAGTAGCATGGCCCAAGGAGGAAAAGTGGTTGAGTACAACTATTTCAGTAGTAGAAGCTCTTAGGGTACTTCCTGCTGTTTATGTGCCTTGAACTGTCAGATTTTAAGCCTGGTTCTTTATGCTTTCATCAACATTCTTCTAATAAATTTCTTTTTTGCTTAGTTAATGGCATTTGTGTTTGTTGCTTACAATGGAAGTCACTTATCGGCTACAAAAAGCATTGTATGATTCCCCACCCTTCTGTGTCTAGTCTCAGTGGGGATGAACATGAACTGTTTAAATTGTCACTGGGAGATGGATTTCCCAGAAGATTAAATATTCATCTGAAGCCTGGACTACCACCGAGAATTCTGTAGCAAAGCTATTTTTTGAAGTGCTTTCATTTTTACACTGTAAAATTTGGCTTCCTTTGACTCCTATGGTCCTCACATCCTGAGACTGGGACTAAAGCCATTATTTTGGCTTAATCTTAAAATCTTCTTATACTTCTCACTTTTCAAGTGGGATTCCTGGAGTTATTTCAGTCTTCTGTATTGCCTGCTTTAACAAAGAGTAAAATGGCTGATTATACAGCCCTTTTTCAACCACCCTAGTACAGTTTCTATACAGTAGGAGTGCATTGCCAAGCCTCTGTATCCCTGATAAAGGAGCAAAGACCTGGAGAGACTGGGGAGAAAAAGGAACCCTCACACAGTGCTGGTGGGAGTGCAAACTGGTACAACCACTATGGAGGACAGTGTGGAGGGTCCTCAGAAAACTGGGAATGGGGGGTTCCCTGGTGGTGTAGTGGCTAAGGCTTCGGCGCTCTCAACACTGTTGCCTGGGTTCAATTCCCAGCCAAGGAACCCACCCCCTCCTGCCAAAAAAAAAA
>PVJL010001944.1:0-25160 GCA_004026885.1 Lyroderma lyra | reverse complement strand
AAAATGGATGGACCTTGAAATCATCATGCTAAGCAAAATAAGCCAGAAAGAAAAAACCAAGAACCATATGACTTCATTCACATGTGGAATATAAAACTGAAAGCAACAAAGAAACAAAAACTCATGGACACAGTCAATAGTTTAGCAGTTACTTAAGGGCAAGGGGAAAAGGGGTGGGAGAAGAGGGAGGGAGTCAACTATATGATGATGGAAAGAGTTGACACTGGGTTGTGAGCACATAATCCCACACACAGATGATGCACGGTAGAATTGCACACCTGGAACCTATGTAATTCTTGTTAACCAATGTCGACCCAATGAAATCTACCCCCCCCCCCCCAAAAAAAAAAAAAGGGAGTTTCCTGGTGGTGTGGTGGCTTAAGGTTTCGGTGCTGGCGCTGTTGGTGCTGCGGCCTGGGTTCGATTCCCGGTCAAGGAGCTACCCACATACCAAAAAGCAAAAAAAAAACCAACAACAACAACAACAAAAAAAACAAAAACAACAACAAAAAAAAAAACAAAAAGGAAGCTAAGACTACAAGAGACTAACACTAAATTACATGGAGACTTAACTGAACTCAGAGTGAAATTATCAATGAAGAAGACTTCATTGGCTTTGACATCCTGACTTGTGGAGATGATTTCACTCCCTCTCTCTTTTGAGTGCTGACCTGCACTGTTCACAAAATGCTCTGGTGTGTCTCCAAGTCAGACACAGCATAGCATTGGTACATTCCAGGCTGCATTCTAGAACTGAGTCCAGTTAGGAGCATGGGCCAGGAATCAGCAACAACATCTGTTTTAGAAAACCTCGTCTCTCCTGTCTTCTTCCCTTGCTCTGCTTTGCCTCGGTGCACGAAAATGGTCCCCTTTGACAGTTTTATTTGGCTCCTTTAGAGCCCTACACATCCCCCCATTGCCATCTGGGTTCTTTCCTGTTGCTATCAAGTGGATCTCACCATTTTTGCTTTGTTGGCTCATATTTCAACAGTGTCATACTCAGCACACGGTCTCATCCTTACTTCTCTTTTATGTGTATAGAGTGTATCATGGGTAACCCTCTGCTCTTACAATCACACCAGCACACACTTAATGCTGCCTTTTAGAACCCGAACACGCTTTGTTATTCCTCTCGCATGTCGTGCCTCAGTGGCTGTTGTAAGTTTCCTGCTGCATTAAAGCTGCACTTCAGACACTTAATCCTCATATCCACTGGGACATCACATATTGCTAAGGCCAGAATTTTCCCTTCTGTGAAATTGTGCAGTTTTACTCCTTAAGATATATCACATGCTTACGACTCACGTTTTAAGATATTCAAGTAACTTGCCTCCTTTATTAGGCAATGGAAAATATTCACTGGTCTACGGCGGCAATTCATAGATTTTTCTGACCCATCCAGAGAAATAAACGCGGTGCTTAAACGTCGGTGCTGCTTCATTGTAGCTTACCCTTCTCATATCCAATATCTACAGCATATTTATCTGTTTATACACTTTTGTGGTTTCATTTTTGGGGGACTACATTTGGCATTTCAAGTCAAGAATACGAAGTGCTTTCATATAAGCATTTCAACCAGACTTAATTCAGCAGAACTTTGATCTTTACACCCCTAAGACTGGAATGAAACTTCTTTTCAACGCCACATTTCTATTCTCATAATAAAGGTGAGAAAGTACTATTTTCTTGGAAGGAGCAGTGGGAGGTCAGAGGATGTCCAAGTTTCCCAAATTTATCTAATTCCTCGAGAGCCCTCACTCCAAAATTACGTTGATCCCATCTTCTCTTTTCCAGTGGTAACCCCTCCTTTTTCTGATCCTTTGAATTGCAGCCAGTTCCTCCTTTGGTCAGAAAGCCCATTTCTCCCAACTGTATTTACGCCCCTGGTCTCATTTTCCAGTCACCACCCAACCTTCCAAGTACTGCTGTATCACCTCCTATGTGTCCCTGAATGGTTTATAGTGGACTACAGCTGTCATTGCTCTACTAATACTGTAGGGAAGAGTGGTTGAATGTGCCAAGAGGTGCGGTTGGTCTTCAGGCTTAGACTTAGTGTGGGGAAGAACAGCAGAGAGGGGAGGGTAAGGACAGAAGCTCGAGGGCAGGACTAAAGTATCTGTGTAATCAGAGTCAAGTGCAGTGCTAGGTCTTTGAGACATGAAAATGAGCTTAGCTGAGGGGAAGCTTTTATCTCATAAACTAGAGAAAATTGAAAGCAAAGCAAAGCCTTGACTTGCTCTACAGAGAACAATGAACAGACAGGACAGCTCTGTCTGTCTTTTCTGTCACCACTTTTCCCATGATTTTTCTGTTGTCTAAGTGACTATTACAGTCCCCATCTTTAGACTCCGTGAACCCAATGCAAAGGTTTCAACCACGCTTGGCAGGATACCTTTTAGGCAAACCCATAGTTTATCCTGGTACCCAAGTCACTGTCTTTTCCAAATTGTTCTGGCTTATTGATCCTGGTGTATAGTCCCTGTTAAGAACTTTATTTTGCCTAGAAGAGGCGGTTGCCTCTCTCTTAGCAATACACGAGGGAGAGTTTTTTGTCAGTTGGACACTTGTATATGGAGTCCAGTCCCACTTGGGGACCACAAAAATGGGATATGAATGAAAAAAATTGAAGGGATAACATTTAAAGTAGCCCTGTCGATAGGTAGGTCTGTCTGCTCAAGTCAGATGGTTATTTGACAATCATTTCTTTCTTTGTATTTTAGGTTGTATCCAGTTGGAATTCTAGGTTCCCCACTTAAGCATAGAGATGTCAGCTCAGAGCCTCTCCAAGTATTTACTTGTGTGGTCATCTATTGCTTTTTCTCTTATCTCTGACTGCATGAGTAGAAATCATGTGGGAGAAACCCTCACATCAGATGGCCAGTACGCATGGCTCCTGGGAAACAATAGTTAGTAAGGCTAATAACATGCATTCTCATGCCAGATTGCCAAAGTAAAAACCCGCCCTTCACTTATAGTTATATAACCTTGATCAAGTTCTTAATTCTTTTTGTCTCACTTTCTTCGTTTGTAAAACAAGGATAGCAATAGCGATTTTCTTACAGTATTGTTTCTTATGTGAAGGTTAAGTGAATTAACATAGGTGCAATGTTTAGCATAGGATTGTGACATTGTAATTTCAAGCTTTTATGTTTTTACTATTATTATGGTTCAGTGTTCTAAGATGTTGAGAGCTTATAAGGGGCTTGAAAGAAAAATTGTAGAACAAAGTTCATTGTGGCAAACCACCATTTGATCCCATTCTTTATAATATTCTCCACTCACTTGACGACATGTTATTATTAAGTTGTAGATAATCACATTACTTCCTTGGGAGGGTGCTGGAATGGGAAGATAATTAAATGTTGCTGTCCTGGGAGAAGAGGTTTCTTGTGGTATATGTATCATGAGAAAAATGTTGTAGACCTATGTGAGAGGCATGAAGTAACCTAATGTCTGTTTCCCATATGCCTCGTTATCCTTAACTCACTCTAGTCAAGGATATTACCATATTTTTCTGTGTATAAGATGTCCCCATGTATGAGATAACCCCTACTTTTCTAACTCAACATTAAGAAACCCTCTCAACTTGTTATACCAATGTATAAGATGACTCCCAATTTTTGGTCTAACAGTTTTAGACGAAAGTATCGTCTTATAACCGAGAAATATGGTAACTTGAGCCAGTAAGTCAGATCCTCATTGGTCTTCTTTTAAATTATCCTAATACCTAAAGGGAGATAAGTACTGTTAATGGAGCCCTGGTACTGATGATAATGTTTCTACAGACTAAGTCAGGGCTCAAACCTCAATCTTCGGTGATGACAACTATAGTTAAATTTTGAAAATATTTCTTGTGTATCTTGGTATCAACTTAGAGGATAGTTGACTGTATAATTCTAGAGAAAACCTGGTGATGTCAGTTGCACAGAGTTTTGAGGCCTCTTATTTCTCTTCTTTCCCTCTCCGTGAATAGATTTTCATCTTCAGGATAAGCTCTTGATGTAAAATTCTACACCTGAAGTTGTGGATTATTTATATTACATGTCTCATAAAAATTATTTGACACCTTTCTTCTCTTTCCTGTCTTCTGCCCATAGCTTAATTTCATCTTTCCTTTATAACAGGAAAATCTGGGAGGCTCTCAACACTTGCTAGTTTTCTGTATCCCGATGGGTAATGACAGCACTGATGGCAGGTTTGGACTCTGCTCAGCTGAGTCTTTGAGGCATAGATGATTCTCTAAGAGCTTGCTGAAGCTGACTAAACCCTCCAATGTGCAATTTAGGGCTAAGACAGTTTTGTAAGCAGAAAGAGCCTCCCAGCATATCTGGCCCTCCTGCCCCCAGAGCTGCAGACTGCGCAGGCAGCCTTTCTGGTGGGATCTCCGAACTCTGTGCTCTGGCTGGTGGCTTGGAGTTGAGACTTGATACTTTGAAGCCAGCAAGGTGGTCAGTCAATCCAGCTCAAAATTGAATTTTACTCTTTCCTCTTGGTTATTACCAAGGATTGTCACTGTTGTCTAGACTCATTCAGGGAGAGAAGTAAATGCTGTAGATGTTCTTTGTCCTCTTGCTGATATCAGAAGTGCATGGTGTTGAAGCACCCTTGAGAAAGCTGGTTTTTAAAGCTGAAGACTGTGATCTGACATCTTTAACATCTGGACTCGAGAAACAGATTTAGTGAGAGGTGAGAGGCAGCTGTGTGATCTTCTCTTAAAACCTCAAAATGAATCAAGTGTATTTTTGTTGGGAGAAAGATAATGAGTAGAACAGATGTCATTTGAAAATGACTATCTGCACAACACTTAGCCCCATTCCTGAGAGAGATGATAGTTCTCCTTGGGTGATAATCCTATTTTCTTTAATCAGTTTGTGGTTTGTATTCAGAGAGAGGAAGATAATTTTGTAAAATTAGAACTTGGAGACCTTTGAGAACTAAAAGCAAACTAAATGTATTAAAAGTTTGTGATGAAATATCCCATGAAGAACTCCAAATAATTTATGTAGCTACTCTGCCCTTAAGGAGGTAGAGCGTGACTCCCTCTTCCTAGTGTGTGAGCTGCACATAGTAACATTTCCCCAAAGAACACCTGATAGAGTAGGGAGGGAAAAAGCAACCTTTTAAGAGAAAACTAATAAACATGACTTCGCTAGGGGACCAAGGTCAACATCAGCGGTCATAAATCATGTTGGTAGCAGGTACCCTTATTATGGTATGATGAAAATGACACTTCACCTCTGTGATCCTTCCTCTCCAAACCCCAGTACTCCAGTCTAATCATGAGAAAAATATCTGACAAATTCCAATAGTCAAATATCTACAAAACACCTGACCAGTTCTCCCCCAAACTGTCAAGGTCTTCAAAAAGAAGGAAAGCCTGAGAAGCTGTCACAGACAAGAAGAGTTTAAGGTGACATGACAACTAAGTTATAATATGAAATCCTGGAACGAAAAAAGGTCATTGGGTAAAAACTAAGAAAATCTGACTCAACTATAGACTTTAGTTAATTTAAAAAGTTTATGATGGATGCACCAGTCATTCTCTTGTATCTCAATTGATGTAATTCTCACCATGAAACAATGCCTCCTTTAAGGGATAGAATATATGGCTGGGATCTTAATATTCTAAACCTCTGCTTTGAGAGGTAAAGTGACTTGCCCAAAGCCACACATCTCATGAGTGGCTGAGCTGAGTTTTAAGCCTAAGACTTCTATAAATTCTATGACAGCATAGAACAGATTTGCCATAATCCTACAATGACTTACATATTAATTTTCTTTGCTGCTCTAATGAATGATCATAATGTTAGCAACTTAAAACTACACCCACTTGGATCACTGTTCTGTATATTTAGTAGTCTGGGTGTAGTGTGCCCCAGCTGGGTCCTTTGCTAAGAGTCACAGAAGGCCGAAATCAAGATATAAGCAGGGCTGCCTTCCTTTTCAGAGCTCTAGGGATGTATCTGCTTTTTTTTTTTTTTTTTTACATTTTAATTTTAATTTTTATTTTTTAATTCATTTTTATTGTTAGACTTATTGGGGTGACATCTGTTAGCAAGGATTACATAGGTTTTGTATCCGCTTTTGACATCATTCAAGTTGTCTGCCAAATTCAGTTCCTTCTGGTCATGGAACTGAGGACCCCATTTTCTTTCTGATGGTAGGTCCAGAGCCTCTCTCAACTCTTGCATTTCTCTTCACGTTGTCCCCTCCATCTTAAAACCAGCAAAAACACGTTGGGTCTTTCTCGTGTTGGGAATCTCTTTGATTTCCCCTTTTCCCATAGTCAGGACTGAAATCACATTTTAAGGGCTGTTGGGATTACTCTGGGCTCCCTGGATAATCCGTGGGTAATCCGCTGGATGTGGGGGTAGAAAGTCAGGTCTTTATCCCCATTCTTTCTATCATAACACAACATCTTCACTGAGGGTCAGGAGGACTTCAGGGCAACTTGTTTACAGATCATATGTTGCATTCAGATGCTAGCTCCAGATAGTCTGAAAGGGATGAATCCATAATTTCTCTCTTCTAAGATGAATAGTTTTTCAATTTAAAGTTTCTAAACATAGAATTTATTTCCCAATCCTTTTATATATTTTCCCCAAAATAGCCATCAATGAATGGCTTAGAATTCCATTTCTGATGTCCTGTTTCCCCATCAGAGAGGACTTGCTCACACCCCACCCCTCCCTCCCCGGACTGGCAGTACCATGGGAGCGGATTGCCCATCATGTGCACCTGGAGTCCCAATGCAGTGAACATCAGAGGCAGCCAGTCACTGCACAATGAATGGGTGAATGAATGAATGAATGAATGAGAAGCACCTTAGAAATAGGAAATGGTGTATTTTGAGAGACTAAGGAGAAGTCCTCACTTAAACTCACCTCCTTTCTGCCTCTTCCCAGGGAGGAGAAGCCCCTAATAGGAGCGTAGTGTTCCATGACCTTCACTTGCAGGGGTGATGTCACTGAAGGTTACAGCTGGCTGGGGCTCTCTTTCTGGTGCTGGGAATGGTCTTTCCCTTCCCTGTGGTAGAAGCTGTACACCAACATGGCAATAACATTCCTGTCACCAGCTCTCCAGAGCTCTCCTCTCTGGGGCTTCCTTCTACGTAACAGGGCTGAGCATGGTAAAACTCAGGTATAACTTAAGGGGAGCATTTATTGTGGTTTTCGTGAGAAGCAGTGGGCTTGTAAAGGAGTATGGGCTTTAACAGTCAGATCACCCAAGTCTGCACGTCGACTCTGCCCTTTACTAACTCTGGGATCTTGGCGAAGTTAGTTCCCCTCACCTTGCTCCATTTCCTCATCAGTCAAGTGTTGATATTGGTAGTAAATGTTTCATAGGGGTGAAAATGAGATCATGGCTCTAAAGCGTTTTGCACAGAGACTCTAGAAAGTGCTTTTCCCTTATAGCCATTTGGCTCACGCCCTCACCTACTATAAACATTTGTTAAGCTCTCACCTTCTCAGTGATCTTCCATAAGCATACTGCCGCGATCCGTTGGCACTATTGATCTGCCTACCTTGCCCTTATGTCTCTTCATTCAATAGCCTTTGTCTAAATATTATGGTACATCACATTTATTTTTAAATCAGGGTTAGATTTTGGAGACAGAAGAGAGGCTGAGATAGAAAGTGGGCTACTCTTCATGAAAAATTCTATTTTTCCTTTTCAGAGATTAAAAACAAAACCTCTTTAAGCTAAATACATCCCCATGGCATCATAGTTGAAGCTTCTACTGAGCTTTAATTTAAACATCAAGTCGCCCCCACATGATAAATAAATACCAGATAATTTATCTGGTGACTTTGTAATGTCTTTTACTGTTTTCTTCAAATTCAATTCCTCTAATCTAACTGTGGGCACTACTAAGAACAGATTATACTCATGTTATATTTACCTACCATAAAGGAGTCATCTCAAGGTTCTATTTGGATGAAAGGTATTCACAAGTACTCGCCTTGGTCTTGGCCTGTCAGTGGAAGACTGTTTGGGACCAGGGAGATTCAAAGTGGCCATTTTAAAACAAAATAGTCCTACAGATTCCTCTAGGGCTAAACTGCTGCTTACTTGGTATTCTTCCTGCAGCACTGTGAACCCCTTTCTTCTACAATTTCTCCTCCTGATTGTTAAACCACAGGCACCAACCCTCCCACCCTCCATCTCTTTCCATACACTTATCTCTTTTCGTATTCCCATCCTACTAAGGCAACAGCATCTGCTACCCTACTTCACCAGTTGTGTCATTTAGAAATGTCCTTCCAACACCCTTCCCCTCTGGTCATAATAACCCAAACTGCATTTTCCTCCAACATTACTCTGTTACTGGTAAACCCTCTTCAGGATGAAATCTTATTTGATACACACACACACACACACACACACACACACACACACATTGTCGAGGCTTCTACTGAGGTTTAAATAAAACTACAGATTACCCCCGTGTGGCAAGTTAAGTACCAGATAAATATCTGGTCACTTCTGTCTTTATAATCCCTTGGTGTGTCCTAGGACTTTGAGGACCGAGTCGGGGTTTGGTATATTTTTGCAATGTCCATTTCAACTTTATTTATACTTCTTAAGTCACTGTGCACTTTCTAAAGACTTCCCAAATCTTTCTGACAAGTTGTGGTCTCAGTCTGTGATATATTGGTTTCATCTCCATTCAAAATTATGCCCCTTCTGTCATTCTTACTATTCACTTACACCTCTCCGTTTTCTCATTTTAGTCTTCTCTAGTGTTTTAAAATGTAGGTTTTATTATTATTAAAGTATGGCAAAGCCATCCGATCAGGAGGTAACTACCATTGAAAAGACAGTTACTCATAGTTTTCAAGAGAGGTGGGCATGCCACACCACATTGGGCCACATGGGGAAGCACTGGGCTCAGTCAGAAAGCAGAAGGAACACAGAAAACATGGGCAAGAGCCTTCATGGTGGTCTCCATGAGAAGAAATGGGAGAGGAAGTTTAGGATTGGCTAGTTCAAATCATTTCCGTGGGCTCTACTTCATTTCACAGAGTTGTCTGGTACTGGCTCTGGGATGCTTAGGGTAGGTGAGTCATGGCCTGGAGCATGAAAACCTGGTAAGGGAGGTGGTTAGGGGAATGGGGCTTTGGAGGGCTTGGTGTGCATATGAAAGGAGCGCTTGCAGGAGAGTCCCTGACTATCTCTAGGAATTGGCTGACCCTGGAGGCACAGTCTCCCAAGGATCAGCAAGGCCTCAGAAGTCACCATCAGAAAAGACAGAAAATAAATAGGTATGATTAATAAATCTAGTCTCCTAGACCAGTGATTTCCAACCTTTTCTGACTTGTGTCCCCCTTTTAAACTCATTTCAATGAATTGTACCCCTTGTTTTTAAAACAGCATTTTAAAAATACTGACACTTTTGTTCAGTGCCTATCTTAATGTAAAATAGTGGAAATGAGGTAATAAGTTAGAAAAGAAACATTACTATACTGAAAGTACAAACCACAGATTTAATTTTACACTATTCACAACCATTAAATATTGATAATGATGATCAGGTATTAAACATTAAATAAAAATACTTGAATAACGATTAAAGACAATGCACTTACTTTTACTTAGTAACTAAACTGATGAAATACTCTAACTATGGATGTATTTATATGGTTGGGGAAGTTCTAGAAACATTGCACATGGATTGTTCTGTAACTGTGTGTAGTGATTGGTAGAAGAGCGGTTTGGGGGAAGGCTTCATAGCCACGCCCTCACCCATCATCATTTGCTAATGTGATCTAATTTTGAAGTGTCTCCTTTAATGGTGATTTAAACTTAACATTTATTGTTCCATAACTAACATTGTGCTTTTTTTTTTTTAACTTGTTTTTCTGTCATCTCTGATTATTTTTTGCCTACCCCTGCATGGACCAGCATGTTCCCCCTGGCAGGTATACGCATTGGGAACCCATGTCCTAGATTCTCTCTAGATCTCTTAATGATTGGATTTCTGTTTTCTTTCCCACTGAACTAGCTCTTCCCCCCGCCCGCCTCCCCCCGCCCCCCAGTTAACTTGATATTCTGTTTTCATGCTTGGGAATTTAACTTTCCACCAGTGCTCTGATCCCCTCAGTCCCACTGATTTCCATCTTAAGCTCCCAAGATGAAGTACTATTTATACTAGATTGGTCATGCTTCACACTCATCTTGGATCTTGTTCTCTGAAATTTTCCTTACCATCTGCCTGTCCTTGTTCACCTTCACCTCCTTTGCTTACTCCACTCAATGAGTTCTTGATGCTTGAAAATTCTCTCAATTCCTCCTCTCACTTTTGGGTTAATGGACTTCATCACTTTTATCAATTTGCAAAAACTTGATTGAGCCATGTGGTGTCTTCTGTTTAGTCACTCCCTTCCACTCTTATGTCTTTCATGTAGTTTCAAGGACTGATTGCCTCCCTTCAACCAGGACCAACTAGCTGCTTTTCCCCACTCTCTAAATAGTATGTATGAGGGCTGTCAGGAAAGTATCTGGCCGTGCAATGTGAAAAATAGAGGCATTTTATGGCTGGGTTTATTCCAGAAAGCCCTCTTACATTGCTGCTAGATTAATCTTTCCTAAACAAAATTCCTATTATGAGACTCTCTTGCACAAATACCTTTATTGACTTCTCTACATACAGAGTGAAGAGCAAACAGATTATTTCAGGATTAATGGCCCCTTATGGTATGGCTTTTGGCTCTGCTCTTAGATAAAGTCTGCTTTGATTTTCACTGGGCAGTTATAAATTTTCTCCTCAAAGGATTTGTCACTCTAGGCACTCACATTCTATCCTGCTTCAATTATTTCTATACCATTAGATTGTATGCTTCTTCATGGCAGTCTTTATCATATCTATCTTTGGTGTTTTCAGTAGTGATTAGCAATAAACTTACAAATGGTAGGTGTTAAAGATTACTTTTAATGGAATAGAATCTCAAAGCACCACATTAAGAAGCATAGTCCCTCAGCTAAATCCTTACTAAGTTGCCATTTTAAAGAAAATAAACATATTTTATAAATAATTGGACATACATACCAAGCTATTACTCTACAAATGTATGTTTGATTCAAAGAGTTAAAGTCCCACATTGCCATATGCACCTTACTTTGCATTATGTTTTGTACTGTAAGCTCTGTTTGGGCTTTCAGCTGTACATTTAATGCTTAGAAGAGGGTTAAACAAATGCTATCTGTCGTATCCAAGGGAGGAGGGAAAGAGAGATGAATTAAGTTGTTTATGTAAAAGCCAAATAAATCTAAGACACAGAAATAGTCTAATATACCATGTGCTGCCACGTAATGCAGGCCTTGAGAGTGCAGCTACATTATCTTGCCTGGAGACAGTGAGGGGGCAGAAACAGTGGAAAGTCTGATTGATGATCCTATTTTAAGTACACTGGCCACTCCCTAGTTATCACCTGATAGGATCTGGACAGGTGAGAGGAAGTAGCAAACAGAGTTGTGAACTTTCAGAAGTCGAAATGTTTTCTTAGAGGTCATTTGGCTCAATCTCCTGCCAGGTCTCCTGCAGGAGTTTTCCCCAAGTGCCATGGACATATGGCTTCTCTTGAACATCCCACTGAAAATGATGATTGCTCTATTGAGGGATCTCATTTCACTTTAGGACAGAACTAATTATTCAGAAATCCTTCTTTCTATTGAGTTGAAATATGCTTCCCATAACTTTTACCCAGCGGCCCTCATTCTATCCTCTGGAGTAGCACAGAATAGATTTAATTCATCTTTCTTATAATTGCCCTCCAAATAGCGGAAGCTCCTATCATGTCCTTTATCAGTCTTTTCTAGAGGCTAAATAAAAATCTCCATTCCTTAAATGACAGTTTCGAAGCACTTTATTTGCTTTTTGCATTTGGAATTTATATCATGCCAGTTAACATATTAATTTGTGTGTATTTCTCCTCCCTTTTCTCCTTTCTGTCCTATGCTGAATTGAATTGAGATTTTTTTTTTCTGAATATTTTATTCTTCTAGTCCCCCTTTTCAAAATCCACTCTAGGTCTTCAGTATTTCCTTTAAATGTCTTCCAGAAGAGAAAGAGGACAGGAAGAGCAATGCATTCTTCTAAAGGAATGTCTTTCTGGTGGTTTTAAAGTGAAATATATTGATATCATGGTAGTTAAGGTTATGATGAAATTATTTTAGAGGAAGTATACAGTTGACCCTTGAATAACATGTGTTTGAAATGTGTGGTTCCACTTATATGTGGATTTTTTCAATAAATACTACAAATGCATTTTCTCCTCCTTATGATTTTAATAGTATTTTCTTTTCTCTGGCTTACTTTAATATAAAAATACAGTACTATGTAATATATATAACATATTAAAATGTGTTAATTGACTTTATGTTATTAGGAAGGCTTTTGATCAATAGTAGGCTCTTAGTAGTTAAGTTTAGGAGGAGTCAAAAGTCATAAGCGAATTTCCAAACCCCATGTTATTCAAGTGTCAGCTGTAATGTGGACATGAGACTATGAGAGACAGCACAGAATGCGAAGCTTGGAGCCTTTGCGGAGGGTTTACCCAGGCACACTCCCACCTGTGGTATCACCTCTCTCTCCCTCCTGGCTGGGCTAGAAGACTCTGGCTCTCCCTCTGCCTAAGCTCTAAAGAATTTGGGGTGACTATGACTTCTCTTACTTATGTCAGCCTCAAATTATAATTTGATAAACAAAACAGCCGACATTCATGGCTTACAAAGAGCATGGCTTACAAAGGTTAACTACATCCTTCTGAACTTGACCTCCTGAACCTACTTTAAGTAGTGGTACAAACTGATGAAACATCTGAAAATGCTAAATGGAGTACTTGGCTTTCATTCCTGCTCAGTTTTATCATGTTACTTTTTATCTCTCTGTGTCTCTGTTTTCATTCCCTTAAGCATTTCCATGGCTTCATTCTGTTCTCCAGTGAAAATTTCTGTTCTCTTGCATTTGATAAGTGTGACATTTACATCTTAATCTAAAGTTTTAGATGAAGTTATTCAATAGGATAGAACCAAGAACTACACCCCTTAGGTCTGCCATTTGGGACCTCTTTCCAGACAGATATGGATATTTTAATAAATACCATTTAGGTTCCAATGTCCTATCTTTGTGAAAACTAACAGTATTATTAGTCAACAAACACTTCTTTATTGTGACCCCAAGGGTGTCCTAAAAACTTTGTCAATGTCACAGTTTTGCTAAAGTCTGGATATACAGTGACTACTGTATTGTCTTAGCAAAATTCCTTATCAAAAGAGAGAAGAGAGTGTATTTTGTCAAGATCTCATGCTGGTTCCTAAGAATCATTGCATCCTTTTTTATGTGTGCACCAACATTCTCTTGGGTCATTAGTATGGGTTTGAAATACATACATTTTATTTCTAGAATGTTTATTCATTTTGAATTTTTATTTCCAGTTGGTGCTTTTTGCCTTCTTACAAATGTCCCAAGTACACTGACTTCATGATCAAAGGTTCTCATCGTATCACTGTTTAACTCATTGTGGATTAGAAATGGACTTATTTAACCCTTCATGATCCATCCAGATTTCTAAGTAGTTCTAGAAAAATCCCCATGTTTTAGAACAGTGCTGTCCAGTGTGATTTGCTGTGATGTTGGAAATGATCTATATCCAAAACAATAGCCACTAGTCACATATGGCTATTGAGCACTTAAAATGGGGCTAGTGCAACTGACTTCAATTTATAAAATTTTAATCTAAATTCAAACAGCCACCTGTGGCAGATAGCTATCATATTGGATAGCATGATTTTAGAATTTTGGACTTTTTATTAACAAACTACATTTCTCCAGAACCTTTTTTCTTTGTTTCAGCATTGAATTATTCGTGATTGTGCAATCAGATTAAAAAAATTTAGTGTGCATCTTTCTTCATGGGATTGATTACCTCTATCTTTTTATGAAGAAATTTGAACTCTGCTGTTTTTGATGTATGTAGATATGTCTACTGTCTGCTTCTCTTTAAAACAAACATTTTAAGATTCACCAGGAAGATTCGACAAACATTATAAGACTCTCAGGAGGAGCCATTACAGGCACAGATAGCTAAAAATTTGACCAAAAGGTAGGGGCTGATTTTTTTCTTTGTTTTATGTCCATTCCTCATATCAGACGCCCTCTATCACAATCCCAACCATCACCCTTTCAATTTGCAGGGCGTGAGTTCTTGAAGTTTCAGAGCCTGGTGCAGTCTGGATAGGTAGAAACACATCTTCAATGAGAAAAGTACGAGATATAACAAGAAATTAATGCTTACGACAGCAACACATTTCTTAAATAAATTGTTTAAAGGTTGGAGCCATGGAGTGTTATGAAGAGAAATGAATGTGTTAACTGAGCCCCTGAGACAATTAGGATGGGAAATATCTTTAAGCAGAAGTATATTGAAAAAAATGTAGCTTGCATCCAGATGTTTGACTTTGTAGTGTGAGATGCTAGGTAGGCACGTCATGACTTGGGGGTTGTGTGCATGTATGTGTATGTGTGTGCGCACGAATTTGTATATTTAAAAACACATAGTCATGTGATGTGTATAAGCCAATCTACAATGGCATATATTTATTCCTAAATTTGAGTTTGTATTTTAGATTTTCTGATGAATAATTCATTTTTATGACAAGAAAATTAGAAAGAACCCCAGATTTGTTAACTGTTTTTGAAGCTGTGGGTGGCATGGGTGGGTGGAGGGAGTGGATGCTTTATCCTGAAAAATTCATGGATTACTAATACATGGATTACTAATTACAATAATGATACCTTGCTTTTTCAGGCTTGACTGCGGTGATTGTCTTGCTACCCTTGGCATCCTTGATGTTGCTTTTCTATTGAAGTGGAGGTTAGGTTGGTCTGACAGGCACAGCTCACTCATTCACTGACTCACTGTGACAAATGCAGGACACTCCACACCCCCACTACCTTTGTTCCCTTCCTAACAGACTTGAAAGATTAGTGGATTAACAAAATGGCCAGACCAGTTTCCTAAGGATATTGGGTGGGAATAATGCATTAGTAGCTGGTCAAGTGTTTGGGAAACAATAACTCCTAAGTGAAGTGATAAGTGTTACTTTATGCCTCCTTACAGGCTCAATTCTTTTTTTTGTTTTGTTTTGTTTTGTTTTGTTTTTTTTGACACAGTTGGAAGAGAAACAATTAACTCTGACCATTGTATTCTAAGTAATTACCGATTACCCCATAGTTCTCCGAAAATTATGCAGAATGGGAAATAAAAGCAAACAGTGACCTGTAGGTGGTTGCTAGTGCTTTTGGCTGACAAATGCTGCATCCCAGCTCCATGTACGCCTCTGTTGCTTAACTCTCCCCAGCCAGTGATGATGGGCATAGTACTGCTGTCCAGAGAAAGGAGCGCTGAGGCCTTAACCACATCACTGCACTAATGGACTCTGAACTTGCTTAAGAGAGAGCAATTAATTATTAGGCCAGCTCGGCAGCGGTAGCTTCCAGAGTTGACTTTTTCTTTGTGTCCTAGAACCAACCGTCCCATATGAGGACTACCCTCAGATCCTCCTTGAAAGGGCAGACGTACGAGGGCTGTCCAGGGGGAAAAATCCAGCCATAAATGCCACTGTTTTTCATGTTACATGGCTGGATACTATCTGGACAGCCCTCGTATATAAAAAAAGGAGGAAAATAGGAAATGTAGATGAGCTTCCCTCCCACCCCAGGTCTTCATTTTTTACTTTTTAGCATATACAGTAGACTCTCCGTCAACCAGAACTCAAGCAACTGGTCTTACTTCTTTGGAAAATTCCCTCTAAGAAGGTGGGAGCCCTCTACTCTTGTAATGAGGAGTAACCTCGCTTACCTGCCTGCCTCACTTATCTTTCTCTCTACTTCCAACCTCCGCATTCCCTTCATAAATATTGACTGAGTACCTGCTGCATGTCAGGCACTTCATTACATGGTGAAATGTGGTAGAATATGCTACTCTAAAATACGCTGCTTTGGCATAGAGTATATGAGGGCTGTCCAGAAAGTGTCCAGCCATGTCATATAAAAAATAGAGGTATTTATGGTTGGATTTTTTTTCCAGACAGCCCTTGTATTTTGAGCCAAAGGCATTTGAAAAACAGCAGGTATGAGAAAGGCACTTTAATCTTCCCCTTTCTTCCTGAAAATAGGAGATCAAAACTCCCATGCGAAAGATGCTCTCCCTGTATCAGGAGAAAAGAAACATTCTTCAATGGGGAGTTAAAACTGAGAGAATTTTGAACAAACACACCTTGTCAAAATCACTCTTACCTTCCTTTAACCTCTCAGGAATATTCTTGCTTTTCCACAGTTGTCTCTCTTTGTTCAATCTAGTGTGAAAGCTTTTAGGTTTTGCCATTTCTTTGGGCCTTCATTTCTTTGAGGACTCCTGTGTCACATTACATTTATATAAATCTGTATACTTTTCTCCTGTTAATCTGTCTTATGTCAGTTTAATTCTCAGGTCCAGTCAAAAAGCTTTAAGAAGGTGGCAGCAAATTTTGCCTTCCCTGCAGTGGTGATGGCAGAAGGGGATATAGAGACTTTCTGAAACCTATAGTCTCTGCATCATTGCTTCCCCAAATTGCTCTCCTTCACCCCAACACAGGTTCACTGAAAAGAAAGGTGCTGAGTTTCGTAGGGGAGGGAAGTGGACTGCAATCATGGAAGAATTTTGGGGCAGGAGGGAAAGCCCAAGTGGACCAAAGGAAGCAAGGCATTAATAGCTTTTAAGTAAAACATGTAGAGATTGACTGCTTTTGTGTTAAAACCATTAGACACGATTAACACTCTGCAAACTCAGTCAATAATAGCTTTAGTTTCTTTGAAATAATTCTGGGTGATGGGTGGAGAGAACAGAAGAAACATAATTAAGAAGTAGATGGAGAAGCAGGGGGGCCCTTGCAAAGCATCTACTTGTTGGGGGGGGCTTGCTTTTATAATATGTAACTCATCCAGTTCACCCTCCACTGTTACCTGCTAAATGATGCTTCTTTCTTGTTCTATAATTGAGGGAGATTACAGTTTAGAAGTAATATTTAAAAATGGATTATCTAAATGTATACTGCTTATTATGTTGGCTCAGTACATTGTGTGTACAGGTTGTAAAGCATTTTAGAAATTAAGTTGTAATTAATTTTTATCACCTTGCTTTTTACGTTGTTCTCTAGGCCCCTTGCCTATGATATGCTCCACCAGGAATTTCGTAAAGACACCGGGGTAATTTTATCCTAGTGTCTAAGCAGCTAAGAAATATCTCTTGGTACAACTGATGTAGAACCAATCCAGATGAAGACATGGCAACAGGGGGAAAAAAGAAACTGTCTTCCTTGACAAAGTTTCTTTAGTACATGCATTACGAGTTTCTTGTAAGATTATTTGAAGTGGCCATTTAAGCTAGATTTGATTGAAAAGTTGGGTTTGGAGAATTGAGTGATGGTAGAATTTCTCTGCACTGAAAGGTAGGTGATAATCAGGATGCACTTTGTAGGCATTTAATAGATTTTTACAGAATTGGTCATAAATGAGAGGGTTCCTCATGGTGACAGTTATTTTCGCCCTATGATATATTAAAATGGAAAGCTTTGTCAGATGAATGCAGTGTTCTCGTGGCACCCTGGAAGGGTACTTGTGTTGTAGACTTCTCTTAAAACAAAAACACAAATGCCCAATTACTGAAGAGCCAAAAAGGAGATTTCATTTCAACTGGATATTTTTGGGGACAGTCTGGTTTGAAACAGGCAGACTTGTTACCTCTATAATTATCCTTCCTGACAATGTTAAGTTTTACCTGAGTCCTGTGCTCCCAGAAGAGAACAAAAGCTAAGAACTGTCCCCCCTCCCCCACTTTGTGTCCCTGGAAATAATTTAGCACAAAGAACCCCTCTTTTTCATATGACTTAGATAAGACTCATGATACTCCCTCTTATTTACCCTTGACAAAGCCAGACACTGACCCTCCAAGTTGCCACTCCTCATTTTGTAAGTGTTTAGCTCAACTGTTTTGTTCCCACTCATCAGTCAAAACTAAATGCCTGTTAACCAAACTTTGGTTACGATTCCCTCTTTCTCTCAGATCACTCGCTGTACTTTGGCCTGTCTTGCTACCTGAGCCTGCCCAAAACTCTCCTTAGAAGCCTGTTCTGGATTGCATGTTTGTGTCCCCTCCACCCACCCACCCCCAACCCCCTGCCCCAAATTCCTCTGTTGAGACCCTGCCCCACAGCGAGATGGCATTAGGGTGAGGTGGTGAGGACTCAATGAGGTCATCAGGGTGAAGCCTTTATGAATGGGATTACGCCTGTAAGAGTCCTCAGACAGCTTGCTTCCGTCTCAACTCTCTGCCACGGAAGGCTACAACTAGGAGTTGGCAGTCTCCACACCTCAAGAGGGTTCTCAGCAGGATCCAACCATACTGGCACTCCGATCTCAGACTTTTAGCCTCTGCAACCTGGGAAATGAATTTCGGTTTGGCACAAGCCACTCCGTCTGTTGTACCTGTTAGGGCAGTCCAAACTGACTGACACAGCCCCTTCCTCAGACGAGGCCGGTCTTATGAGAAAACATTCTCTCATGTGCAGTCCCATTATAGCACCTTTTCATCCCACTTTCCCATACCTGGTTTTGTTGTAGCTTTGTTTACTCCTCTCTATAAAAGAAAAAAGCCTTTTTGCTTAACTCTTACGTTGCTTATAGATCTTGTGTTCAGAGTGTTCTTCCTATTAGAGTAGCCCCCTCTCCCTAATGCAGTCATTCCCCAACCCTCACTCCTTGCATTAGTCCTTTTAAATAAAGCCTCTCCTGACTAAGTCTGGATTCATTTTTCATTTGATATCAGTTATATTTGTTAGACACTGTGTCCCAAGAAGCTCAGAGAAATTAAATAATTTCCTAAGAGCTTGCAGGAAAATAAACCACACATGAAAATTCTTTTTTCTTGTTTCTTGCCATTTCCGATGTTTTAGAATAAATTAAAAAGCTAGGGTTACCAGAACTCTAGTTCCTACTGTAGTCTGTACTCAGACACTCCCAACTCTCTCTCCATCTAGCCCATTCTTGTCCACCGTGTTAGACTAAAATTCTTTGTGCCCAGCTTGTTCTTGAGAGCAAGTCTGTAAGAGTAGACCTTAGGCAGCGAGGAATTGTTTTTAGTTTCAGTCATTTGGCAGTACCCTCTGTGGTCTGTGGCAGGAAGTGACCTCTGATTCTGCTATGGCCCTGATCTGAAGCTCATGCTCTGTGAGACGGGTGGGTGGAAGTGAGAAATTTAGCCATCTGAACTTCACTGTGGTTTTATTATCTGGAAACAATTTTAAGAGAGAAATAATGTTTTAGTTGTGCTCACATATTTTGAGATTCCTTTGGAATGCAGACTTTCTACTATTTTTTCATTAGCTTCCCCAGCTCTCAGGAAAGTTCTTGATATACTATATGTGCTCAGCAAATAGTTCCTTTAATATATTATTAACCATATCTTGGGACCTTCTGCTGCAGATCTAGAGGTAAAATGGCTCTCTTTACAGGACTGATAGCACAGTGGAGAACAGGTATATAAGAGAGGCAGCCTGAAACCTATGTAATCCTTGCTAACAGATGTCACCCCAATAAGTCTAACAATAAAAATGAATTAAAAAAAAAAAATAAGAGAGGCAGCGTTTTCCTTCTGATTCCAGTCCCAAGGTCAGAGCGAGAAGAGAGTGCTGGACTTCGCAGAGCATTCTTCACGCGCCTGTTACCTATCCCGTGGGGTTTAATTCTGTTTTTAATGAGCTGCACACCTGTGTCCCTGGCTGCTTGCCCTCCACACAGTGGGAGGAGTCAAGGGAGAGCAAATCCCTCCTTCATCCTCAGTCCTAGGCTTTGGAGCTGCCTGTATTTTGTTGAGCACTCCAAGTGTGGGTGGTATTCTGAACATCTTCCCATTATGCTAAGCAGCCAACATCAACTTTGTTATGTAGATTGAGGTTAAACGCAGTGACATTTCTCAGTCATATCCAGGCACATCGCAGCCCTAGCATGTTTCCCAACTGCACAAGAAAATCGTGCCTGATTTTTTTGTTTGTTTGTTTGTTTGTTTTTTTAAATTTTCCAGTGAGTGGATACTGATCTCAACACAGAAAAGAAGATGGTGGTGGAGACCAATCAAACCTTGGGCTTTGGGTGATGACCTCACGGTAAAGAATGCAAAATGAGTCTTGAAAGCTGAAAGACTTCTCAGCCTGTGATTCTTTGCTGGATTTCCTTATAAGGGTCCAGGGCAGGCTTGTCCAACCTGTGGCCCAGGGCGGATGGCTTTGAATGTGGCCCAATACAAATTTGTAAACTTTTTAAAAACATTACAAAAATTATGCACAGACTTTTTCTTTAAAACAATTTTTTTAAAAAGCTTGTCAGCTATTGTTAGTGTATTTTATGTGTGGCCCAGGACAATTCTTTTTCTTCCAATGTGGTCCAAGGAAGCCAAAAGATTGGACACTCCTGGTCTAGAGTCAGGAGCGAGATGGGCAGTAGTAACTTAGATTTCATTTGACCATTATCACAACTTAAGAAAACGGCTCATTTAATTTTTATTAAATGGACAGGGTATATTTGAGATAGTGGAACTCAAAATGTGAAGCAGAATTCATGTCAGGGGGCCATGACAGCACCTTCAAAAGATAAACAGTTCTTCCCCAGAGAAGTAGAATGGAAGGTACAATTAAGATTCCCCTGGTGGGCTGTAGTCGTGCCAGTCGTGTTGAATGAAGTATGGAGGGCAGGCTAAGTGAGTGCTGTCTGCAGCATGCCTCAGGTTTCCAAGTGCTGGATGTACACTCTGACTATGGCTGCTGGTTTATGATTGAGCTCCTTCTCACATGGGCAAAGCTGAGGAGCATCTTTCAGGGTGATGGTTGGCATGGGTGTGGAGGGGATCAGAATATGTCACCTCAAAACATGCCCCTTTTAGCATAAGGGTTATGTTAAGCTGAAGGCACTTAAGCAACAAATGCAGAAGGAGCTCTTTTCCCCCTTCTATCCTCCTAAAAGCAGGGCATATGTTTCCCCTCCTGTCTTCCATACCAGCAGCAGAATAACCCTTCTTACCGAGATGGAAAGTCGACACTGAGATGGGCCTGCCAAAACAAACCTTACTGAAATGACCGCCATCTTCCATTAGTTTAGTCTGTATATTTACCATTCACAATTACTGGCCCTTTTCCTTTGTCTTGCCATGTCTCCATAAATTTATTGCCCTTTGTTAAAATAATATACAGTAGACTCTCCATTAACCAGAACTCAAGCAACTGGCCAAAATCTGTTTGCTTTTATTCCACATCTACCAATCCCCATGGGCTGGTTAACTGAGAGTATGCTGTACAAACCTCTGTGTTTAACTGAATCTTTGGGTTGTCACTTCTTTCCTCTGCATGCAAAAAATTAAAATATTAACATTAAATAAAATTGGTATGCATTTTCCTCCTCTTAACCTTTTGTTAGTATAATTGGTGGGTCCCAGGTGCAGAGCCTAACAAGGTAGAAGAAAACTTTTTTTTCTCTCTCCATTAGGTACTGTATCAAATTCATCAATCTCTCATTTGCTGTCTAAGCTACTGGTTACCAGATCTTTTTTTATTCTGCATTCTTATAATCTTATCAGTAAGCACATACCTCTGAAATATGTTTATTTACTTACAAACAATATACTTGTAGTGGTGTGGTAGTATTTCTGTGGATTATTAAACACACATAGTAATAGAAATTTTAAGTAAAAATATCAGTATCCTGAGCTTCCTTTCCTAACTTCCCAATGGATCTTTGTGTCTTCACTCCACTCTGGAGAGTCTGCTCCAAGTGCCCCTTCTTTCTAGAGCCAGACTGGATTATTTGAAATGCAGGGTAATGCTCTCACCCATCTGCTTAAGACTGAAGTAGCTGGGAATGAAATCTTGTCCCTGGAGGTCAACAAGCCCTCCTTCCTTTTTCTAGTCTGACCTGTCTCCTTCCCTAGTGGCCCCTCTACCACTCTGGCCCACCACAGTGGTTTTTATTCAATTTCTCAAATGCTCACATCTAGTGCCTGTCATTGAGTTTCCATGTAAGTTACTTTGGAGGCTCTTGCTTCTAGTCCTCCCCCAACTAAGTTTTGCTCATTCTTTGAACCTCTTCTTTCATGTTATTTCTTCAAAGAGAGCTTCCCTGACACCAACCCTCTCTTCTCTCACTAATTTAAATCAGTTTTCCCTGTACTAAGCTCTCATCTCATTTTTAAGGTTACCTTCATAGTGCGTATTTCAATGCATTATTATGTATATACACGGGTGGCATTGCTTGCTATCTTTTTCTGCCAGTAACTTTTGTGTGCCCTGGGACTGTATCTGTTTCTTCTTTTTTTCAAATCATTTTATCCTGATGCCTAGCAGACCATTTAACACATAGTAGACCCTTGATACAATTTTGATAATTGAACTAACAGTGACCATATTTTCCAAACCAAACCCTATTGCATGTGGTTTTGGGGGACTAGAGCCCAACCTATTTGGAATAGAGATTCTTCCATAAAATCCAGGATATGGGACTGGTGAATTTCCCCTTCATTCTTGTCAACTATGATCAAGTCGGTATTTGTAGCTATTGTGATATGAATATCAGAAAGAGCTTATATCTATATAATGTACATATTGCAGAATGCTGTGGGTAATGCTTCTTCTAAAAGTGTCTGTCACTTCCCTTATTTTAATGTTGTCATTTCCAAGCGGGAGCTGCTAATGCTGCAAGTCTAGATTTCACTTTATGCAGTTGTCTTGATTAGGGAACAACCCAGGATTCCTAAATTATTCACAAGTCTCAGGCATTGCTGAGGATGAGTAACTGTCAAATGTGGTAATTATCAGATAGGAAGGAGGAAGGACCTGATTTAAATGTATGCATTTAAATTAACAGGAAAGGCTTAACTGGAAAAGTGACCCCTATCCCTTCTATAAGTGCCAAGACAATTATATGCAAATGTACCTCCCCAGGGGCCCACCCTCCCTCTTCTTTGTCAAACAGAATGAAAATGCCACTCACGCTGTAATCCTAAGGCAGAGGATCTGACATAGCTGAGTGCCTATAGTGCTAACTTGCATATGTGATGGGAACATATTTTGAAATATCAATTGGGGATTTTTCCCTTTTTTAACTACCTTCTGTGATAATGAAATTCCTGGTGCCTTTCTGTTCCAGCCTGGACAGCTGTACACTGCTTTAAGGGGTAGGTGGAGGTCACCATATAATCAGAGCACACAGGTCAAAGAAAGTTATTTATTCATTTATTTCTTTAAGAAATATCTAGTTACAACTAAGTTGTACTAGGAGTTCTGGTTCTAAGAATACAGTATGATTAAAGCATGGTCCCTACTTCAAGGAGCTTACAGTCTATGTGGGTAGATATATAATAAACAGAAACTAGTAAGTAATCAATATAAGTGCTATAACAATAATGATAATATTAATAAGATTAGGTGAAAAAAGATAGAAAGTGAAGTAGGTGAGGTTAGATACCTCATTGAATAAATGTCATTTAAATAGTATTGCCAGATTTAGCAAATAAAAATACGTGACACCCAGTATGTGTATTTAGAGGACATACTTAAACTAAAACATTATTTATTGTTAATCTGAGATGCAAATTTAACTGTTTTATCTTGCAAGCCTACATTTAAATCACATTTGAATAATGCGAAGAAACTGAGGATGGAAAGACCTGGAGAAAGAACTGCACAGACAGGGACTAATGTATGTAAAGTGCCCTAAATCAGGAACAAAGAGGAGAGACAGTTTGGGATTGGGGATTAGAGGTTGTCCAGATCACAGTATGGAAGGCTGTGTGGGCCATAGTGTAATGGTGGATTTTATTTTAAGTGTGATGGGAAAACCACCGAAGAAGTCATTTGGGAAGAAAAGTGATATTATCTGCTTCTTGTTTTAAAAATATCATTTTGGTTTTAGGGTTACTGACATACCAGAAGTAAGAAAGAAAACAAATGTAGAGGAGGAAATATTTAGCTTATTGGCTGGGCCCCTGGAAATTAGATTGACAGAAGACAGTTTAACAAGAGAAAAACAAATAGAAGTTTATTGTGTGCATTGCACGTACACAGGGGAGTAGTCAGTGATGAGTAACTCAAAGTGGTGGTTAGAACTCAGGCTCATATAGCATCTTAACAAAAGACCTGTAAATTTATAGAGAATGACAAGGCAGAGGAAAAGGACTTTGAACTTCTAGTGGTGGCAAGGTAAATATATGTAATAAAAGATAAGGGGTTTTTAAAGTAAGATTTGTTATGTAGATTCCTCTGCTGCCCCTTTGGGCTGATGAGGGTGTAGAGTTGTTTCCAGTGATAAAGAGTCATCCTGCCCTTCCCATTGAAGGGGAAAGGGATGGAGAGCTTTTTTACATCTGCTTCTTTGCCTTCAGCTCTAATTAAGCTTTACAGCAAGGTGGTATAGAGTTTGGGGTGGCATACTCTGACCTCCTTCATAGAAAAGCCAGTGGGCTATTGCTATAGAACTGGCATAAGATGGTAGGGCTTGAAGGAGGGTGGGAGCGGTGGAGGTGATGAAAAGTACTTAGATTTGGTAATGCATTTAAAAAATAGAGCCAACAAGAATTACCAGAGGGATTGCACGTGAGGTAGTGGGGAAAGAAGAATCAAGAATGATTCCAGGGTTTGTGGCATCAGCAACCATTTCACTTGTAGCTAATGTCAGTAGAAATAACAAATTTTCATTCAAATTTCTAGTGTTTTTCAGCCTGGCATCAGATACAAGATAGACTGGAGAAGAAAAGGGGAGAGACAGGGAGGACTGGCCTTTGCTTGTTCATTTCTTTTTTTCTTTGCTTTCAGTTTTTTTTTTTTTTTAATTTATTTATTTATTTATTTTTTATTTTTTTTGTTTTTTTTTTTTTAATTCATTTTTATTGTTAGACTTATTGGGGTGACATCTGTTAGCAAGGATTACATAGGTTTCAGGCATACAGTTCTACAGTGCATTGTCAACTTGATGTATAGTAAGTTCACCACCTAATGTGACTTCTCTTTCCATCACCTTATATTTAGCTTCCCCCGCTCCTCTCCCACCCCCTCCCCTTTCTCCCCTCCCTAACCCACTC
>PVJL010001943.1:0-225285 GCA_004026885.1 Lyroderma lyra | reverse complement strand
TCCGTCTCTGCTCCCTTCCCTCTCCCCGACTCGCCCCTTTCTCGCCAGCCTTCAGGTTTACTTGCGATTTGTGGATTTCTCAGCAGCCGGTTTGTCACTCAGGGTCCGCTTTCTTGGCTCCTGGTCGGCCGTTCAATTGTGTTTTCTGGGAGAGGCTTTAGGAACCTCCTCTCCAGTCGCCATCTTGTCTTCTCTCTAAACTACTGATTCTATACTCTCCTTCATCTAATCTACTGTTGATTCCCTCTAATGTATTCTTCATTTCAGTTATATTAGTCATTTCTGACTGGTTCTATTTTATGTTTTTGATTTTCATTTTTATGTTTCCTATATCTCTCTTGAAGTTCTCTCTGAGATCATTGAGCATCTTTGTAACCACTGTTCTGAATTCTGCATTTGGTAGATTGCTTGTCTCAATTTTATTTATTTATTTATTTTCTGGAGCTTTGTTCTGTTCTTTCATTTGGGACACAATTCTTTGCCTGCCCATTTTGGCTGCCTCCTTCTGTTTGTTTCTACTAGGTAGAGCCGCTATGCCTGCCAGTCTTAGAAAAGTGGTCTTAGGTAGTATGTGTCCTGTGGAGGCCAGTGGTACTGTCTCCTTGGTCACCAGGGTGCTGCAAGCATGTCCCTTGTTTGGGTTGTGTGCTCCTTCCTGTTGTAGTTGAACTTTGTTTGTTGTTTGCACATCAGTGGGAGAGATTGACCCTCAGGGTGGTTGGTTTTAAGGACTGGCCATGACTATAGTGGAGGAGCTATTGTGCAGGGCCTGACTCTATAGAGCCGGATTCACTTTTGCAGGGGTCTGGTGCCAGCTCAGTCTTCCCTTTGGATGTGTCAACCTTGGAGGTGGCTGAGTGATGTTTTGGCTCACTCCAAACTGGCCACTGGGCTGGCTAGCCCTGGGACCTCCTGGGAAGTGACCCACCACAGTCCAAATTTAATCACAGCCTGCTTAGGGCCACCTGGCATAAGCCACAAAGTAATCCTCAAATGGCCACCACCCACACTTATTTGGATGTACCTTGAGAGGCTAAGTTATGACCCAACACTGGCTGCCTCTAGTGCTAGGCTTAGGACTGCTGAGCCAGAAGTATGGGACATGCTGAAGTCAGATGATGACAGCTTGGGTTTTGTGAGATTTTAGGAAACTCCAAAGCTTGAGCCAAGACAGGCTATTTGTAGGGAAAAGTCACTGGAAGTAGTTTGGGTGTGCCTGAAAGTTGAGTGGGGCAGGGTCTCACAATCACCAGTGTCAGGTGAATGAATAGTGTCCGCCAGGTTAATGGAGACTCAGATGTGATGTCCACTGGCATCTGCATGCTGGGAACGCAGAAGACTCAACAGTAAAATGGTGGCTTCTGTGAATTCCTCCATCTGGGAGAAAGCTCCCCCTCAAGCTGTTGTCCTGAAACCAGATAACTCAGTCCTCCCTGGCATCTTTTGAGCTTCCTCAGCACTAGCGCTCAGAGCAAGTGAGTCTGGCAGTGAGTAAGTTTGTGTATGGACCCTTGAAGAGGCATGCCTAGTACTGCAGTTGCCTATATTTCACTCAGCCACTATCTGTGCTGGTTTTCACTGCTAGAAGTTATGGGGAATTCTCTCTCTGGAACTGGAATCCTGAACTAGGGAGGCTGGTGTGGTGCTGGGACTGCTCACTCCTCCAGAGGAGATTTTGGCAGTCAAAATAACCCTCCTGATTTTGGATGGTCACACGCAGGTATGGGACCAACCCATTCCAAATCTGTGCTCCTCCTACCCAGCTGCAGGTGGATGCTTCTGTACGTTTTGAGTTGTAGGGTTTGATTCAACTATGAGGCAATTCTCAAGATGACTGTTCTGTAGTTTAGTTGTAATTATGATGAAGTTGTGAGAGGAGGTAAGGACAGTGTTTACCTACTCCCCTATCTTGACCAGTCCATCTCTCCTTAAAGGTCTTAATAATTTTTTGCCTCTCCTGATCTGTTCTTGTTCTTAGTACATTACAAGTTTGCTCTTATCCACCTTTTTTATTCTTTTATTTGTACTTTGACTAAATATCAGCATAAAAAATTTGCTGTACAAATGAATGTTACTTAGAAAAAAACTATACAAGTTGAGAAAGTTTATTTATCAGTAGCATCTTTGAAATAATTTTATATATAATTATTTCATAATTATATAATGTAAATGAAATTTACATTATTATAACATATTATTAAATACAACTTATAATAAAAAACTATTATATTCAAAGCCAACATCTAATATGATTTAGCTGTTCTATTTATGGGGAACAAGACTATGGAAAGAGAGACTTGAAGCATGAAATAGTTAATCGTCTGATTTTTCTTTATATTCAACTCGGAACAGTTGATAGTCTAATTTTTCCTTTATTCAATTGAATATATATAAAACATTTTAGTGAACTCTGTACATTTCACTTGTAGAGTAGTAAGATTAATTAGTGAATATTACAAAAGGATGATAAAGCTATAAATCATGTCATATGAGAAAGTGGTCTAGGAACTTGTCTGGAGCTAAAATGAAAAAGATAATAAGTTTAATAATTTGAAAGAATGGAAACATAGAAAAAGATTATGATTTTTTTATATATATTTCTTAACATTTCTTCTAAGGAGAGAAAAATAGATAAAAAAATAGTAGGAAGTTGTAGGACTCAAATTTCAGATAAAAAAAGGGAGCATATTTTAACATATAAAGATAAATATTAAGTAATGTAATTGGTTTCTATAACTAGAAGTGTTTAAGCATAGACTAATTGAGACATTAATTAAAATTTGGAGCTTAATTAAAGAATCAAAGCAAAAGCTAAACAACTTAGCTTGGAAAAAGCTAGAACTCTTACAGAGCAGGTAATGAAGTCCCAGTAGCACATAGTTCAGGGCTGCTTCCTATTCGCAGAAGTCTGATCAAGATTCAAAATTCCTTAAAGAGTCTCCTTGGAATTTAATGTACGTGACCATACACACCTTAGACCATACACACAATTTCAGGCCACAAGGAAAGAGGATTTTTCCAAAGGAATATTAAGAAGCTAATTATAAAACATGACTGGTGGATACACTAAAACTCTGCTTGTCTTCTGCAACAAGAATGTTTTATAGGAATTCCACACAACCATCAAATGCTGTAAAGATTTTATATTATTCTATGATATTACTTCCTCCGGTAATATTGAATTTTGTTTTTGTCTTTTATCTTAATTATTGGCTGCAATGTATTATTTTCTTCTGTTTCCTCCATGTGGAAAGAACACTAGTAATATCATTTCTGGTTTCACAACCGTTTTGTTTGCTATACAAAACCGGAAGGAGAAATTGGCATGTGTAAACAAATGGTTTCATCTTCCCTTTTTCCCTGCGCAGTGAAGTACCTGTAGGGAGAAAGCATTCTTCTCTTCTCCTTTTTGTCATAAGTTTCTCAGTGCCAGGCCCTTGTGCTGTTCAGACCTTATCAAAAGCACAGGTCTTGGATCGTCTTGGCTCATGCAAGTTGCAATAGAAGCAAAGGTCAGTTTGTGGCCCTTCTCAGTCACGTGGAGTCAGAGTAAAATCACTTCCATTTGGCCAGGAACTATGCAAGCACTACTTTGCCTTATCAGAAGTAGGTAAGACAGATAGTTCGCTGTTGGGAATTATTTTTTTCTACAATTAGTCCTATTAAACATTAAGGAAATATCAATATTTGTTGCTATTAAGTTATATTGCAGTTACATGGAAAGTAGAAATTTTAAATTGACAGTGATGTTATGGACTAAATTTTTGTCCCCTTCAAATTCTTATGTCGAAGCCCTAACCATCCCTCACCCCATGACTATATTTGTAGATAGAGCTTCTAAAGAAGTAATTAAGGATAAAAGAAGTCAAAAGGGTGAGGCTATGATTTGATAAGACTGGTGTCCTTATAAGGTGAATCTGTCTATCTATCTATCTATCTATCTATCTATCTATCTATCTATCTTCACATGCACCAAGGCAAGGCCAAGTGAAGACATAGAGAGAAGGTGCCATCTGCGAGGCAGGAAGAGTTCTCACTGAAAACAATCCTGCCAGACCTTGGTTTGAGATTTCTAGTATCCAGAACTGTGAGAAAATACATTTATTTTGTTGAACCATCCAGTCTATGGTATTTTGTTAGGCAGTCCAAACAAACTAATACAGTAGACAAAAGTCTTGGGTCAGTGGGGTGGAGCAACAGTTCTCACCCACAAGACTGCAAAAATTATCAGAAATTTCAGACACAGAGAGTAAGGTGATTCGTTTAATTAGTCAAATTTTTAGCATCTTTTCAAAACAATGACTACTTAAAATTCTATTTTCTATATTCTCAAATACAAAACAAAATAAAACAAAACAAAAAATCCCAAATGGAATGAAAACTTCTAAACACTAACTTTCACGGTCTAGAAAGTTCTTGAAATGTTTTCTTTCTCATCTCAGTGCTTAGTTTACTTAGGTTATGAAAGACAGGATTTGAGATGAAAGCTCTGTAACCACATAAATTCTAGGAAATGAGAACCAAAATTAATCATAAAGAACTTGACAAACCAAAGAAAGAAACTCAGGATACTTTCATGTATCTTATTTTATTTATTTTTAAGGGTTTGTGTGTGTGTGTGTGTGTGTGTGTGTGTGTGTGTGTGTGTATATGCACACGTGTGCGTTGATCTGACGTTGAGATGTGAATTACAGTTGATAGCATCTGACAAGCACCTTTGGCCAGGTAGAAGTTGTAATGTAGTTTCACTGCTTACAGACTGAGCCATAGATCCGTATTTCCCTTTCTTTACTAGTTATGTTCACTGTTGTTACAACACAATTAAGTTTAATTGCCATTTAAAATGTCTTTAAAGGATTATACCATGATTTGGCATTAAATGAAGAGTTACTGTGTGTTCAGGAAGGCATGAAAAGTAATCAATGGGGAGTAAATTTGATATTTGTGAAACAAATATTGACCATTGGAGAAATAACTATAAGTTCCCAATTTCTTACAAAGCATCAACCTAATGTTTATAGGATCTTAGAAAGAAAAATGCCCTTGAGAAGCTGTTTAATTTTTGTTAAGATCAGTAGCATAATATTACTCACCACAGTGCCGCTGAAGGTAGGAGCCATTGACAAAACCCCAGAATAAATAAAAATTTAATATGACTTTTTCATATATCAAGTAAGACTATTGTGAAAATATTGTTAAATTGGTAGCATTTTCCCTCTTAATCATGGCATATATGATAAAACAATGGTACGGTCTTATAATTAATGCTTAAGATAAACGAAATACAATGAAATAAAGCCACCAAAGCACTATGTGGTTTCTAAGTTCCTTTCTTTGTGATGGCTTATTGTAGTGTTATTTGTGAATAGATTTTTAAGCTCTTTTTGAGAGATAATATTCTCCTTGTGAAGAACCGTAGCATTTGATACCTAATTAACCACATACATTCCTCGTATATGAACAGTCAGTACATTTTTGCAAGGTTAAACTAAATCTTGATGATATGTGCCGTTTATTCTTGTCATTTTTTCACTCAAAAAGATACCTTGGATAATTTTCTGTTTAATTGGTTTCATAAATATAATTGACATGAAATAGGTCATAGATACTACTGCTTCAGACAGTTAAACTTGCAATTTATTGTTGTGCAGAGCTCAATATCTAATCTATCTCTGTTGCAGGGCTCATTCAGCCATATGTTCATTTAGGATCATTCTTGTAATTATATTCCAGTATACTTTATCGTGAAGTGAAAGGAAGCAAAGTTTTACTTGGTATTGAAAAGTACTCAAGAGATAGTCCAAGAGTTAGTTACAGGCGTGGCAAGATTTTGGGTCATCTAGAAGGTTCTTTTATCTCTATAAATAAGTATAAAAGAACAGACTTGTTTTACTTTGTAGTTTGTTTACTGGAAAGATATTGTGTTAACGGTTCTTACCACAGACACCCACACACACACACATGCATGCACAAAACCAAAGAGATACAAGGAAACTGGGAGGTGCTAAATATGTCTTATTATCTCGATTGTAATGATGGTATCACGGAGCTTGCATATGACCAAACTCATCAAATTGTACATATTAAATATGTGCAGTTCTTTGTATGTCAGTTATACATCAATAAATCTATTTACAACAACATACCCATTATCTTTTATGAATATAAAATAAAACACAAACTAATCATTTATGCTAAATTAATGTTATTTTTGTTTCATCCTTTCACGAATCAATTTTTGAAAGTACATCTTAAGCTGTAATTTGAAATGTCAGTAACTTAGAGTGTACTAAGAAACAGAAGTCCATTTTTGGAGGTCTTTGTCCTTGTAAAACATAGAAAAGGAACTTCACAGTTTGCTCAGGGCTTGATTAAACACAGCTCAGTTTCAATAAGGAAAGAAAACCTTTACTTGATAAAATTCTTCAATAAAGGTATTTCCTTTCTTAGATTACTAAGGAATTGTGATTTTTGTTTTTCAGCCATCAGTAATTTGATTCTTTTGGGAACTATTAGGATTCTCTTGGGAACTCTACATGTTCAATCAAAATTTTCACTTTTCTTAGAAAAATGAAAATGAATCAAAGTAATGAATGTATTAAAATTTACTGCCTGGTTAAATTTTCAAGGGTAAAGTTTACTTTTTGTTTCTACATTTTTATATTCAAATATGCCAAATATTTATGTAAGCATACAAGTACATATTGGTAGTTACACAAAACCTAGCATAAGATGGTTCCCATGCACTTAATAAATTTATAAGAATTTATGAATTCACTTTTTGTATAGGAGCTGCTATTTTGAAATAGATATCATGCATATCAGTATGGTCTTAGCACATAACTAATTGTAATGAAACTATATTCTCATCTGATAGTTAACTGAAAATCTGCCTGAAGACTGTAGTTATTTGGAAATGACCAAGGCTAGAGCCAAAGACACCTATGTCTCTACAGGGATAGCATTTCAAACCAGAGAGCAACATATCTCCCCAGAATACCAGCTTTATCAGACTACCCTTATCTGTTTATTTGTTTGTTTTCAGGTCTCAGATTAAGAAGGCAGTTTTTTCATGTTTAATCTACGGTGTGTTCTAGCAGTTTGCTATTGCCCACTTATCAGGACATTTACCATGCCTAATTGTAAATGCTTACCTATTTTTATATCATCTTCAGTTTGTCACCTTTGTTAGGACAGGGACCACACCTGTTCTGGTTGTCATTTTAAATACTCATAAGCATCACAATATCAAGTGTCTTGAAAAAATTGAATATACATATATATATATATATATATATATATATATATATATATATATATAACTAAATGAGTAAATTCAACATTTATTTTATATTTCTTCCCCTCAAAAGCAAAGATATAAGTCTTATACATCTTTGTACTTCTTGCCATGTCAAGGTGTTTTATTATTTTTTTTAATGAAGTGAATGGTCTATGATAGGACCAAGACGATAATCTTCTCAACCCCTAAAATCCTATAAAATGACAGAATAAATCCATATCACAATAAAACAAGAAAGAATTTCTGAAATTCTAGAAAGCAGGTAATGTTGCATATCATGAGAAACAATCCTAGAAGACATTATAAACAGGAGGAGAACGTGCTTAAGTAGAGAAATTTGGGGGCACTTCAAGGGCAAAGGGAGAATCACCTGAACCACCTGGAATAACTTAGCTTGGGTAGCCACACAGCTCACCTCTTCTTGGGCTCAGCTGACCAGGGCATTTGACCAAAGACTAAAGCAGTGAGGGGGATGCTTGGACTAAGTCAAATGGGGATGCATCAAGGAACTGATAACCGCCTTCAGAGGGGTCTGTCATCCAGAAACCAGCACTGCCTCATACCCCATAAATCCTCACCTGTTGGACAGGCATTCTCAAAAACAGAAACAAAAAACAGCCAATAATTTTTTGAATTATAGCCAAACACTATGAAAGTGACATACTAAACTAAGAAAACAAAAAAGGAAGAATTAACATCTGAGAACATCGAGTTTGTAATGCCAATAGGACTACTACAAAATCAGAGAAATGTGAAAAATCTGAACATTCAAGAGATCTTGAAAATTTAACAATTCTATTATAAAAGTGAATCAAGTGTTCTAGGTGGTAGGCAGAATTACAAAATGTCCCCTGGCCCATGGTTTCTCTCTGTAATCTTAGCGACCATGATTGTGCTCTATTGTACGGCAAAGAGAATTTTGTAGATGCAATTAAGGTTACTAAGTAGTTAGTTTTGAGTTAATCCAAAGGAAGATTATCCAAGTGGTTACAATTTAATTACATGAGTTTTTAAAAGTAGTTATTTCTCCAATTGCAGGCAGAAGAGCAAGTCAGAGAGATAACCAAGGATGAAGACTCAATGCACCCCCAGTGGTGGTAGCTTGTATACAGAAGAGGCTGTGTGCAAAGAACTAGAGAGTTCACTCTGAGGGCTCACATAGGCTGTCAGGTGAAAGCCAATAAGAAATAAGGACCTCGGGCCTACAACCACAACCAATTGGATTCTGCTGACAACTTGAAAGAACTTTAAAGCAAATTCTTCCTCAGATACTCCAACTAAGAGCTCACCTTAGCTAATACCTTAATTTCAGCTTTCTGAGACCCTAAACTGAGGAACTAGTCAAGCCTGCTTGGACTTTGACCTACAGACTGTGGGAATAAGATATAGATGTTGTGTTTAAGCTGCTAAATTTTGGTTGAAAACTAACACTCCACAAATATTTGTCAGTTGGTATTCTGCTGAGAAGACTGATCTTCTTATCACCATCTTCTCAATTCCTCCTGAGATTTGTGGGAAATGGTTCTGCAATTCTCCTAAAGGTAAATAAAAAGAACTTATTATTTTATTAATATTAGTTCTCAGTAATCACCATGCAGTTTATATACTTAAGCACCTCTTTCTAAAATACATAAACCAAAACTACATTAGCATGTGAAAATTTACTGTAATGCAGGACTTCTTTCTTGACCTTACGATATTTTCCTGGATAAGTCATTTATACGTGTGCCTTTGACATAGTAATTTATTTACTTTAAATTAATTTTCTTAATTTTTCAGATTTTCTCTTTACCTCAAATAATCTCATTAACTGCTAAGATTCCTTGTCATTTTCTTTTTTCTTCTGGAGGTCATGACCTATGAGAATCATGACTGTATATGACTTTAGTGGCAAGACCATGGAAAAAAAACTAAACTCTACCATGAATACACAGAGTATATCGCAGCCTGGAGAGAAAAAAACAATCAGAGTTGTGGTGTATCTCTGTCCTTGATTATTTTTTCCCCAACAAACATGTCAATAATACTTTCTCATTTTAATATTTCCAGTGCCACTGATTTGAGTTCTAATTATATTTTTCTTAAGAAAGTTTTAATTTTTATTTTTTCTGAATAACTAAGGTATTTAAATAATCTTCTCATTCCCTACCACTATTCACAAGAAATTCTCCTGGCCTTGCAGGTTTCACATCTTAAAATTATTTAAATATACTCTTTCTTTAAACAGTCATGATTTCATTTGACTGCTTTTTTGAATTATTTTAAAAATGTATTTCTTACAAATGTTACATTTAAGGCCTATCACTTTGTACCTGGAAATTTGAAAAGTTTTGAAGAGTTGTGTCATCCTCTCTTTTCTCTGCCTATAAATTTATCCTGCATAAATGCTACCAGTATAATATAATTTAAAAGCCTCTTTAATCATATTGCCTCGATGCTCACAAAACCACTGAGAGTTTATGTTGTCTAAGCAATATTTAAAATCTTATGTCTACAATCCAAAAGCTTCTATAATCTACCCTCCACTGCCCTTCCATATTTATCTGAAATTTCCTTTGAAACTTTTAATACAGTGAAGTTACACTTTATTAAATATTGTCCAGTGAATCAATCTTGTGTTTATTATGTACTGATTTGGCTTCTAGGATTTTCTTATGGGATGGCTTTCTGTCTCCTAGGAAAATTTCTTCTTTCCTCCAAAATCAAATTCAAATCTCATGTAATCCAACGAAGTCTGCCCTGAATCAGCTGAAACTGGCATTTTTCCATTTAAATATTTAATTTCAATGTTTTTAAATAATTTCTTACACATAGACTTGGCCCTTTGGTCACAAATTCCCATGTTATATTTGAGATGATATAATTCTTCACCAGGAAATTTACTATAATATTTATATGGTTAAATCATAAAGTAATAAGGGGTGGGGGAGAGATAGTAAGAAGATTTCTTTGGAATTTAGAAATTTTCTATTATTTATAAAGAATAGAAATTTCTGTTGACTGTAACTGACAACATGGTTATTGCTATCTGTAAAAAGGCCAATATTGGACGAACATTTGAGCTGAATCTCTCTCTCTTCTCCGAAAAGAGAGACTCTTCTGGTTAGCATTAAATATCAATACAGTGATGGCAAGTGTGACATGCTCTGTCATGTCTTATCAATTCTATGGTATAAATTTAAGTCTTTAGCATTCAGAGGAAATGCATTAACAATATGTTAAATTATGGTGAAATATTAGTGGCCGTAATAGCATACCCTAAGTGTACTTGCTTTAAATCATGAAATTCTAGAAGAAAATCTGCTGACACAAGCAAGCTTCAGGTCAAATACTGCCAGCCCACTATTCTGAAAATTATTTTGCTGAAACTGAAGACATTTTATTTACTTAATAGTTGAAAAGAAAAATATATTAATGCTCATTAAGATAATACAATTCATATATATGTATATATTTGTTTATTTATTTATTTTTTATCCAAATTAACACCAATCCAAGTTTATAGGTAAGAGTCTACATTTTCTATTTTGATCTCAAATTGACTGGTAACACATCTTAAATTTAACCTGAAACTTGGCGGTTGTATGTTTCAAGAGTATCTTTGTTGCCATGGCCTACTACTATCTTGGTTCACAGGCCTTTTCATCTTTCAAAATTTAATAATGTCAGATAATGAGTTTTCTTGCTCCCAGTTTTGCTACTCTCTGATCTTTATTTTAAACAGATACAGAAGAATTTTTCTAAAGGCAAATCTTAATTTACCCTCCATTAAGTGGATTCCATTTGGCATATAAGGTATTTCAAGAACAGCTTTTGCATTTCTTTTACTCCTCATGCCTCACCTGGTTCAGAACCCCACACTGTAATTATTTAAAGCTCTCCACAAGTCACTGTGCTTTCCCTTATTGTTGCCTCCTTCTGTGGAATGTATAAATTCTAATCTCATCTCCCCACTCTCCTCTCCTTCTGGCCATGTGTCTGGCCAGAATCTATTGATCTTTTAAGCTTCAGCTCATGCATTACACTCCAGAATAGTATATGATAAATTTTCTTATTCTCAAAAGAAAGTTAGCCATAACTGTCTATAGATCTGATGTATACTCTATTTCCAATATTTTTTAATTTATATTTTAATTCATTCCCTTTCCCATATAGTTGCTGTAACTATTTGACAAAATACCCATGATATATTACAGTTATCATTTGTAAATCAAAGAATTAGTCAAAAATGACCAATGAATTAATGTATTTATTCATGTAAGAAAGTTTACATGTGGAGATGACCACATCTGTTGGAACACTGTGGATGTTTTGATAATCAGTATAAGTTAAGTGTCAATAAAATCTCAGAAGTGAATATCTATTATGAGAAAAAACAATACTAATATTAAACACTCCTAGAATTTTCAATATGCTAGGCACAATCTAAGCACTTTATGTGTATGGACTCACTGAGTCTCTAAACTCCATTCAGTTCCCTGGAGATAAAATTCTATGAAATTTATAGTTTTAAACTTTGTACTTTGCGTAGTGCTTGAGCATAGTAGGTGTTGATCATATTAAAAACTATAAATTAAATTTTGTCTTATTGAAGTTGGGTGCTTACATTTCTAGTCCATTATAGCCTAACTTAAGGTGCTTTGAAATATTTGAGAAACAGAGGTAGTTTTTCATTTATTATTTTTAAGGTTACAATCATAATCTTATGTAATTCACAATACACCTCATGCACTGAACATGTTATCTTTCACATGTAGAAAATCATTTCTTTTTCTTTGTTTCAATATTCTATGCAGTCATTTATTTTACTATGTTTTGCTTTCGTCTTAATTATTTGCACATGTTTTCTTCTTAGATATTAGTTCCTGTGGGTTAAAGTCTAGTTGTCAGACTGTGCAATACCCATCTTTCCATCCCTACATAAAACCTGGGCATGACATGATAAGTAGCAGGCGTTAGTGGAGAAGAGAGAGACTATAAAGTAGGAATACTGGGACATACTTCCAGTTCTGGCAGGAAGTAGCTTTGTTGCCTTAAATAACTTCCTTATTTTTTTTTTCTGGGATTCACTTTATTCTTATGTAAAAAAGGTTTAGGATTAAATTCATCTCAGATTTGTCACTAGTTCTAATATTCTATTATCCAATGAGATACCTAATTGTTTATGTTAAATTTAGTCATATCTATAAATGAGTGATTGGAACAATGTGTTGGAATTCTTTAAAAAATTGTTTCTTTGTGAAAGTATATTAAACATTAGGCCAACATTCATTCACTCATCTTTCATTAATATTAGAATTCCTAAGTCTTGGGCCACACAGGGAACCACCTAAAGATATATTACTAACTTTTCTTTCTGTTGCTAGTTCTTGCCTGGTGACTAAATCTTGGCCATTGGAATATTAATACAAGCAATGTGTTCATTTCCATGTTGTCCCACTAACAGGAATAGATATGCCCTTTACTTTGTTTTTATTCTTTCTTGATGAGTGTGATACAGGTTTAGTGATGAATTATGCAGATAAGAGCTACATTCAGCAAAGAACAGCCAAGAACTTATTAACATAATGGGAAGACCTGGGTTCCCAACTATTTAACCACTGTATCGTTACCTGGATTTATGTAACACACTGCATGAATAAATTCAGTCATACCAAACTATTATTTTGCTTTTTATTATGTCAGCTAAACAATATCTTAACTAATATTTGGGACCTAATAAATCTCAACAGAGTTGTTATCAGAAAGATTATCTATAAAGCATCTCAAACTGCACTTTTTGCATTTACTACTCTAAATCTACTCTCCATAGTTCTCCACCTTAAAGTGTAGGAGGCTCACCTTTAAGAACTACATCAATGGAGTCCCTTGCCCTTTCCAAGTGCTTCCAAGTGGGTTCTTCAAATATGAAGCACTGGTGAGAGATTAAAGAGAGAGCGGAGTTTGATGTTGGAGTGTTTGTTATCCTGGCTGCTTCTCTGCCAGTTTGTGATAGGTTAAATATTTCCCTCTATCAAAGAGCACAGCTCCTGTCAAAAAACCTCTTTCTACACTGATTGACACTCCCTCCTTGGGGTAGTTCACCATTCTTTGTTTTCCCTCAGCTCTCTCTAAAACATTGTAAATAGCCCCTATATTAAACTTTTCTTAATTTTCTCATTTGTGTGGTACAGTGTTCCCTGCTAGGACTTTGATTGATCAAGTAAGTAGTACAAGAGTTGGATCTTGGAAACAAATCTTTTTCAATGGCTTCTTGGAATGGTTAGTCAAATATTTAACGAGTGTATAGACAACATCCTTGCCAGTGGAAATGTATCCCTGGCAAACTATGGTATGTGTGCCATCATACTTATTCAAATGACCCAGTAGAGGCAGGATAAAAGATCAGTAAAGGGCAAGACATCGAAAGGTCAAGTTATGGTGGTATATGGTTGTTATGGAAACAGTGATTATAATGATTACTGTGCCTCCTGATTGCTTTTGATGTTCTCAAAAAGAATACACATAAAAAATGACAAATTGAAAGCCTGTTAACATGAGTTCAGAACATGGGTGGAAAGTCAGAAATCCTCTGTGGCAGCTTTGAAATCAGAAGAAAGGTCTGGCTGAGGATCAAGCTCAGATTCTGATTGTAAACTTTGAAGAGGTTATAGCTCCAATTTAACACTATATCCTGTCAGCTCTCTTACATTAAGATAAGGCATTTGGTGGGGAGGAGAGGAGACAGAGTAAAACAAACAAACAAAAGCATAAATGAATAAATAAGGTCCATTACCATGCAATCTGTATGGGCAAAAGTCAAGCATGCTTGTATGAGAGCTGCATTAAGGTGGTTAGTTCTAGAATAATACAGTGATAGGTTATTCGATTGAATATACTGATACAGATAGACTCATTCTTCTAGGATTCAAGAATCAATGAGTTGTCTAGAGCATATGGGTGTTGGTGGGGCAGCATTTATAGTCTTCTAGGTATAAAGGCTATGAGATTTTGATGCTAGACCTTTCTTGACATGTTAGAGGAAGAAATTTGAAGATACAAGAAGATGAAGGTGTTGAAGGGTATCAACCATGAGTGATCTGCTTTACTACTTTCTCTTCATTTCTCATGAGAAGACAAGCTCTTCACCAAGCACAGAAGGTGTATTGGTGAGTTGGACACAAAAATCTTTGAAAAGCTCTCTGGTGAATATCCTCTCTGGACCAGAGATTATGCTAGAAAAGTGAATTCTCAGATCTCAGAGGGAATAATGAAATCACAACATTATAAGACCAGGTGGTAATAATAACCTTCAGAGACCAAGTGAATGCATTATCCCAAGTTAGAGCAGTGGTTTGCAAACTTGACTCTACATATTACTTACCTTAAAAGTTTAAAAAGTACCAATTCCTATCTTCCACATTCAGTGGTTTTGATTGAATCGGTCTGGGGTAAGAACCAGGCACAGAATTTTTCAAAGCTTTCCAGGTGGTTTTAACATGCAGCCAAAATATGAGAAGCATGAGTGAGAGAAAAAGAATGGTAATCAGAATATGTTCACGTGCGTGGAACTCTAGTGATGGCTAGTTGATCACAGATTTCGTAGGAATGAAACAGGCTTCATATTAAGGTGCCATTTGGTATAAATATGCTGAAATACTCTAGGTCTGGTAGACAGAAATCTCCATACTGTGCATTCCTAGTCTCTTTTAGGTCATAGCACTAAGCCGTGTCATTGAACAAGAGTCTCTTGAATGAACAGCAGGCCAGCTGCCTATGTGGAAACATGCTGCATACATAGCCATAGGGGTGCATTGCAAATCCCCTAAAAGCCTTCTCCAGAGGCACCAGTGCCATTTGTCACAGGGTAAGGTTCACAAATGAAAGGACTTGTCTGTGGCTATTGGATAGTGATTCTGAACTCATGCTGATCTCTGGAAACTCAAATGCCACTGTGGTTTGCCAGGCAATTGGGAGCTTCTGCAGGTCCTGAGATAGATAGAATCAGCCCAAGTGAGTTGGTAGGACCTCAGACTCATTTTGTGGTAGTTTCCCAGTCTGAGAATAAACAAAAAGAATGCATGTACTTTAAAATTAGAAGAATCCCAATATTTGTTCATTTACCTATAAAGTAAGAACATTATAATAGAAATTGCTGCATAAAAGCTCTGGACCAGCACTTCCTCATATGATAGTAAAGCACAAACAGTACTAAATACATAGGAAAATAACACAAATTAATACCACCACCACCACAAAAGAAAAAGAAAGAAAGATGCGGGGATGCTGAATCTTATCCCTCTTCAATGTATTTTATCTCTTTGGTGCAAAAGGTAGATGAGTGCTAAAGAATAAATGTGGAATATCAGAAATTTAGTTACGTGGTGATGCTATTCCCAGTTGTTGCTGCACATAGATTGTCTTTGCTGAAGTAAATCACTAGATGTGCAGCTAATGAAATAGCTAATTTTTTAGTCTTTCTTATAAGCACATATTATAAGAAACAACTTGGATTTGTGTGTTAGAGACAGTAATATATATTTACTGTGCTGCCATGGGCCTATGTTAGCTTGTTAGCTCTCTAGTGTAATATAGTCTAAAGGGACCTTGATCTTCTAGATATATTACAGAACATCATACTATCACTTATCTTAGACATACCATGCCAGATCAATATGATGATCAGAGCAGTAAACATTCTAGATGCCCCAATAAGATTCATGTATGCATGCCAAGAGAATGGGAGATAAACTCTGTAAATGTTTAGGGGCCTGCTACACTGGCAAAGTTGCTAGGAATCTGTAGCTCTTAACCACATCAGAGACATAAGTTGTTCCAATATCTCCATCAAGATAGATTCACTACGCTTCATGGTGTCTTTGGATTTTAAAGGCAATTTATACCATATTTTGAAATTCTACTTCAATACTTTTACTTGGTAACCTATAAAACTGTTATTTTCAGGGAACCTGAAGCAAGAATAAATTATTCAGCAGGTCTAGACTACAGTTCAAACTGCCCTGTGATTTGGACTGCCCTGCAATTTGGGCCAAATCTGGCCCAGCATCTGTTTTTGTTTTGTTTTGTTTTGTTTTGTTTTTGTGACTTGGGAGCTAAGAATAGTTTTTATAATACTACATAGTTTAAAAATAACAAAAGAAGAATAACATTTAATGACATGTGAAAATGACATGAAATACAAAAAGCAACTGATTGCAATATAGCTACTTACTCCTTTTATTGTCTGTGGATGCTTTCATGCTACAGCAATAAAGATGGGTAGTTGTTATAGAGACTGAATGCCCCATGAAGACTGAACTATTTGCTATTTGTCTCTTTATAGATAAAGTTGCCACTCCCTGCCACAGAAAACACAGGAATTTGCAATAGAGCCTCTGTCAGGCCTTAAAAAGAACGCATGGCTCAGACTCAGAATTTTATACTAAAGCCGTGCTCTCCTTTTCCAGGGATAAAAGCTGTTGTGGGTTGAACATTATAGATGTCTGTCACTATTAAATGCCCCACCTGTCACCCTCAGAGGCCATTTTGAAAGTTGTTTTTGGTGTTTCTAGAATCTAAATTCCTGATAATATAGCACCAATTAAGACTGTGACCTAAAATGCCCGTGATTTGGGCATTAACTAATTCACTAAATCATAAAATTAGGTGTATATTTCAGCATTCCACTAAAGACTAGAGATGGAGTATGTATAAACAAAACAGACAGAGCTGAAGAAACAAGTACACTTCACAGACAGGAACCTCATGCACCCAGAGTTGACTGTTCCTTCTGCTTCACTGCTTCTGTTTCACATGACAACTCAGGCTGTACCAAGAGCTCTCTCTGACCACCTTCTGCTGGAGGAAAAAGCACATACCTGTACAGTTTTCCAGACATCTTTTTTCTTGTTGATAGATCTACATAGCTTGGAGGTTGGCATAAAGGCCATGGATGATTTCTATATCTCAGAATTATCCTCCCCAAGGCTGTCTGGCTATTTTCAGACCCCAGAGGCTAATGCTAAACACCTAAGATAGTATTATTTCCCGAAAGAATAGCCATCCACCTAGTAGCAGGCTGATTGTATTGGGCCCTTTCATCATATCTACCATATCTATCCTCACACAAAGATATATATGACCACCAATCAAAGCATATGTTATGTTATATAATCGTGTGACAAAGAAGTAAAGCAGTGAGCTGGCATCCATGAAATTCAGTTAGCATATGCTCATGTTTCAACTGCAGCTGAATTTATGGAAAGGTAGAACAGCCAGCTATAAGTTCAGCTACAGCACGGACTAGGGGACACATCTCTTTAAGGTCATGGCATTCTCATTTCATCATGTAGTATTTATGCCGTAAACCAGGAACCACTATATGATGCTATCTTTAGTATAGCTAGAATACACAGAATAGAGAAACTAGGTGTGGGGTCAGAGTATTCTCTTCTTACTACTACACCAAATAAATCACTGGAAGAACTTTTGCCTCCTGTCTCCGTGACTCTAATTTTAGTGGCTTTAGAAGTTCTAATGTCCAAGGTAGAAATGCTTCTATTAGGAAATACAGTTATATTCCTTTAAATAAGAGAATTGTTCTCTGTGCTCCTTGTGTCATGCTGAGAAGAGGGTCACTATCCTGGCAGATTGATCTTCATTATCAAGGAGAAAGTATATGGCTGCTACACAATAGAACACAGGAAGCAATGTCTGGAAGCAAAGGATTGCTAGTGTTTAGTATTGTTTAATACCCCCTTATTTGATAGTAGTCTTCAGAGGACCACATCAGTCTAATAAAGACAGGGCCACAAAGGAGTCAAAGCCCAGGAATAAAGGTTTGGCTCTCCCAGCTTGGTAAAGCACTCTAGCCATTTTAGATCAGAGGGTAAAAGGAGCATTAAACAGTGTTGAAAGATGGGTGTTAGGAAATGATACCGTCAAATCAGTTTTTATATTGTTTCTTACATTAAGAAATGGTGGTGGCTAATGTTTTATATCTTAGGTGGAAATATATCTCAGGTGCAATTATTACATAAGTAAATGGGAACTTAGGATATTTTTGTATGGTTACACAAATTTCTTATTAAAAAAAGGAACAACAAAAGTAGGTATTGGGAAGCAAAAGGAGTGGACTGGGCTGGATATTTTTGCTTGCTTCCCCAGATCTCTTCTTCACCCTTTCTCACTGTGTTCCATTTCCTGGGATGTTAGCTTTATAGACTGGATCAAGGAGCTTTTCCCCCACAGGGTTAGGTTTGATCAGTGGAAAGCACCTGCAAAAGCTATGACAGAAGGAGGAGGTTAAGATGGGGGTATATATTTCCTTTGACTCCAGCCAAGTCTATTAAACACCACAGCTTCCTCCTGGCAGCCCTGTCTTATAACCATATTTAAAATTTCCAGATTCTCATAACTGCTCCATCCCTTTGCGTCTTCATATCTATGAGCCTGAACAGCTCTTGGCTGTCCCGAGGTGCTTCACCCAACCTTTCTGGTTTCCTTGATTGCCCACATTTTGTAAATAGTCTTTTCATTATATTTGCTCGGATACATTTCAAATACGTTTTTTGAGTATAAAATCCTTTTTTATAGAGAACATAAATGATACAAGCACAGATAGGCAAAATAGGAAATGTCACATATTATTTTTTCTTCTACCATTTAAGTCTAAAATATTAAAAGTTCCAGGTAAAGTAGATGTCATTGTCTTAGAAAATGTCACCAATATCCTATTTCCTTATGGCAATTCAGCCCGTTTTGATGAGAAAGTAATATGAGAATAAATGGATCTGCTTTGCCTTTTTTTACGTGCTTTAGAAAAATGACCTTTAGAAGCAGTGCACTGGAATATAAATGTGAACTGATTTTCAACATTTTTGACATTTAGTGCACTGAAAGCCTCTTACTGTGTAAAACCAAGTATGTTAAATAATTTCTATTTAATAGTTGTTATTAATTATTTGTAGTTATCTCTATATGGATTTGATTTTGATCATGTTGTATAGTTGTGAAAAATTTTAAACACTTTACCCAAATGAAGAAATTTTATATAGATGAGAAATTTATTATGACATTGCAAAACAAAAGTGAATGAGCTTAATTACAAATTTGGATTACCCTTCTCAGTATTCTCAATAAAACTGGCTAAATGATAAAGAAACACAATCAATGAATGTATACATGGTAATAATATAAATCTATAATTTTGCAAAATTACTTCTTTGCTTCACTTTGTTCTTACAGCTTAAGCTATGCTTACAAACTTTTTAACTTAGAGTCTGTATCTGTGCAACAAACACATTGTACAATATGGTTTCAAGTACTGAAGAATCTATACAAATATAGTAAAATAAATTTTACTTTACATGTATACTTCAGCATGGTTCTTTGCATATATATTTATCTAGACTTGAAAATATCAATTGATAAGCATATATGAGATGTTTTCTAAAATATACTTGAAAGTGATGATTACATTAATAAGAGAACCAGCATAATGATTAGCAATCATTATTAAAATTGTTCTTTTCAGAATCTTTTGGAGATGAGGTAGTGAGGTAGCATTCAAAGATGTTCTGGCATCTGCAGGTGGCAATTATATGTAAATTTACCTTTATGAAGTAGAAAAATGAAACTATTAATAGAATCTTCCAAATTATTAAAAGAGATTAAAACAATAGAGATAGTAAAGCTCAATCAATTAGTCAAATCTAGGAAACTCAATCAACATATTGCTTTCAAAGGAAGAAATGTTATTATAAAATTTTCTGTTGTAACAATATTTTGAATTTAATCTCGAATTTTTTGTCCCACTTTCAATAGCTAGGTTAGATCATCTCAACCACCCAATATCCCATTTACTCATTTTTAGCATCAAAAACTGCTAAAATTGCAGAAGGTAGTAGGACAGCCTAATTCATGGTAGTCTATTTTTCCTTCTGACTCCAAATTCTCTTTCTGCTGAATTGATTTAGCTTCTGTATCACCCTGCTACTGCTAGGGTCACCACATTTAACAAATAGAAATATAGAATTTTAAGTTAAATTACAATTTCAGATAAAAACTAGTATTTCTTAATATAAGTAGGTCCCATGAAATATCTGGGACAATCTTATTATGAATATTTTGTTGTTAATCTCATTATTTATCTGCTGTATTTAAGTGGGTGTTCTGTATTTTATCTGATAACCCTATTTAATTGCATTCTAGATTATGCTTTGCTGGAATTCAGCTCCTTTTCATTAGTTTCTCCCTTTTTCACCTCCCCACTGCAATAGGATCCTTTCTATGTAAAACAGTTTCTATTGAAGTTTTGGGAGAGATAGAGAAAAAAATATATGAACAATAGATGTTTTCAAACACAATTTATTTTTCTTCCTCACATAAAAGTAAAGTTGACTCTTTTCTGTCATTAAAGTATGTATTTTCAATTGATAATGGTCAACTCTGATTACAAGGAAACAGATTCTTAAGTGTAACTGAATAAATATAAAATGTCTGTATCCTGGTTTCCTCATTTACAACATGGAAAGATTGATTATATGAATAGGTAGATCTATCTATCTATCTATCTATCTATCTATCTATCATCTATCATCATCTATCAAGCTTAAAAATTCCATTAAGATTCTGGAAGATTATAATTCCATATATTGATTCTGAGGAATAAAAATTTTCCTTGTTATTAAACAAAAAAGAAAACTAGATAAGAAAACAAAGAGTAATAACTTTAGGAAAAAAAATCTAGAAAAGTCTAAAATTATCTCAAAGCCTCATTTTTTTTTCTTATTATTCCTTCCCTCTTGTTTTCCTCCTTCTATTGACCAGTAGACTAAGCCTAGACTTAGTAATTTGGAAGACTGATTCAGCATTTTATTAGTTTTATAAGTTTTTGTAATTTTTAACTTTTCTGAGCACTAATTGATTTTTAGAACCTGATATTTTCTTTAGAAATTTGCTCAAATAAAGCTTTTGTCTCTCACCATTCTGTGTAAAATAGCAAAACAAACAAAGTTTATTTTTCTCCATAGCGCTTACCCTAATCTCTCACATAATTGTTCATATGTTAACTTATTTATTTAAATTGCCTATCTCCTCACAGCAGAAGGACCAGGATTTTGTCTGTCTGCTTCTTTGCTGTACCCCAGCACTTCACAGTTTCTAGCACATAAAGGGATACAATGTATATTTGTTGACTGAACAATGAGCTATACCTATTTCCATATATACATCAGGGTCTAAAACAAATTCCTAAAGGTTTTTCTGAAACTTTAAAGGTACACTACATGTAAAGAATTAGGACAGTACCTGGTTCATGGTATGTAGAAAATAAATGATTGATTTTATTGTTACTAACACAGTGAACATTCTCTGACATGTAGCAGTAAATCAAGGGATTTTAATACATTTTCTTTTCCTTTCCAATTTCTTTGATTTATCTTTTATGTTGAATTCCTAGCTTCTCTCACTTATTCTGAACACAATCATGGGAAGGCAAGAAAATACAAAGAACAATAAAAGCCTAAATATAAAAATCATTAATAATAATGCATGTTGTTTGAATTATATGTATAATGAAATAAATTATAATATTTGGTACAATAGGCAGGAGGGGGTTCATGTCATATTATTTTAAAATTTTAGCATCTTGAGGGTAGTAAGGAAAGTTCTCATTTATATGTATTAAACTTAGTACTAAGTTAAAAGTTCATGTGTAGTTTTTTGAATAACAAAAAAGTAAAAGAGCTTACAACTAACAATATCATAGAGAAAAAAATAAGTTAAAAAACTTAATCAATCTAAAAGTGGGCAAGAAAGAAAGAGAAAAAATATAAAGCAATAGATATACATAAATCCAAATATATAAACAATGACAGTAATTCCAAGGCAAATAAATAATTAAATAAAAGAGGGTCACAATGGATCAAAAAATAGAATCTAAATATAGTCCACATTAAAAGCATACATCTGAAATTAAAAAGCACAGAAAGTGTATTGTAAGTGTATGGGAAATATACCACACCAAAACAAAACAACAAGTTGACACAGCTATGCTGGCATCAAATATGACTTTAAGGTGAGAGGAATTACTAGATTAAAGAGAGATACTTCAACATGACAATAGGGTCAATCTGTCAGGAAGATCATCAATTCTAAATCTGTTTGTGTTTTATAATATTAGTTTGTAGTATGTAAAGGAAAACTTGATAGAAACAAAAAGGAAATAGACAATTTCACAAATAAATTGGGAAACATTTCACGTATTTTTTCTAGTAATAGAACAAGAAGACAAAAATAACAGTAAAGATATAACAGATGAGACAAAATAATTTTTTAAAAAAACAAATTGACATATAGAATACCATAAGTAACAATTGAGAAACACATATTCTTTCCAAGTGTGCTTGAAATATTTATCAAAATTGATTATAAACAGGGCAATAAAGTATGTATCAACAAATTTAAAAGATCTGAAATAATACAGAATAAATTTCTGGTCACAGTGGAACTGGGCTAGGAACTAATAACAAAAATATAACAAAAATTTTCAAATGTCTAAAAAATAATAAACTCTTCTAAGTAACTTTGGTCTAAAAGAAATGACAATAGAAATTGTAAATATTTTGAACTATATGATAATGAAAATGAGACTTGGTGATCTTTGTGGGATGCAAGGAAAATGTAATATGAGAAAAAAATTGAATGCATCTGTGAATATGTTAGAAACAATCTAAGTAGCCACCTCTGAGAGTTATAAAAAGACTTCAAGAATTCCACATTTTTGCCAAAGACCAGAAAAGAAAGAGCAAATTTTAAATGTGTTTATGTGTGTGTGCAAGCATGTGTATGTGTTATGCATGTGTTTTAAAGTATTAGAGAGCTTACAAAACAACCTGGACCCAAGGGAACAAAATGTTCATGAAAACGAAATCTTTTAGAGAGGAATGACGACTTTCAGCAGTTTATTTTTTTTCCCCATTTGGGCGTGGAATATTAGTCACATTCAAGTGAGAGTGTCCAGGAGTATGAAAAACAGCAGAGTATTAGGGATAAAATGACCAAAAAAAAAAAAAAAACCAAAAAAACAAAACAAAAAAACCCATACATAGAGTATTTAAGGATCAGGTTCTGTGTTAAAAAGGAGAAACAGAAAACTGAGTCTGACATGCTTCAGCTTTTATATTTGTGATACTTGTAGATTCCAAAGTCAAAGAAGAAATCCTTTACACTGTAGAGTAGAAATTTCCAGTTTCTGGGTCACCACAGTGACATAGTTGAACAGGCTGAAACATCAACCACTCCTCTTGGTTCCATAAGAGAAGGGATGACACAGGGCAAACCACTGTCCCCCAAATCGGAGAGAGACAGGCAAATAGAGGGAGTCACGGATTTCCTTGGAGCACATACTCAGGTCAGGAAACCACCGCAGAAGTAGCTGCAGGAGGAAAACCTGAACTGTACCTGACAAATCGCTGAAGGCGCAATGCAGGCAACTTTGGAAGTCAGAAACTCTAGGGGATCCTGTCGTAGGAGGACCACCACAATACAATGTTGTACGACTTACCTCCAGGAGCTTGCCTAGATTCCTACAGTAAATGCTAGTATCAGAGAAAAATCCCACTGGGTTTCAGGCAGGTGAGAGAAGGAAAGAAGAGCATTCTTAACAAGGTCTGCCCTGAAGGCAAACTGGTAACTACAGCCTAGCATGCTGGGGTATCATAGAAGCGTCACTGACCTGGGGACGGAAAATACTGACCCTCCTTTCACTCTAGCCAGGCTGTCCTACCTAATTAGGGAGAACAAAATCTGAGAAACATTTCAGACATTCACAGGCCAGAGGCATATGCTCACTAAAAGACTGAGACCTAATCATAGGACTATGGAATGCTTCCCCTCCTCCCACACGTCACCACATTGTAATACTAAAGGCCTATGCCCCTTTACCTGGTACACCATGTCTGACTATCAAAAAAAAAATTGCAAAGTATGCCAAATGCAGAACAACAAAAACAGAAAACAATGTGAAGAGACAATAAGCATCAGAACCAGACATGGCATGGATGGTGGAATTTTGAGATTGGGAATGTGAAATAACTACTATTCATAGGCTAAGGTCCTCTAATGGATAAGGTAGACAGCATGCAGGAACAGAAGGAATATACAAGTAGAAGGATGGGAAGTTTAAGAGAGAACCAAAGAAATTCTAAAGATTAAAAAACACTGCAGAACTGAAGAATGACTTGGACAGGCTTGTTAGTAGATCAAGCATGGCTAAGCAGAAAGGAGTTTTCAGCCATCACTTAGCTGTGAAGAATTATCAATAAGAGGTCAGTGGTGGAAGAGGACTCTTTAAAAGACCAAGAATATAAGGTATAACCTCTCAAATGCTGTGACTGAGGAAGAGATTGAGAAGACCAGAGCTATAAATTTTATCAAAGCTATAACCTAGCCTCAAGAGAAGTTAGTGCCTAATTAGACAAGGGTGGTCAACTTCCTCCCTATCTGCCTAGAAAAGGAGGGAGTAAACCTCCATTAGAAAAAGATAACCTAATCTAGATACTATAAAATGCTTTTTTAAAATATAATGTCTGGCATTTATCGAAAACATCAACAAACATATCAAAGGAATAAATTAAATGATAGAAAGTCAGTAGGAAAATATAAAAACAGATGCATTAGTGAAATAGATTTTGGAATTACCAGATAAGGATTTTAAATTTAAAAAAAATAATGAGGTACATATGGGGAAATAAATAAATTATGGCAAACTCCCCAAATTATTAGAATTTATATAAAAATATCAACTTAAAATACTTACATTGTATTGAAAAATACAATAACCTGTACAGAAAACTCTTTGGATAAATTTAAAAACAGTTTAGTGGAAGAGAGTTCCTTATCTAGAATACAGATCAATAGAACAGATACAGACTAGAACACAGAAAGGATAAGAATATATCAAAAAGAATGTGTGTGTGTGTGTGTGTGTGTGTGTGTGTGTATGTGTGTATCACTGAAATATTTAGCACATTTGTAATAAGTTTTCTAGATACAGAGAGAAAATTGGGCAGAAGCAATTTTTAAAGATATGATGGTAACTTAGGTTTTTTTTAAAAAATGAAGGTAAATTAAAATGTTTTTAGGGAAATACATATATAAAGACTATATTTGTCTTTATATAGCTAGTATCTGTCACAAGCAAAATTATATTTAAAAATGTACTAGAAGAAATTCTCAAGCAGAAGGAACATGATCTCAGTCAAGAACATAGAAATGTAACAAAGAATGACAAGCAAAAAAGGTAAAATTGCCAAAATAGAAATGACTTAAAAAAAAAAAGCATAATTGCCCTTTATCTGTTAAAAAGTTGAATTTGTATTTTAAAACATTATTTATAAAATACCATCCCCATATACTTTTAGTGGCCAATTAGTAAAAACATTTAAGATACAAATAATACCAATATTAAAAAAAACTATTTCAGAGAATTCAAAAATAAAGAATACTTTCCAACCTCATTTTACAACCAAAATTAGATGAAGGCATCAAAAGATATAAAATTAAAGACCAAATTCTCTTATGAATATAAATGAAAAATCCTAAATAAAATATAATAAAATAGAATTTAGTAATATATAAAACATGATTATATACTAAAGTTTCTTTGTGTGTCTTACACCAAAGAAAAATGTAGGTTAGCAGTCGAAAATCTACCAATATAATTAACAGCAATTACAAAAACATTGGAGCAAAAAATATGATCATCTCTATAGTTATAAGAAAATATTTAATAAAATGTCATGCCATTTATATTTTAAATATAAACTTAAGTACAAGAATTATAAGGAAATTTCTTAACCTAATGACTGTATCTATAAAAATTAACAAAAATGTAATTTGTAGTGACATTTTGGAAAGTTTTCTTTAAAGACTAAGCAAAAAAGAAACAGAAGCCTACTCTTACCACTGTTATTCAGCATTTCACAGGAGTTTCTATTCAGGGAAATATAACCAGAGAAAAATCTAAGGCACAGAATTAAACGGGAAAAAGTATTGCCATTATTCACATATGAAAGTATTATGTTATTAGAAAATAGAGCACAATATACAAACTATAAGTATTGATTAATAAATTTGGCAAAGTATTGGATATAAAGACAATATAGAAAAAAAGACAAGAAATTTAAATTATTTAAATGATTATTAAATAAATAATCATTTATTATAGTATTAAAATTCACAAATATTTAGGAATATATGCAATGAAAAAGTGCAAAATCTCTTTGTAGGAATCTATAAATTTTTATTAGAGAAATTTTGAAAAGCTTAAATAAGTGAAAAAATCACAATTATTAATTTGAAAGATTCAATATTGTAAAGATGCAAATTTTCCCAAATTGGTCAGTAAATTCAATATAGTCCCAAACTTAAAGTTACATCCAGAACACATAAGAACTACATATCACTGAGTACGTAGTAATCAACTAAATGGAAAAATAGGTGAAAGGTTTGGACAGATACTTTAAAAATGAGTATATTCAAGAGGTTACTAGATATAAGAAAAGGTGTTGAATGCCATTAATAGAAAAGGAAATACAAAGTAAAACCAAATTAAATATATCATATTTCCATTTTTTAAAATAAAACAGTTCTCTATTTGTTTCTCTTTTTTAATTGTTAAATTTATTGAGATGACATTGGTTAGCAAAAATTACATAGGTTCTAAAAAGAAACCATCAATAAAGTAAGGAGAAAGCCAGCCAAATGGGAGAAAATATTTTCAAACAACACATCTGATAAGGGACTAATATCTAAAATATATAAAGAATTCATATGACTCAACACCAAAAAAACAAACAACCTAATTAAAAAGTGGGCAGAGGACCTGAAGTGACACTTCACCTATGAAGACATACAAATGGCCAAAAGATATATAAAAAAATGCTCATCCTCATTAGCTATCAGGGAAATGCAAATCAAAACCACAATGAGATCCCACCTCACACCTGTGAGAATGGCTGTTATCAACAAGACAAGGAATAACAAGTGCTGGAGAGGCTGTGGAGAGAAAGGAACTCTGGCACACTGCTGGTGGGAGTGCAAACTGGTACAACCACTGTGGAAGGCAGTGTGGAGGTTCCTCAGAAAATTGGGAATGGAGTTACCATATGACCTGGCAATCTACCTTCTGGGTATCTATCCCCCAAATTTGAAAACTTTAGTCCGCAAAGATTTATGTACCGCAATGTTCATCACAGTGATGTTCACAGTGGCCAAGTCATGGAAATGACATTTCCGTTAACTGGATAAAATTTTTAAAAAAGATAACAATTGGGTATAAGATCTACCATATGCTGCTGGTGAAAGTACAAATTCGTAACCATTTTGGAAATATGTATCTTGAATACTAAACATACACATATATCATGACTCAGTAATCTATTCCTAGATATACACCCAAGAATTGTTCATTTGTGTTCACTAAAAACATGTATAGAAATATTTATAATAATTCTACTTGAAAGGACCCAAAAATGGAAACAACTCTAATGCTTATCAATACCAGAATGGATAACAACATTGTATATTTAATGGAATATTAGAAATCAATGAGAGTGAATAAACTACTAAAAGGATTAATCTTAAAATACAATATTAAATATAAGAAAGCAATCACAAAAGAGTGCATGTTGTATAATTCTATTTATATAAAGTTGAAAACTAGCAAAACTAAGTGATGATAAAAGTCAGAATCATATCTTTTGAGAGGTAATTCCTCTAAGAAGAATACTTGAGGATACCTGATAATGTTCTATTTATTGGTCTAGGGGTTCCCTGGTGGTGTAGTGGCTAGGCTTCAGCACTCACAACACTACGGCCTGGGTTCAATTCCCAACCAGGGAACTACCCCCCCAAAAAAATTATCTTATTTATTGGTCTATTGATGACATGAGTCTGCTCAGTCATGAAATTAATTGATCTGTAGTTATTATTTTTGCACTTGTCTATATGCATATGTGTTTATTACATAGAATATTTTATATTCCCTATATTAGGCTATACTTTAAAAAGATACAACTAACCTCTTCAGTCTTTGTCTCACTTCTTTTAATATCCAAATACTAATACTCCCAAGTCCTCATCTAAAAAATTCATAGTATTGACATTTTTTTCTAATGTTTCCTTCTTCCAATATTACATAGTTCCTTAAATCAGTACTCCTTTTAAAAGGCAAAACTCATTATAATCATTGTTTTGTTCTTAAGTCAGACACAGTCCACAGTGACATCTCTTTCTCCAGATCCTGGTCTGTAGTAGAAATTTTGCTGTGACTGTTCCTCTGTTAATAAATTCTGAAAAGGAACGTTGCCACTTTTAAAAATTCTTAGCACCAGTGTATTATAGAATCTAAGGTGGTTGCAAACTGCTAGCATTATGGGAAAACCCATCATAACTATTTGTAAAAATGGAGTTTCTAGTTATATCTGCTAGCCCATAATAAGTAGGATGCATTCTAACAGATATTTTGTTATCCAATTCAACAGTTTATTTTTCCCCATTTAAGAAAGATAGAAGTATAGTTTACCCCAGGGAATTGTTATGGCCTCTGTTTTGGGAAATGGCCTATTTCTTTGTCCATAGATATGAAAATGTGTTCAATTCCTTTGTGAGTTTTTAGAAACTTCAGGGAAAATTTACAAGTTAGTGAATGAAGTTTCCATCATTTCCTCTCAAAATATAATATCAGCTTCTTCTCACCTATGTGGTCTTTAAGCAAACTGAAATTCAGGTTCTGTCATACAAAGTAAAAATCTGTAGAGGTATGAAAAGATTGTGAAATGTGACTATGAATTCCAATAATCACTTGGTGTTTCCCAGAGGAAGTGAAAGAAATGAAAGAAAATTAGATTTTACTGAGCTAATGAGGCACACAGGAAAAGGTTTAGTTTTCCTCTCACTTTTTTTATTGAAGCAAGCAATGTAAGATTACAGCTAATTTTGCATTCACTTTCATCTATTTAAGTCATAAATCAGATAAATGTAAAACTTCAACTAAAACTATTGTGAGTTAAAGGGGATGCAGATAAGGATTTAGCATTTATGTGATACCTATTGTCAATGTATTATATTTAATCCTGACAAGAATCTTATAAAATAAATATTATTGTGATTTTACAGATGAGTAAACTAGATTTGGTGGGTTTAAATATCAGTCCTCAGTTCATAAAGCTAGTATAGTACCTTAGAGAGTCAAAATCCATGGTCTTATCATGGTAACCATGCTGCTACTGCCCAATAGTAGAACTAGTCAACTTTAACAAATGGTCATTAGATCTTTATCACTAAGTATATTTTATTCAGTTGTGACCTTTAGCACTATGCATATTTAAATTCTAATTTGTAGTAGAAATCATTTTAATTTGTGCCAAACCTTATTTCATTTGTGACCACATGGCAGCTTCTTTATGGAAAATGTGTGGGATATTTTCAATTTATATTATAGACTTCAGATTTTTAAAATGGCACAAAACACGTTTTAAAAAGTCATTTTTACTTACATACCTGGAATGCAATTAAAAAAGATGTCTATGATAATGTTCATGTTTTTCCATATGAATTGCTGAACAAGAAGGAAGAAACACTTTGAAATAAAACCCAGTAACAAAGCATAATGCCATGAACCAAAGAGCAATCTTACACAATGCAGTCCCTCACTTAAGGGGATAGATGTTGTAGGTAGTGATTAAGATTATGGATTTTGAAGTCAGGATGACCTGTGGATTACCATATTTCATGAAATCTAAGATATTATTGACTTTGAGAAATAACAGTAACTTTATAATGAAGAAAAAGGTACTACTGAGTAATTCTAAGTCCCTTTCATTGTATTATGTAATGCATCCTAACTTTGGAGATGTTACATCTTGAAGAAAGAAAAAAAAGAATGTATGTAGAATTGATGACACGAGGAAGCTTTAGTCCATAAACTAGAACCATTTCAGTAGCTGAAACAAAATAACAATTATTCGTCATTTATGAATGTATGCAATGGGTGTTCCTCATTGTGGCTGCCTCCTTCTGAGAACTGATTCAGAAATCCAGATTCTCTCCATCTTCAGTCTGCTTCATCCTTGACATATAACTTCCAAGGCCCTTGTTCTTATCTGCATCACAATGATGGGAGGAAAAAAAAAGCTGAGGGATTATGCATGAGAATTGTGTATGAAACAGGTTTGATAATGAAATCTATCATTAGTACCATAGTTCATTGTTAGAACTCAGTCACAATGCCACAAAGCAAAGTAGAAAATTTCATCAAGCTGTGTGCCCACAAAGAAAAGAAATCAGGTTTGGTTCAGAGTCAAACTCTACCACAACCTACCAACTTAAGCTCAGTGGGCTCACCAGTGTCCTGGATTCTCTCCACGCACAAACACATTCAAGACTGTCTCTGAGGTCCATTTTTGTAGGATCACTGGAGGGACACATCAGAAGCAGCTGCCTGAGAGAATGAGATTCACAGTGGACTTTCTGTGTGCAAGATTTTAACATTTACTGCCTTAATCCTCTGTGATTTGGTGATTTGTATGTGTCTGTTCATTACTGTAGCATAATTTACTTTAATGTGATTCATAAGCTAAGATTCCTCATTTTGTTAAAGATAAAAGTGAATACCTCACAGGGTGGTGGTAGGGATTAAATGTGTTACTGCATTTAAGCATTGAGTATAGTGCTTGGCATATAGCAACTAATCAATAAACAAATTTTATTACTCTTATTTTTATAAAATAATGACCACTTTTGAATGTGGAATCTTTACTCAGACTTTACTTACATGGTGTGTAAATACTTAAATAATTATCCTCACATTGTATTTGCAAACTAATTTTTACTTAAATTATTCCCTCTTTTAAATTTGCTAAAAACATTCCCTAACATAGCCTTCAGATAAATTTAGCTTGTTTGGAACCCTTCATGTGATAATACACTAGAATGTTCTTTTTATAGACACTAGGAAGAGTGTTAGCAATCCACTTGGGATTGTGTGAAAGTTCTGTTGTTTGAATTAGGATGGGCACAAATTGACAAATGTTTAGTCTTCAGTTGCTCTGGAGAATTTTTCTAATCCCCACTTTACTAACATTTTCAGGGCCCATGAGAAAGTGATGCATTTGTTGTGGATAGATGACAATAGTTTTTGGTTTAAATATGCCTTGTGGTTGGATGCCATTGAGTTGACTCTGACTTCGGTGATTCTACAAATGAGTCATGTCCACAACTGGCCTGTTCAGCTCCTGTAGACTCATATCTATGACTTCTTTTATGGAGTTAAACCACCTCATATTTTGTCTTCCTCTTCTCCTGCTGCCCTCTATTTTTCTCAGCATTTTTGTCTTTTCCAAAGAACTTTGACTTCTCATGATGTGCCCAAAATAGGACAACTTAAGTTTTGTCATTTTTGCCTCTGGCTTCTTATAGACTTAGTTTGCTTGAGGACCCACTTGTTCATCTTTCTGGTGTTCCAGGGCATCTGTAGAGTTCTCCTATAACATCATATTTAAAATGAATCAACTTTTCTTTTCCTATAAGCTTTCTTCACTGTCCAACTTTCATATCTGTCCATAGCAATTCAGGATACGCGGGTGTGGATGATCTTAGCTTTGGTCTATAATGACACATCTTTGCTCTACATGATCTTTTCTAATTCTCCCATTTCTGACTTCTCTTGATTTCTTAGCTGCAGTCTGCATTTGCACTAATGGAGGAACAGGGGTAAGGAAAATCTTTGAAAATTTTGATGTCTTCATTGTTTACGTTAAAGCTATGTATTTCTTCTGCAGTCACGAGTTTTGCCTTCTTAGTGTTTATATGTAGTCCTGCTTTGGCACTTGCTTCTTTCACTTTTATCAGATGTCATTGCAAATCATTGCTACTTTGTGTTAGTAAGATGGTGTCATCTGTGTATCTTAAGTTATTGATATTTCTCCCATCGATTTTTCACTTCTTCTTCCTCTAACTCAGTTTAGCCTATATATTCTGCATGCAGATTAAACAAATAGGGAGATAAAAATGCACTTTTGTCTGACAACTTTGCCTACAGGAAACTATCTGTCTCCCCATAGTCTGTCCTGACAATGGTTTCCTATTTACAATACAAGTAATACATCAGGACAATCAAGTGCTGAGGCACATCCATTTTTTTTAGAGAACTCATAGCTTTCCATGTTCCATGCAGTCAAAGGCTTTACTGTAGGCTATAAAATATAGACTAATCTTCTGAAAAGGTCTTCTAAAATTCTTTGAAACTCTGGAATGCTTTATCTCTATGTTAAGGGTACTTTAACTCCACTGTGACCCTACCACCCTCTGTATTTTTAGGATCATAGAACAGGATACCCATTTTAGATATGAAGTCAAGAAATGCCTGGATTTATACTAATATGTGCATGAGACTGATAAATATCTTACACACAAGATGATAAAGGGCAGACATAGTCTAAAATTAGATGAAATATGCCTAAAAGTAAAAAAAAAAATTAAAATTAAAAATAAGATTAAACTAGAGCACATTTTGATGTCATCATGAACAAACTTGAATGCATGGGACAAAATGAAAATTCAGTGTCAAGACATTGTTCTACATATCTATAGTTTATTTTTGTTTTGTTTTGTTTCATAGTCATTTCTACATAAGTTTTTTAGATATAATTGACATTGCCTAAGGTCCATTCTTAAGTCAAAAGTATAGATTAAGATTTATACTTCCAAAAGTGCACATTAGGCATTTTACAAAGTTAAATTATTATTTTAAAATAATTTCAGTTTGTAAAACTTATTATATACTCAGGTGTAATTTTGGGTGAATAACTATAAATAGAGATTACTCATTTGCTATTGTCTTTGATAAATTCACAGCCTTTTTTCTCTGAATTTATTTCTCCTTTGCTCTCATGCTGTCAACTTCAAGGTGAAGATCATATATATACGCAGGGGTCACAGGGGACCCATGTAAATCAGGTCCAGTGTGGACTAACTTTTGGCTTACTCAATTTTACAACACATAGTCACTGTACTTTTGTACTTTTCCAAACTAAATTTAAAAGTTAGTAATTTAACTGATTCCTATAAGATAGTTTAAAACATCTTCACCTCTTTCAACCATTTGAATATTTTACTGGAGCACCTTTGATTCCAGAGAAATTAGTTTCACTTTTAAAAGTTATCAATGTTTTCTGCAAGCAGTAATATACAATATATACACACACACACACACACACACACACACACACACACATAGTATCTATACACACACACACACATATATATATTTAGGATGGATTACTATAAGAAAAATATTTTATTATCATCTTCTATAAAAGCATATTATTTTATACTTTAAGATTTCTGAAAGGTATCTATACACTAAGACAAAATAAGTACTTTAATTTTTATAAGGATGTGAGTTTTTTTATACCTACTAAATATAAAATATCCAGAAATTAAAAATGGCACATTTCATATATCTGATTAGTTTTATCATTGCATAACTGAAAGTATTATTCTTGAGGCTTGCCATCTTTGACATGTAAGGTATGAAATTGTTAATTGCAGAGATAAGATTTTAGAAAATGCAACATCTATCTTGAAACTACCTCTTTTTCTTTATATTTCTATGGCAAATATTAAATAAAAATGTAAAATTTAATATTTGGATCTCTTCCTAAAGCTAATGATTAAAATCACATTAAAATAACTACATAGAAAGGTGGTTAATATTTCTTTATGTGTTGTAAGAGTTTTATCTGTCTTAAAAAATAAAATTTAACTGAGTACATTTTATATATCTTATTGGCTTTATTCAACAGTTCATGAATTGGGCAGTATTCCATGTGGCAGATAGAAAGGAACTCCAAAGAGCTGTACAGAATGAAAGACCTTTGTAGGCTGGAGAGAGTGGAACAGAGAAGTTATACTAGCAAAGTGAATTGGTTGTGGAAAGGCCACTTTCCTTTAGGGGATGGTGAGAGCCCATCAGGAAGATTGCCTCACTGGGGTGATCAGGTGATTCCTGATTGACTGGCTTAAGCTTTCATTTGTGGGAAAGTAGAAACTGTAATTAAGTCTAAGTTTGGTCATGTGGGGCTTAGCGTAAGTGACTCCATTTGGGGCCTATCGTCTTGTTTTTAATATGTGAGATGCTGTTTGGGCTTACATCTATTATTCTCTTTCTCTGTATGTCAAATAACAATTAGCACCATATTTATTAACTGGAGATATTATATTAAAATTTCAAATCTAGATCCACTCTGAATAGCTTGTAAAACCATTAAGAATGATTTAGTGAACTAATAAAAGCCCAATTCCTGAGAAAGCTCTAGTTAAAACACTTCTCTTAACCCATTACAAGACAAACTGACTCCAAAGACTTCATTGAATATTTATACATTTTTATTTTAATTTCTATTTGATGACTAATAAAGGTAAATTAGTAGTAATCATCTTAAATTCCTTCTCTTTTTTTTAAATCTCACCATTCCCTTTCTCTACCACCCTCAAATTTGCATTCTGTAGCTAAAACAAACAAACGAACAAAAAGAATAAAAATATAAATTATTTTGCCATGATTTTTATAAACTATCTAATGAGAAAAGGATATTCTACTTAAAAATTTAAAATGAAACCAATATAAAATACCAAAACTGACATAGAAGTCAACATTGCAAAAAATAAGGACTTCATGAGGGCTGTCCAAAAAAGTATCCAGCCATGTATTATGAAAAGTATAGACATTTATGGTTGGGTTTTTTCCAGACAGCCTTTGTATACCCTTCACTTATCTTTAGAATGGTGACCTCAAAAGCAGTTACACACTTTTGTCGTTATACTCAAGGGTTACTTGCCAACCATATTATGCTTTCCAAGTTGAATGTCATTTTGTGGTTGCCCTTTAATCACTGAAGGTCCCTTTTTATCATTTCTGTACTAATTGGTGTTAAAGCACTTGACAATTTATTGTGATTTAAGTTTCATTAGCTCACATCTCTGTTCCCACTAGGTGATTAATAGAGATGTTAAATAACATTACAACCTAATAACAATGCCCTCCATAACCTGCCTGTATCTTTCTTCAACTAGGTAGCAATATGTGTTCATGCTGGAAGCAAAATATGGTTTCAGTTTCTGTCCTATGAGGAAATAGCCCACTTAATCTTTGATAATTTGAAGATTTATGGTCTTTTATCAGCCTATGATTATATATTAACAAAGGTTGTCTGGAAAGTATCCAGCCATGCAATATGAAAAATAGAGGTATTTATGGCTGGATCTTTTCCGGAGTCACCATAGTATATTTTGACATCAAAATTATTATTCTATTTCACATTCCATGCCAGTATTTGTATAAAATCAAATAATAGTTGTTTTTTAATCATTTAGCCTTTTAAATATGAACCTGATCTCTAAAAAGAGGAATTTTACAGCACACACACACACACACACACACACACACACACACACCCCTTAGATTATAGCTTTTTTAAAACTAATTTACAATTTTTGATTGATACTTTTTAGTTTCTTAAAGCCATCTTAAAGAGACTTTACTCCAAAAGCTGTGCTTCATTTAACCTCATCTCAAGCTGACAATTCTTACATCATTTTTAAAAACAGTTTTATTAAGACAATTTTTATATATTATAAAATTCAGCCTTTTACAATTAAAATTCAATGGTTTTTCATATCTTTACCATTGTGCAACCATCACCTACTATGTGTAGCTGCATCCCATACATTTTTATATATTATTATTACAACATTTTTATGTATTATTGATTATAGCTAATATATTTACTTCCTAGTTATTTAATATAGATATTAACTTCTTGACATGATTGCAAGCCCATTATTGGCTGAACAGATATGCTTAAAATGGGATATTTAATTGGCAGTTTTGGATGTAACAACAAGTTCAAATAAATATAAAATTTCAAAGTGAGTATGAGGCAGATCACATCAGCTGATTCTATAAGGAAAATGCACCAAATTTCTTTCTGCAATTCATTGTCTCACACCCACATTCTGTCCTGGCAGATAAGGCCTGTATGTAGGGTTCTGCATCGAGACACATTGTACTGGATTGAATAGTGTTCACCCAAAATTTATGTCTGCCCAGAACCTCAGAATGTGTGATTATATTTGCAAATCGGTTCTTTGCCAATGTAAGCAAGAAAAGATGAGGTAATACTGGATTAAGGTGGCCCTAAATCCAATATGACAGGTGCCATTATAAAAAGAAGGAAACTTGGACAGAGACAGAGAAGAGAAGACCATTGACCAGCCAAGGAATATCAAGGATTTTTGGCAACCACCATAAGCTAGAAAAGGTTAGAAAGGATTCTTTCCTTCAGACTTCAAAGGGAGCATGGTCTTACTGACACCTTGATTTCAGGCTTCTAGCTTACAGAGAACAAGGAAATAATAAATTTCTATTGTTTTGAGCTACTCAGTTTGTTGTACTTTGTTATACCAGCCCCAGGAAACCAATATAAGGACTCAGCACTTTAGAATGTCTTCCTCAAAATTTCTAAGTTCCCTTTGGTGTGTAGGTCCATCTGGGACCAGCTGTGCTGTCCAGACAGAGTGACTGTAGCCTGGATGAAGACCCCTGTGATCATCAAGCCCTTTATCTCCTTCTGGACTCTCCACAGTCTCCCACTTCCTTTATATGGAGTTGAAAATGCATTAAGAAAGTCCATGATTTGCACGCAAAGAATCATCTCTGTTCCAGGCAAGAGGATTGCTCTCATTAATTGTCATATTTATGAGATTGCACAAGATTGGGTCCCCAGATGGTGCTAATACACTGATTTGGAGTGATATTTTATTCAGATATAGGCTTTGGCTCTTAGTGGTTTATCTGTGACCCTTGGCTTTATCTGTCTGTGCAGCACCATGTTTTGGCTGGCTCTTATCCATCTATGTACTGACCATGGTGCTAAATAGCACTGGTCTATAGCACTGAGGATGAGAGAAGGATAGTGGGTCTCTTTTAACCTGTTTATCTCCCATCACAAGCACCCAGGGCAGTCATCCCACTCCCTCCACAAACTCTGCTCCATGGGCCAATCAGTTTTCTTCCTGTGAGTGACCAGAAATATGTTCTTGTCTGCAGCAACAATGGACACTTTCAATTATATTGCCAATTGATGTTGTGACATTATGTTTCCAGGAAGAGCTGGATGAGGGAAGAACAACCTTGTACCAATGGCATCACTCTTTTTGCTTTGACCATAGGCTCCTTGCCTATCCTACATGTGGTTGTTGTTCTGGAAGTCAGGAAGTGCTGCCAATTTTCAAAGATACCACATTCTAGGAATGCAGTGATTATGGCATAAAGAGTTCATGAGAAGATATGGTTAAAAAATGTTTATTAAGATTACTTTGGGTAAGACTTGCATTTGTGGTCAACAAAACATAGCAACAGACTTTCAAACAATTATTTGAAGTCAGTATTCCTGTATTTGAAACCAGTATTCCTAGATAGCAGAATGGATGATGTAACATCATGTATAAGAAGATAACCTATATTAAATGCATTTTATTAGGGAATTTTAGAGGCTAGATGGTCTATATTGTTTTGGTATGAACATTTTCAAAAAAGCCAGGACATTGTGTGATTAGTAATGGTGTTATCATTTTCTTTGGATAGATGAATTTTCATTTATACATTATATATCATATGGACCCATGAATTTTGTAACATATTTTGTTCTCATTTATTTTTATTTTTAAATTACAATTGATATCCAATATTATATTGGTTTCAGGGTTACAGCATAATAATGAAACATTTATATAACTTACAAAACCCTTATTCTAATATATCTGGTTCCCATCTGATACCATATATAGTTATTACAAGGTTATTGAGTGTATGTGCTATGCTGCATTTTACAACCCTGTGATTATTTTGTGACTATAAATTTGTAACATATTTTTAATCAAATGATTTTATAGACAAAATCCCTATGAAAATTATTGACTCAGGGACCCACACAATTTAGAAATGGCTTAGCCACACCCACAGTAAGTATTAAAAGCTAAGGGAAAAGAATTTGTAGAGAGGATTGATTGAAAAATATGTTTTCTAAGACAACCATCTAATCTTCAAACAAACACAAAGGAGATGAGCAGAATGTTCTCTTTCTCTCCAATGTAAGAGATTGTGCATCTGTGGGTAAGTAGAAGACCTTACTATATATCCTGTGGATTTTTTTGGTCAGGGGCATACTGATGGCTGATATATGACTGAGGAGTCTGAAGGCAAAAGGCTGTTTCCATTAACCTAAGGCAGCAGACAGGCAGACAGACAAACAGAGAGAAGGCTTTGTTTGGAAGTAACTGAACTCCCACTGAAGGTAGGGTAATCTTGCATTAACACTTTCTGTGACCCTAAGACAACCTCCAGGAGAAAGGAAAGAGCTTCATGGGAATAATTTAGGTCTTTCTGGTCTTAACAGAGGAGAAACTGGAGGTTGAGTGATCATCTGATTCCCAGGAACAATCAGAAAAAAACATCAAAAACCAAATCCTCACTCCATAGGGGACAGATTTAAATTTTTATCAGGCTCAGATACTACAAATGAGACTTGAAAATAACTGTTAATAAAGAACCTTCTGCTATCTGTACTACTGTTCCTTCCCCCTGCCTGCACCAGGAATACGAAAAATAACATCTGGTAGCACAGGTGGAAATAGCATGGAAAAAAAAATCAATATTCTCTTCACACATATTCAACCACATCTTGGTGAGAAAAAAATTAAATCATGTTCCGAGTGTTAATTATTTGCTGACCTGAGACTGTTTTCAATTCAAAATAAGACATATTTTTTAATTGAATGTGATTAGCAATGTTGAAGGATTGATTGCCTGAGTGTCACCCTTCGAAAAGAGACTACTCTTCATGAGAAGAGTTAAAGAGTGTGTGGGAAAAGATATTTGCAAATAACAGCTCCAATAAGGGGCTAATATCCAAAACATCTAAATAACTCATATAACTCAACAACAAAAAACAATCCAATTAAAAAATGGGCAAAGGACCTGAACAGACACTTCTCCCAAGAAGACATACAAACAGCCAACAGATACATGAAAAAATGCTCAACTCTACTAGCTGTTAGGGAAATGCAAATCAAAACCACAATGAGATACCACCTCACTCCTGTTAAAATGGCTATTATCATTGAGACAAATAATAGCAAATATTGAAGAGATTGTGAAAAAAAAAGAAACCCTCATACAATGTTAGTGGGAATGTAAATTGGTACAATCCCTACGTAAAACAGAAGGCAAGTTCCTTAAAAAATTGAAAATAGAATTACCATACTATTCAGCAATTCCTATTTGGAGTACCTACCCCCAAAAATCTAAAAATATTTATCTATAAAAGATATATGCCTATGTACACTGATGTTCATTGCAGTATTATTGAAGGTGGCCAAGTCATAGAAACAACTGAGTGTCTTTCAATAGATGATTGGATAAAGAAGATGTTGTACATATTTACAAAGGAATATTATTCAGCTATAAGAAAAGATGAAATAATGCCATTTGATACTATCATCTAAGCAAAATAAGTCAGACAAAAATAGTTGAGTAAAATGTGATATGAAACTGAATGCAATAAACAAATAAAAGCAAAAACTCACAGATACAGACAGCAGTTTAGTGGTTACCAAAGGATAAGAGTGAGGGATGAGGTAGAAGAGGGTAATGGGGGTCAAATATATGGTGACAAAAGAAGATTTGACTTTGGGTGGTAAACACACAATGAAATATATAGATGATGTATTGTAGAATTGTACACTTGAAACCTATGTAATTTTACTAACCAATATCACCCTAATATATTTAATAAAAATACATTTAACAAAAAGAATTTTCCCCTAAAAAAAAAGAGTGTGGAAGGAGAAAATGAATTCCTTTTGGTTACATTCTATGAGTTTTGTTAATTAAATACCAGTCAAATTGGTTTATCTAATACATCAGAGATTGTGCTATAATGATACATAACATGATACACGTCATGAAACATAATGCTAAATGAAAGGAGGGAATTAAAACTCTCTCAAAAGTTTTTACAGAGCATTTTCTTTCTTACTTAGATTTTATAGCACAATACTTCAAGATTGCCCTGAAGAATTTCTTAACAGACTTGACCTGATGTTTTTTCATTCCACAGGCATTACAAGTATCTTGCCTTGGGTAAATCATAACTTCCTGTGTTCTCTTTGTCTGTACACAAACTTCTGAGACTGCAGGAGAAAACCACACACCTGAGCAAACTGGTGACACTATGCATTCATGGTCAACTGTTTTTCAGTGTTCTAACAGTAATTTCAACTGAATTATATTTGACTAGGCATTATTCCTGCCCATGACCTATAAAAGGTATTTTTCTGCACTTGCTTTCTTTCTTTCACAACCCCTTTTATCCTCAATCCACAATTTAGCCCTCCCTCCTTACCCCATTTCACAAAGAAAATAGAATACATTGAGAAGTAAAATCCAATTCTGGCTTCTAACAAACCAACACTTCTCTCTGGATTTATATATGTGTACACACCTGTTTCTTTCATTAAAATGACAGTTCCTTCACCAATGTCAGGGCTATATTTGCTTCTGTATTTATGAGTGGTGTCCAACGCTAACTCTTGAGGAGATCACATTATTGATGAAGTCACATTCCTCTAAAACATCAAACTTTCCCTTTTATCCAGGAAAATTTTCTATTTTCATATGAGTTTGTTCAAATCTTAACAACCAAAGCAAGTAAAAAAAAAAGAAGCAGCAAGTTCTTTCATGTTAAAAATACAACGAAGACATCATATATACCTGGACACCAGAAAAAGAGAACAGAAATAAAGGTGGTGAAATTATTATACAACAAGTTGACAATGCACTGTAGAACTGTAAGCCTGAAACCTATGTAATCCTTGCTAACAGATGTCACCCCAATAAGTCTAACAATAAAAATGAATTAAAAAAAAATAATCAAGGAAAAGGGACTTGAATAAGAAGAGACAAAGAGATTAGCATGCTTTATTCAGGGAAGATGAATTCTTAGTGGGGGGTGGGTATGTGGCACAGACTCCTAGAAAGCTAATTAAATTAAAATATAACTTCAACCAGCAAATAATAAAGGTTAAGAATATATTCTGAGAATTGATATGCTTTGGAGGAGATGCTTCAAATATCCATATTTTTAAGGTTTGCATTTTTAGTAAATAAAAGAAATTATTAGTAAAAAAAAAACAAAAATAACATAAACAGACACATATTGCTGGTGGGAGTGTGAAATAATTCAACCTCCATTGGGAGACATTTTTGGCAACACTTGTCAACTTTATAGAAGCGTATATCCTTTTCCCCATAATTCTAAATCTGGAAATTTTCTTACAAACATACTTGCACATATAAATAGTATATACACATTTATTTATTGCAATATTGTCAGTGATTAAAAAATGCTAGTCAAATACAACTTTCAATAAGCCTGCATTTCACTCAGAGAATATGTCCCAGAACTGCCAGTGTCTGCTCTCTGATCTTTTTTTATCTTCTACCATTCTCCTTTCCCTCCCTGGGTTCCAGGCACACTGACTTCCTTGCTGTTCTTCCAACAAGCCAGGCCTTTGCTAGAATGAGGCCCTTCTCTTTGATTGGATCACTGTTCCCATATTATCTGTCTTTCCCATCTAGAATATAAATTCCTTGAAGGCTTTAATCTTTATCCGTTTTGTTTACTGACAAAGGTCTGAAATAATACGGGTACAGAGTAGGCACCTAATAAATATTTGTTGAATTAATGAAGGAATCCGGACACCCATTAAAGCTTAGTGTTAAACAAAAACATCAAACAATCAGCATGGTTTCTGTGTTCTGTAGAATATCTATTAGTCGTATGTTAAATGAAAAAATAAAAAAGAAGAAGAACAGGGAGGGGATGGGAAATGATGGAGGGGAAGCTAAATATATGGTGATGGAAAGAGAAGTCACATTAGGTGGCAAACTTATTATACAACAAGCTGACAATGCACTGTGGAATTGTATGCCCGAAACCTATGTAATTCTTGCTAATGGATGCCACCCTAATAAGTCTAACAATAAAAAAAAATTAAGAAAAAAGGATGCAGATAGTGGTATAGTATGTTAATTTGAATAAAACATAAAAAAAGAAAATATTTATTGTTTTTTGCATTTCCATAAAGAAACTTTAGAAATATATTAAGATACTAAAATTCTTAATAATTATTCTTATATCCACTGTTTTGATCTTGGTCACATGGCCACACCTAACTGCTTAGAGAGCTGGAATACATAAGCTATCTGGACAGCCTTGAACTCTGCTCTCAAAGGAAGAGGAAAACACATTCTTTATGGACTGCTGAAAGTGTCTCTATAGTCTTTAAGAAAATACCATGTGTTCAATTAGGCCACACGATATAAATATTCTGATTTCTCTCAAAATTTCTAAAACTTGGCTTATTTTCTAAGCTATCTGGACAGCCTTGAACTCTGCTCTCAAAGGAAGAGGAAAACACATTCTTTATGGACTACTGAAAGTGTCTCTATAGTCTTTAAGAAAATACCATGTGTTCAATTAGGCCACACAATATAAATATTCTGATTTCTCTCAAACTTTCTAAAACTTGGCTTATTTTCTATTAAATTTCTAATGGGGTATCATTGATTAATAAAATTATATAGGTTTTAAGTGTAAGATTTTATACTACATCATCTATATATTGCATTGTGTGTGCACCACCCAAAGTCAGATCTCCTTCTGTCACCATGTATTTAGCTCAGTGGATCCTTTGAGTCAACTTCTATAAGCTCATTTTTGTTTTTATTAGTCCTGTACTTGAATGGCAACTGCTTAAGCTCTTAAATAATGCCAACTGCTTAGAGTCCTCCCTTATCTTATCTCTTCCTTTGAATTATTCATAGAAATCATCAATGATGCTGCTGTTAATATCCCTAAATGCATGCTCCGGCTTCTGTGTAATCCTTTCCACAACTTTTTGTTATCACAGGCTTTTAATAACTTGGCCTATTTTAATGGCAGCCAAATATTCCTCCCTGCCACTTCTTTGTCAGAATCCTAGGGTATATGTTTATGCTGTCTCATTTTCTTCTATTGTTTTTCTAGTCACTTCTAGCCTTAACTTAAATCGGACTGTTTCTTGAGAAATCATCCATGCCTTTGTGCCTCTCAAGTAATCCAACATCAGGAAATGGAATAGGCCATCTTATTCCCCATAATCATTTTGAAGTCACTTTTTCTTATTTCTCTTTCAAAAAAAGAAAACTTGAATACTTCTACATTTGAGAAAATCTGCATCATAAATCTATATTCTGGTCCCACAACGTTTTCATTGAAGATCTTGTTTAGCTCCTGCCACACTTTTGCATTGTCGTTACTCTGCCCGAAATGTAAGTGTTCCTTTTGACATCTTGACATTTCAGCATTTTAGAAGGCTATCAATTGGTGTACCTATACACAACATTATGAGCCCTTATGATTCATAAAAAAAGATTTTAATGAAAGAACAACTAATATAAGAAAAGATAAGAGTTACAGGAAAAATGAAATAAACTGAAAAAAAAAAACATTAAAAATACAAAAGTAAAATAGGGAAACAAAGCAATGAATAGGCAAGCAAACATATAATAATTGAGAACAAAAGAAGAAAAAAGAAAAGAGAAATTATGTGGAAAAAGATTCAGGTCTCAGTTCTGCTGTTCAGCAGAGGTGGATTGTGATCAATCATGTCATGAACAAGGCTTCATGAATACAATTCTCATCTTCAGTTGACCAATGTAGCCTTTCCTTCCCCAACATGGTGCCCCCTCAACTTTCTTGGTAATGGGCTCTTCCTATGTCTCTTTATCAGAGGGCAGAAGGGTGGTCTTAGAAATAAATGGGTGTGCAATAAATGTTAGTAGAGTGGTTGATTGAATAAATAAATGAATGATGAATAAGCCAAATGGACTTGCTCATTGGTTTATATCTGAAGTTCAAAGAACCATCTCAAATTAAGGAACTCTTTAAAGAAATCATCACACATCTCTCAGTGCTGTGCTGCTCATCCCACTGTTGCATGCTAAGATAAATGTACTTACCCACATACTTTCCATAGCTCAGAAGTCGCAGACCTTGCTAATCTGCAATTATAAAATAAAGTTGTATCTTCATCTCGTCACTCAGCTATGAGAGATCAAGAACTTTTAAGCCTCTTTTAATTACTTCTCAAGAGGCACTAAAAATATGACTAACTAGTTTTTTGACTACAGTTGGTTTTCTCTTCTCCTTTCCTAGTTCCCACTTACCCACTTCCGCTGCCTCAGTATCTTTTTGCACTTGCTCATGCCACCCCTTGGAGTTTCCTTCCCATAGGATTTTGAACCAGTGATCCCTGTCACTTTATAGATTACAGTTCAAATATTACCTTTTAGAGAAGACTCACTACATGTCCTATCCAGGGCAGTTGCTCTCCACCCTGTCACATTATAAAAGATCAGAGTATCATTTTTATAGAACTTATTGTAACTTGAAAGTGTTTGATTTTCTGCTTACATGTTTAAAGTTTTAAATATCTAAAGTTTTCCTTACTGAAAGTTTTCCTCCCCGTACTAAATTTTGAACTTCCATAGGAAAGAACCCTGTTTGTCTTCTTTACTGTTAAATTCCCATAATCTAGCATTATATGTTCCCTTTAAACATTATATACAGATTGTTTCTATCATACACATAGCTTGAGATCAAATTGTAAAATTCAATGATAGTCTGTACTCATTAAATATCTGCATATTGTAGTATATGATGTGTGTATATAGGCAGTGATATTGTCAAAAAATGTAATGATTGAGGGAGTTCCCTGATGGTGTAGTGGCTTAAGGCTTCGGTGCTGGCGCTGTCAGTGTTGCGGCCTGGGTTCGATTCCGAGCCAGGGAGCTACCCACATACCAAAAAGAAAAAAAAAAAAAAAAAAAAAAAAAAAAAAAAAAAAAAAAAAAAAAAAAAAAGTAATGATTGAACACTCCTTCCCTTTACATGTAGGAAAAGACTGTATTTTGAGAAGCCATAAATCAGAGGGTTATATGTTCTTTAGTTGAAAACATATTTTAGAACAACCCTTAAACATGCCAATTTGTATTTAGATTGACTAATAAAGAGCATTTACATGCATTGCTGATGTTTACTTGTTAAGTGATTGATTATTGCCAGAGTTTGAGGTCTCATTCAAACATATCACTTCATCAGCTATGGAATAAAGAAATACTGTGTTTTTACCTTCAAGAGTTGAAGAGTAGAAATTCAGTCCTTGAGATATATAATATTTATTAGAATAAAGGAGGAACAAGTTCTATTTATCTTTTTAAAAAACATGTGCTTTTAATAGGAGAGCACAACAGCCTAACAATACAATGCAAATCAGTACCTACTGATTCTCTGGCATCCAACTTATCTGCATTTTGCATTATTTCCATTTCTTATGTTTGATGTAGTAATGCTTGTTTACTCATCTACTCTATTAATGACAAGTGCCAGGGAATAATACCATTTATTTATTATTATTATTTTTTTGGCAGAGCGATTCAAGTTGTTATAGCTGATAAATATATTTTTGGCAGCTGTAATGAAGTCTATTTATGGCTTTATCTCTGAAGAATTGGCCCTAATATTCCGTAATTCATGAAGGACTCTCATATGATGTTATGGAGCTCTTAGGTCCAGCATATCAATAAAATATGAAAAGGGAAATGCATGTTTGCCTTATGTTTCAGATTTCTAATATGTCCCATCAGGTTCATTTTTTTATTCTCTCCTCATGGTATTATATAACATTTTAACTCCCCTGGTGATTTTCATGCCAAACTTCTCCTTAAAAGTTTTACTAGTGTAGCGATTTGAGAAGCAAAATAAAATGAACTAGTAAAGACAGACCTGTGGTCAATGTCGAGATTTTTTTTAATAAAATTTTGACAAAGAAATTTCTGCTATGTCAGAATAAAGCAGAAATTGTCAACTGCTAACAAAGAAATACAAATAACCATAAACAGATAATAAATTGCTATTATGATAACACTATTACACAAGCCCTTTCAGCATAGATGGAAAAGCTTATTTATATGTAACATCTTATAAGTTTTTCTAATATTAATCTCATAAATTATGGGAAAATGAGGTATCCATATTCTGATTGTGCTGCTATTAACTTTCTAAAATCTTCCAGACAGATTCCCTATATTAAGAATCTAAGTTTCACTTGACAGATGAGTTGGGTTATAACTTCATTGGGACTTGATCCAGTAAAGAGGATACAAGCAACTTATTTTTAAAATAGTTGAGGCAGTAACAAAGTCAGTGAAACTGTTTAATTCTAGTATTAAATTGCTGGTTTGAACTAGACCACAAAGTTTCATTCCAGCTCTAGTAGCACATGGGTCTGTAAATAATATTACATATAATACACGGCATTTTATGAACCACACTAATAACAAAGGCTAAAGGAAATGTCACTGGAGAGTTGAACAGAAAACACATTAGTAGTTTGGTATTACTTCAGGTTTACAGATAATTGAAACTCTCAGCAAACTTTTAATAAAAGTTTCAAATCACTAGAGGTTTGAAAGTATGTAGTAATTTTATAGTCTTTTTAATCTCTCTTAAATAAGTACTTATGGGAGTTTTGCTGATTACTCAGTAAACGCTAAGGAAAAGCCTAAAAAAAAAGCTAAGTCATGAAGGATTTTTTAAAGACACAAAGTAAAATGTTCTTATTCAGAAGAAAAAGAAAAGCTATTGACTATCTTACCTGAAAATTGTTTTGCTAAGTGTCTATTCTCATTCAATAGAAAGCCATTGAAACACCTATGCAACATACCCTAAATCAATTTCTCAAGTAGCTATATTATCCTTCTGGATAGTGTGCATCCCAGGACTTTTGAATATAGTTATCTAGTAATCTTGAGGTTGTATTTTTCTGTCTAATTTTTATTATACACATATGAAAGTCATTTGATCTATATTTAATGGAAAAATAATCTAAAATAATAAATTTTCTTGTTTCAAATTAAACTTGGTACAAAAAATTTTAAAAGTAAACATAAGTAATAAGTTTGGGCATTGATTTCCATATGAAATTTACTAACATTTACTATGGGTCAGACTTTGTGAGCATCTTGTAAGCAGAGAATTATTCAGGAAATTTTTGAAGTTAAGTCTTTATCCTGAGCTTCACTTCTTTTCTTTCTCATTAGAATAAAATTTTTCATACAATTGTAATGACTGAGTGTCCCGGGTTCTGAGTTATCACAGAATTTAGTGGCATTAAACTACAACATTTTTATTATACTCACAGGTCCTGTGGGTTAGAAGTTTGGACATGTACTATCAGAATGCCATGTCTCAGCTTCACAAAGTCTGGGGTGACAGTTTAAAAATCTTAGTTACTGAAGGGTGGCTCAAAAGACCAGGAACTGGAATCATTCAGAAGCTCTTTTACTTGCATGTTGGCACTTGGGCCAAAATAATTCAAATCTTATGCTCAGATGGGTGTGCTGACCTGAGTTCATACCTGAGTCTTCTCCACATGGTTAGCCTTCCTCAAAGTAGCCTGAGAATAGTCAAAGTTCTTGCATTATGTTTCTGAACTCCAAAACCAAGTATTCCATGAAACAAGGTAGATGACTTTTTGACTTAGCCCTGAAAAATCTCACCAAGTCCCACCCAAATACAAGGAAAGGGGGCCCTGCCTTGCAATAAGATGACTATCAGAAATTTGTAGCCATGTGTTAAAAGCAACACCCTCTGGTATCTAATTAATTTTGCTTTGAGTTAGTCCCAAAGTCTATTTATTGATCCCTGATAAATATAGATATATTTTATTTCACTGAAATTAAACATATACATACATTTAAAGTTAATGGATCTTTTGGAAATCACAATCTGTTTTCCTTACTACTTTAACTGTTTTGAGTAGCATATCATGTGAAGAAGTTCATTGTCATTACTGGGTCTCTGGTGAAACACTCTGGAATTATGAAAGAAGCCTCTTGGTATCTTGCCAATATCTTCCAGAAAGCTTTTTAGATTGATAATTTGTCTTTGAATTCTAGTTTTTCAAAATTTAGTAGTCCTATGAAGAATTTTATAGACAATGAAATCTCTCAAGTAAGCCAATTTATCATTTTTAATGATAACAGAGACAGTTGATCGCCAAAGGTAAAGTATTTTATTTTATATTGTCCTCCCCCTCAAAAATTAATACTTTTTCAAGGACTAGTATGATAATTTATGTCTTATAGCATGCAAGTATAACTTATTTTTTGTTGTTGTGTATGGGTCATGTCACATGTATGGGTCAAACGTATTAATTAGAAACAATGAATGAAGAAGGAAAAGAAGAAAGGGTCAAGTGGACAGTAAAGTAGCAGTAATTATTTTGGGTAGTAGGGGTGAGATGCACTGAAAAGAAAATTGACTATTACTCATGAGTGAAGAAAAGGGAAACACTTTTATACTCACCACTAGCATAAGATTTCTGTGGCCACAGTGGGAAGAGTACTGGGCACCTATAGAAGTACAAAGATAAGACTGAAATAACCAGAGTTAAGTGTTCTAATATATTTTGAGTCTATAAGAGCAAGTATAAGAACCTACTTATGTGAAAGGGAATAAGATTACATTCCAAGTTTAGTATACGTGCTGCCAAAGTGAGCATGATTACATTCCAAATGCATGCTCAAGACTACCCTGGACTAAAAAGCAACTGTTGATAGTAGCCAATAAAGTTTTTTGTTTTGTTTGTTTGTCTTTTATCCTTCTAATTGGAGAAAGTGAGAACTAATGCTTTGATTTTGGTACAATCCTTTATTATTCTGATCCATTATAAGAAACACCTTGATTTGTTAAATCAGACTACAATAACCTCAAAACACTTCATATCCAAATAAGAATGTGAATACTGAAAGCAAATGACTGTCCTAATTTATGAATGTAATACATTTATCTCTATTTCCTCAGTTAAGTTCCTAATATTTAATTCTCTGTTGATTAACAAATACATAACTTTTTTGACAATGGATTTTACATGATTCAAGTACATTACCAATGAAGAATACATGCATTCGGAATTTGTGGTAGACAGGGCAATGTGCTGCCCAGATTTTGCTTTGTGAAAGGACTCATTAACCGGCTGCCAGGAATGACAGCCCTCAGCTGTCAATTCATTCTGAGAGGCCATGACCTTCCCAAGATGTCTATAGCCATTGTCTGATGGTGGCAGGGCATAAAATCCTGGCTATTTGGGACAAATATTTGGGGCATTTAAAACCGGCTTTCTCTGCGGGTTCAATCAAGGCTATGGCCAGAGCTGCATCACAGCTGAACTTGCCCTTCTGCCCACTCCTATGTTCTTCCTCTGCCTTCCACGTGGTTGTTTCCAATCAAGGTCACTACATAATAAATGTCTTGCATACTGTCCTTCACCACAGAATTTATTTATTTCTGGAAAAAAACAAACTTCAACAGAATCTAAAAAATTAAGGTTAATCAAACCTGACCGTAAACTATCAGAATACACTCACACTTTTAAGATATGCAAAACACTTTCTGCTACAAAAGGAGTAACTTATTTTCTCTGGGAAAGAGTTTCTCTTCCCATTGATTATGTCATTTTGAATTATAATAACCCACTTGCTGATAATGAGAAGTGTCAGTGTCAATGCCAGTACATATTTCAAAAGCCTGCTTGAAATAGTGCATTGAGCAGAAGCTTGATAGCTGTATATTGACTTGGTAGATAATGCTGCTGTCATTTAATGTAATGGCAAATAAAATTTTTACAAATGCCATAAACTATATGATAATTTTTTTAATGCAAGGTAAAAGACAAGCTTTAATAGCAACAAAAATAGCTCTTAAAAACTTTTCTTAATGAAGACAGACTTCAATTCCCATAAAGAGAGCTAGTGGGTTATAGATTCTTTGCAGTGACTTAAATATGAGAAAGGGCAGACTTATTTGGAAGCTATAATGGAAATGATTGGCCAAAATGAACAAAAAGGCACACTTTTCTCCTTGTAAAGTACAAAAATGTGAGTTTTTATCATTTTCTTTCTTGTTTATTCTTTGTTTCTTTTTTTTGAGTATATGTGGTTTTGAGGTATGTTTTTCATTTTTTCAGCCTTTATTTTTATACTGACATGCTATGTAAATCACTTCTTTGTAATTATCTTGGTGCTTTATTACTTTATTAACTTTTTTTCTTCTTCACTAAAATGTAAATACATTCTAGGACACATGAAGATTTTTATCATACATATATAATTCTTAAAACTTGAAAATTCTCATTAGGAGTCATTAAATAAAAAAAAGCAAGCTTGTTTTTATTAATTTTGTAAGTAATTACTATAGCATTTGAGCTTAGAAAATATGATTGCCACATACCTTAGAGAATATCTTTAATACTTTACTAAAAAGCAGTGTTATTATAACAATAACATTATACATTTATGTACTCCTTTACTAGAATGTAGACTTCTATTTAAAACCTTGTATTGTTTATATATTATATATATATATATTGCTCATACATATATCATGCATTTCATGTTACTGTAATAGAAAGTAATTTTACTAAAAAACTAATGTTCTAATTACATACAACAGAGAAACATTAGTTAAAAGATGTATCAAATGGCATATGCATGCACAAGAAAACTTTTTTGAAAGAGAGGTCTATTCACCCTACCTTCATCTCAAGTTAGACAATTAAATCAACTTTTACAAAAACCACTGGAATCAATTCACTACTGGTATGGATAACAAAAACTATAGAGGGAAATCCAATCATATGCCTTAAAGAAACACCTCCTACTACATGCATGGATAAGTTCAACTTCAATATGCTGTAAAAAATGTACCACGTTATCATGTTTTGCTAGCAAAAAATAGCTGCTTTAAAAAATTTAAAATCTAAGGGTGAGAAAGTGCAGATTCTACATTTAAAAATGGGAATATGTGTAAAAGTCAGTAGATTATTGTGGTAATTTGTTGTTAAGACAACAAACAAAAACACAAATAATGTTTTTAAAATCACACAGTAATCAAAAACAAAATGTGTAAATATTTATTGTTTGGCCCAGCTACATAGACTTTTTTATTACAAAAACAATACAAAATATTGTTTCTGTCTAAATTCTTGTAATATTATCACATTGCAGAGCTCATTTTGGAAACTATCCTTCTACTATTTCATGTGACACTGGTTGATATGCCTATCATCCAAACCATTTATCTATGGATTGAACTCTTGGCCCAAGCCAAAAATATGAGTCTTTTCTTGAGACTAATATACTATTTTTCTATCTAAATGACACATTAACTTTTCGTGATCCTATTATTCCTGTTTGCACTATACCTAATCCCTTCTGTCCTATTTATTAAAGGACCATGACTGACATACAAGGGCCCACTTGAAGCCTCTCATTACTTATAACTCCTTTTATGGACCATTCCCTTCAACATCCAAAGAAGCTATTATTATTTCCTATTAATAAACAACAATAACAACTTCTAGATGCCACTGCCTCCACTGAATATTGTTCTATTCACTTTCTTTTTAAAATTTAAACTCTACAAAAAAGCTGTCTATAGGCACTGTGTTCAATTTCTCTTCTTTTCTCTCTTAAATTTTAATCTAATCATAATCTCACTCCAAGACCCTACCAAAAGTGCACTTGTGAAGATCAGCAATTACCTCTATGCTACTGCATTCAAGGCACAATCCTCAATCCTCAGACTTTCTTACCAACTGCATTTGACACAGTTAATCACTTCCTTCTCCTGGGCATACTGTCTTCACATGGCTTCAAAGACCTCATGTTATCTTGATTTTTTTCCCCACCTCACTGGCTGCTTTCATTGTTTCATTTGCTGGTTTCACCACTCCTCAATCACTTAAAATATGTAACCCAGCCTAAGTCCTTGATATTTAAGGGTTTTTTCTTTTTACCTAAAAATGTTATTCAATGATTTACTCATATATCCTTACCACCCCCAGATTTGTAACTCCAATCCCAAAGACAATTTAGGTGATACAAACAAACTGTATTTAACACTTGATGAAGCAGGCAGTTTCTACTTTCAAGAGTTCAGAGAACTGGAAAGCAAAAAAAGTTGCAGCCTTTTATAGAAAGAGACAAGCAGGAAACAAAGAAGAAGTACTCAACTTAAACTGATTGGCTTGGGATGCATATCTGACCTTATTTAGAAAGATCAAGGAACAAAGAAATAAGTATAAAGCTTAGAGTTGGCTTGGCATTTGGGAAATGGCTGAATGGTTACACGGTGTTTCTGGTCAAGTGTGACATTTACAAGGACACAAATGTTTCAGTTTGCTTTTGTGACACCCTGAGCAGAAGCAGCTCCATCCTGGGCTTAGAAATTTATACACACACACACACACACACACACACACACACACGTGTGTGTGTGTGTGTGTGTCTTCACTTCTCTATTTTTTTCATCCCATATCTAATCTGTCAGGAAATTCTTTTGTCTCTAACTTTAGGTCATACAAAATACAATTACTTACATTTATTTCTACTAATACCAAGTTGGCATCATCTCTCCTAGTCACTACTGCCTAGTCCCTATCATTTTTTCCAAGACCATCATTTCATTCCTAAATTACTAAACTATTCTCTTAACAGATCTCTTTGATTTTTCCCTGTCCACCGATAGTCCATTCCCACCATTGCAGTCAGAAAGATGCTTTGAAAAAATAAGTCAAATCATATCCCACTTCTGCTCACTATTGCCCAATAATTTCCATTTCACTTAGAATAAAATTCAGAATCCTTTCAAGGCCCCAAAGGTGCTAAATAATTGGTATACCCTGTCCCCATTATCTGTCTGGCTTCCTCTTCTACTGCTGACCTCCTTAGTGCACTCCAGACGCATTATTCTTCTTGATATTTCTCAAAGATATCAAGCACAGTTGTACTTTAGAAACTTTGTACTGCTGGTCACACTATAGTTAACTAGGTGACTCACTTCATGTTTGTCACAGATTTGCTCAATTATACTTTCTCAGTAAGGTCTTCTCTGATACTGCTATTAAAAATTACAAGTGAGTAGTTCCCAGTCTTCTCTATCCAAATTTTCTACTTTAATTTTCTCCATAATGCTGTCATGCACTAAAACACTACACTGTAATGTCTTTATATGGTTATCTTTATATTCTAAAATATAGGCTTCATGATAATGGCTATTTTGATTTGTGCTCCATCCTGTATTTCAGAATTCACATAATGCCTGGTTAATAATAATTGGTTGATACATACCTACTGAAATGAATGAAGGTAACTACTGCAGAAGAAACATAAACTATGTGTCTGCAGAGGTATGTGCAGCAACAAGTCAAATAACTCATCTCAAGCGTCTAATCTATTAGGAACTTGAGGTATGTGATACCATGAAATAGAGTAAGAAAAACAAAAGACTTATTGAAAGCTTGTTTTAGGTTCAGTTATTGGTTCTAGTCTCCCTGCCTACTGAGAAGACCAATTCAGTTTCTATTCCCCTACCACCTTGGGATAAAAGAGGTTCATTCTTTGAAAAATGTTCCAGGTGTTGACAAGGTTGAGGGCAGGGGTGAGGACATGGGTTGAAAAATAGAGAAATTTAAGTGAAAATCTATATACTAAATATAGACACCTCCAAGCTTAGTTCCAGAATGCTGGCAGCAAAGCTTAAATGTGCAGGCAGCAGCAGATTAGAGACTTCTCTCGAGAAATAATATATGTCTTGAGAAGAGACATATATTCTAAGGCTCAGAAAAAAGCCCACCAATAGAACACATGCAAAGACAAAACTAGTATTTTAAAGTCTCCCTCTTAAATAATATTAATAGATAATCAAGGACATTTGAAGAATGCATAGAAAGTGAGAACTCAAAACAAACAGAAATAGGGACACAGGAAGAACAGAAATGAGGGAAGCAGGACAGGGCAGGGAAGAGAGTTAAACAAGCTTCTGCCTGACCCCATGGGAGTTTGGGAGCAACAGTAATGGCTGAATATATCTTCTTGAGACAAGAGTTTGCACTTCCATATCGGTTGATCATTAAATGGGCACATAACCTCTGTGGTAAGGATGTTTCCTTCTACTAGGCCAAGGATAATTCTATTATACTCATAGCAGCTAAGAAATTGCTCAGAGGCCTTGTGAAAAGGGTCTGGGCAGGGCAACAGAAGTGTTTTGTTTTGATAAATATTTTTCCATTTTAAATATGTGGATAAAATAGCCAAATATTTTTAACACACTATGGAAACACAGAGGAAGGAATGTTTAAATTTTATAAGGTCAGGGAAAACTTCATCAAAAAGTTATTTCAGCTAGGACCCTTAAGCTGTGTCAAGTATAGTCATTCTCCTACCTTCATATAACTGTAAACTTCAAATGAAATCATGTGTAATACAGTGTTTTATAAATGATAATAGCCTTGCTTTGCTGTAATGAGGATAACGTGAGATGGCACCAGAAAAAACTTCCTGTTCTTGATAAGAATTATTTTTTAGAGTTAGCCAAGTTAATTGCCTTTTGAATTTTCAGATTTTAAAAGCCTTCTAAACCACAGGTGCTGAGTTTTTTTTTTTAATTTTATTTAAGTATTTTATCTTTATCAGGACAAAGACATACTTTGACAATGTAAGTTGACAGAGAAAATTGAAATTGCTGGGAGAACGATTGTATTTACTTTAAAGAATATTTTATTTTTTAATTATACAATAGTGTTGGAAATCTTTATAGGCTAGTTCTGATTGGGCCTTTTTTTACAATGTAAAATTACAATATCTTATAGAAAATAAGTGCACTTAAATATTTAGTTAGAGGAAGTAATACTTTTAAAAGGTGTTGGCATCATTTTTTTCCTAAAAAATAGTAACAGCAACAAGGCTTTTTTGAGAAAATACTTTTGTGACTATTGGAACATTATCATTTCAATTCTCATCCTTCATTGCAGTAAATAGCAATGCACTTGCTATCATAGTTTTCCCTTGAAATCAACGTATTTTTTTAGAAATGTCTTGATCATTTGTAGTTTATTAAATTGCCAAAACTGTGACTATTTTGTAAGCATTTGAGGGGGAAAAACATGTCACAAAATGTACATTTTTTACTTTTTCTGACAACTATTACTCAATTTTAGTGATTTATGATTGCATTTTAAAGCACATTGCTAAATGAACTGTTGCATTTATGTTTTGAAAAATAAAATGTATCAACTGTCTATTTTATCTGATCACACTATTGTTCACTATTCCTAAAATCATAAGACAGTAAGATTTTTAAAGACTGTCTTTATTTTCAGAAAAAAGTAAGATGTTTAGCAAAAATGGTGGTCTGGATTATGTGAGAAGACAAAATAAAAAGTGGGTCATTGTCCTGGAAATCAATCTGTCTGGGCTCATTCAAATCTAGAGAATAACTTCCCACCAGTTAGGACTAGCTAAATGTTTGCCTTAACCTTGCACACTGGGTGCTACAGTTTACATGACCAGTACTTTGAATGGCAAATGAGTACATTAAAAAACTAAAAACCTTTTACCTATATAGCCCGTAAGAACAGAAAAGACTGTAAACAGGTTGTTTTTAGATATATACATTTAGTTTTAATGAAATAAAAGGGATGTTACCAGAATTAGAACCCAGAGAGACATGGCAGACAGTGAAGCTCGCACTCCGACTACTTCCGGGGAGAGTTTGAATTTTGCCTCATGACTTGTGTTTTAAAGGCTCATTCATGGCAGGAGTAAGGTATGAGACCCTGTGCTTCAAAGCACGGGAATTGGAAGTGAGAAGACCCCTAAAGTTTTGGTCACCCAAGTGCTGCCCTGTCAAGAATGATGACAGGATGAAAACATTTCTCCTTCAGCCCAATGTATTAAAATGACATTTCGGATATTTATGAGTTCTGAATGGGAAAAGGAAGAATCCTTGATAGTTCATAAAGCACAGCTTTTCCTTCACATTAATTTGTAGTTCAAGTTTAGATTACCCATGTCATCTGGCAATCCACATATTGAAACATATTTACAAAATTTTCAGTTCACAGTTGTCACTCCCATTGGAATGACCCACAGAAAAGGAAGCAAGACTTCTTTGGAGCAATACACCCTGAACTCAAGCCCTGCAAAATTTCAATGAATTAATGTGCTGTAGGTTTCTACCTTAGCTAAAGTTAAATAGATATAACAAAGCAATTCTCAATGGCTGAGGACTAATAGACACTACAAACAGAGGAATTTCAGATAATAGAACTCTCTCTGATATTGAGTATAAAATTAAAAACAATTTTAAAAAATGAGAAAATAACATGGCATTATGAAGCCAGATGTGTGCTTTTGCCAAGTAACAAAAGAGATGTTTAGACATAAAAAGAGTTAATTGAATTGAAAACTCAAAAAGAAGGGAAGATAAGCAGAAGATCTTAGATAACGGCAGAGAGGATTAATGAACCAGGAAATATAAAAGGATGTTTATCAAAAGTCCATGTAGAAAGATGAAGATATGGAAGACATAAAAGATAGACTAAGAAAATAAAGAATAAGATGAAAAGATTCAACATAAAATAATAAAGCATTCCAGAGAATAGAACAGAGAAAATGAGGAAATGAAAATATTGAAAGAGATTACAAATAAGGATTTTTCAGCTTCACAAAATCCATGAATAATAACAAAGCGACACCCAGGCTAGGAATTATATAATAACTCTAGGGAAACAGAAACAGTTACTTAAAAATTGCTCTCAAATATAGGAAAATTAAACTGCAGACTCTGCAACAGGAAAAATATAGAAGACACTGCAATAATATCCTCAAAACACTGAGAAAAATAATTCTCAGTGTAAAATCCTATGTTAATTGAAATGATCAGAAAAACCAATACAGTGTTTCCTCTGAAAATGTGTTCATTTCAACTTCAGTTTTAAATGATCATTTAAATTAACAACAAATACTTGTCATTAAAAGTCCCACCAAAGGCTGTGCTTGACAAAGAACAGGATTTATCCCAGAAGAAATAAGATACCAGAAGCAGTGGGAGTGAAGATATTGGCAAATATTTCTTTTTTGTGAGGTTAAAAATCTAATTTAGAGTTCATAAACATGTCATAATTGTGACTATTTGATGAAATTAATAATTTAGAATGAATAAGATCATGTAACAATAAAATACTAAAGAGAAATCAGTTGGGAAGGGATGAGAGTATAATCTGAGAGAAAGAGCCAAGACTGAAAGGTAAGAAAATATTTTATTTGGGGTCTTGAATTGCAATTTGGAAACACAGGTTCTGGCAGCAACCAGAAAAATGTCCCATTCAGGAGTTAGGTGTGGGGAGTTTTAAAAGAGCATAAAAACTTAAAAAGCAGTCAGGTTATATTAGTTCTTTGCCAAATATTATGTTAGAAGGGAAATTTATCTTTTACAAGCCATTGCTTTCTCATGAACATCCCTTTCCATTATTGGGAGAAAAACATTATTTTGCACAGTCTTTGAAAAGCACAGCTATTTTGCACAGTCCTTGAAAAGTTCTTTCTCAGCAAATAACTTCCTTTTGGGCAAGTCAGCGAGGTCAGCACAATTTGTTCAACACGATGGATTTTCTGGTCATCTCCTTTCACAACAGTATTTGGCATTAGAATGTTATAAATGTCTTAGTTTTGTGGAGATAAAATGAGACATACTGGTTAACTGTGTATTTATTAAGTAAAATTTGCATATACTCATTAAATTAACAGGAAATTATGTGGAAGTGATAGAAGAAAACTAAAGAATAATGACTACTTAACTAATTTGAGCAAATGGTGTTAAGGAAAAAATGCCTTAAAAAAAGAAGCACAAAAAAAATATAAGGTGATGGAAAGAGAAGTCACATTAGGTGGTGAACTTATTATACATCAAGTTGACAATGCACTGTAGAATTATATGCCTGAAACCTATGTAATCCTTGCTAACAGATGTCACCCCAATAAATCTAACAATAAAAATGAATTAAAAAAAAAAAAAGAAGCACAAGATGAAATGTTCAAATACAGCAGACTTTCAGTTAACCAACACCCATGGGGATTTGCAGATGCTTGATTAATGTAAGTAGAATCTCTATTAACTGGAATTCAAGCAACCAGCACTCTCAAGCAAACATAAATGTGAAAGCTAATGCATTTCAGATTTCTTTCAGTATTCTGTTTACATAACGCATTAGTACAAGTTAAGGGCAAATAAAATTTGACACTAGTAGGTTAGAAAACAGATATATAAGAAAAGACAGTGTCTATGACAACTAGTGTGTATAAATATCAGAAAAATAGACATTTAAAGCAAACAAATAATTGAAAATAAAATATAATATGAACATAAGTATTTTGAAATTTATATATAGCAAAAAGTGACAGAATTGTAATGAAGAAACTGACATGTTCAAAATCGTAATGGCAGATTTTAATAATTTCTTACAGTAATTAATAGATTAGGAACAATATAAAAGTATTAAGAATATTTTTGCTGACACTGTAGTTTGATCTATTCTACCCCCTGTTTGCAACCTTATTCATAATTCTCTTCTTTCTAGCCTTTTTCTAAATAGAAGTGACTGATCCACCCAGTTCTTGTCTCTGAGAATGTAAACTTGCTGGATGAGGGATCAGGCGGGGCCCCAGATACACATTCTACATTCCAAGACTAAGCTAATATAGTCAATGAGTTCTGCAGGGACTCATGGACCGGGACATATTAATTACCTACCAGAGTGGAAGAGGATGTAGCCCAGCTAAGGCCACTGAACCGTGACAAGGAGCTGAATTGTCAAGAATGGGCACAAGAGCACCACGGTCTGTGTTCAGACTTTGGTGCTCAGTTCTTCCTCTGCTTAAGGAAAGCTATCTGACAATAGCCACAACAATGGGGACTGTTTCCTGGCACCAGAGTGCACTCAGTAAAGGTATATTGGATGACTAAATTAATGATTTTTAACAATCTGTCAAACTGAAGCATCTGCCTCTTTTCTTAGGTTGGCTCTTTACCATCTTTAACACAAGAAAAAATGTGGAATAACGTGGCTTCAAATTGTGTTTGAATATGAATCTATTAAGGGCACTTTTTGCTTGAGTTGCATATTGCAAATTTATAAGTGGAAAACAAGCCCAAAGGTCTGAGAATTTTTCGAGTCATTGAAAAAAAAAGTACAACATGTATCTATAGCAAACAAAAACAGGGCTCGTGTGTTCACTTTTTAGATTAAATAAACATGTTTAATATACTACAAAATATACTTTAATAAATAAATTAACATAATTTCCCAGAAACAATATTGCCTAAATATTTAAGTGGTTACACTGTTACATTTACCAGTCTTATGACTTCCCATTAATGACTGAAATATGGGAGAAAATTTTGTATCTATGTAGAAATAATGCCGATAAATATCAGAAGAATTTTACTCAATTCATCAGAATTTTTTCTTAAGTTAACTGGAATAGAGAATTTCTCTAATCTTTCTCGTCTCATATTTTATGTAGCCCAGCATGCTTCATTTTATAAAGGACTGGAGTTTACAATTCTATACCTCTATATATTGTTGAAAAAGCAAACATGTTTTCTGATATTTTCATAACAAAGACATAAACACTTTTCATTCCCGTTCCCCCTCAAAGCCTCCCACCACTTGAACTGATTCTCACATATAAATTACAAATGGATAGTTTTAGAAAACAATTTTTCTTACTATTTCAATGTCCAGCTCAATTAAGTCAAACAAGAAATAAAAGAAAGTATTAGGCAAACTTCTTTTCAAAAGTGAATCACTATCAATATCAAACAACAGCTAGCATTTCTAATTATACATTTAAATGTCAGATAGGGGAGCACTCAACACTACTAAAATCAAAACAAAGAATTATGAAAGCAATCATAGTTTTGTCTAAGATGATGTGATGTGTTAAATACTCACTTATTGTTACATAGCTTTCATGCCGTGTAAAACTCATACACAGATCCTGTGCAGCTGACCCCAATGGCATTTTAATACATGTGGCCATGAATGCTATAGTTACTTAGTAGCTTGAACAATTTTACAATGGTTATAACACAACGGCCATAGTAAAAAAAAATGTAGCTATAGTTCTAATCATGAACACATTTATGGGAAATTTTTTGAAAGAAGGAAAAATATTTTAATATCTTTAAAGAAAAAGATTGTTTCAGACATTCCCTGGCCTCTTGGTGTTAGGTTGTTAAGGGGAAGAGTATTGTGGAGCTTGAGGGGAGGGTCTCTTAATTAAAGGGGTTTATAAGCCAAGTCTCGTGACTTCCTTTCTGTAAGTGGAATTGTATGAGAGTACTATGTGTGAAGTGCAGCCATGAGGTGAACCTGAGTATTAGAACAGAAAAAGATCTGACATCATTGAATTGATGTATGAGGCAACCATCCTGGGCAACCCCAAGTCCAGACTTGTTGTCCTGGAATATAGTAAATATTTACATTGTATAGGCCAGTCTAATTATGTTTTCTATCACTTGCAGACCAAAGCATTAAAAATAAGTCAAAATATACCTAACGCATACAGCACCATTACTGAAAGAAATAAGCACCTACGTCTTAAATCAAACATTTTTCCAATGTGTTGTGGTAGAAAGCTGAGCTCTGTATGAAATTTTATATGTGTGTTTATGCTGATGTTATATAGCTTCTCTGAGGTTTGCCATTTTAATTCTTCAAAAAATAGTAATAATATCTTTTTTGAATTCCTGTCCTGAAAAGGTGTAAAATTTGATGATGTAAAATCAAATGATGACACTATATGGAAAGTTTTTTAAGTTATGAATTTAATAAGTTGTAAATTGCTATGATAGTAAGGAAAATGTGAGTGATTAGATAAGAACACATTAAAGAAAAAGATAAGATTAGCAGGAATGATTTTTTTCCTATTAGCCCTGTCATAGAGGAAATTTGGCATTTTGGCTATAAAGCATCCAAACAACTTCCGGCTTGTAAAGAATCACATACACAAAGGATAGAGCACTGCCTCCCTCTACAGCAGCATGAAAGGGTCAGAGGTCCCTTTTCCCACTCGCTTGCATCTAATATGCTCATGTAGGACTGGACATGGTCAACTGGATCCCTGCATTGGGACTTGGATTCTTCAAGAGTAAAGCAAAACGTGACTCGTAGGTAGTCAGAGATCACCGCGGTAGAGTGGTCAAGGTCTGACAGCCCAGGATGAGTGTCTGGGGACAAAGGCATCACCTCTGTGCTCAGCCCCTTCACTAGTCAGGAGCTCTCACCTTGTCTGTGTCTTTTAGACCCTGAGAGCACCCAGATAACCTTCCAATATGGTTTTTTGTTTGTTTTTGTTTTGTTTTTTTGCTTAAATTAGTCACAAAGGATTTCCCTTAGTTCCAATCAAGAAACTGGACTGTGTGCATCTATACAGGGAAAGTTTTCAATTCATAATTAATTAAAATATTAAGGTATATTAGAAGTTTTATTTGTAAAAACGTTGTCCTAGACTCTATTACCTGTGTTCCATCTCTCTAAGTCTATTGTTCATAGAACTTGTCATGATTATCTAAAAAATTGACCATGTGAGTCAGGAGAGTTTTAAAATATGTATATGGGCATGATTCTATTTAATTTGCTTTCATTTCCTTTTTCATTTAAATCAGCTTTTGCTAAGAAAACTATCTATTTTGCTAATATGATGTTATTATTGTGGGATCTGATTAAAATTTGTTAGGTTCAAAAGCAGATTAGAGTTTTTATCTGTCAATTTGAATGACGTTGCCTAAGTTTTTGTGTAAATCAGAAGGCAGAGAAATTACATCATCCATGCATCATCCTAACTGGTTTAAAATGTAATCATCTTAGACATCTGCATCAATGTTCTATTAAAAAGAAAGAATAGAAAGAGAAGTAAAAACAGGAAAATGAAATCATTTTTAGGCTATTAGATAGACAAGTTGGGTATGGTTGTATTATGTAGTTTATATGTTGCGAGTGCTTGCCTTAAAGGCTCAAAATCTGTTTTCAAAATATGGTCCCAGAGTAGCACCAATAGCATTACTTGGAAATTTGTGACAGACGCAATTTCTCAGACCTCACTCTACACCTACAGGATCAAAAACTGAGACTGATCCCCAGCAACTTCTGCTAAAACAAACACTCCTGGTTGGTCTGCTGAAAACCACTGGACTGCACAATTAGGTTAAAGAAAACCAAAACAACAGGAATAAATCATTCAGCTCTGCTTCTACTGCAGCACACTATTGTAGTTTATCTGGTAACACGTCTATTTCCCCTAATTGATTATATTTACATCAGCAGCTGTGTCTTATGCACTCCCGTGAATCCCTGTCAGATGCTAAACTATGTCCATCAATAACAGATATCAATCAAATTAAACAGTTCAGATGAACTTCAAAAAATAAAAACAAACATGGAAAATTGGATACAATTTTTAAATGAGTTGTGTAGTAGCTATTTTAAATGAGTTGTGTAGTAGCTATTTTTCTTCTCAATACTCCCATGTTAATGGAAAAACAACAAAGGCTATCTATCCTTGATCATTCGTCTTTGGATGAGCTATGTGTCAATACCAGCAGACTGACTTTAGTAATTCTATAAAATAAAACCTGCCATTCTTTCCCCATTCATATTATATGGTGAAGATATTTTTATTTCTACCTTAATTTTATATTAAAGAAAAAAATATTACAGCAATATCTCAATTCAATTATCCATGATAGTGATGTACTTTAACTACAATTATTTAAAAAAAGCATTATTGTATTTCCCTGAATTTATTTAAATTCATACCGAAAAAGTGTATCTTATGGATAGGAAATGGCAACTGTTTATTGTTTCTCTCTGTTCTTGTTTTGGTTTGCTTCTGAGCTCATATTGAAGCAAAAATGAGTTTTCGTACTCTTAATAAGAAAATGTTTCTTAATATTTTCCCTGGTGATAATTAAAGGAAAACAAAAAGAGATTGGGTGTTTTGTAGTACCATTTGAATATATAACTTAAAACATGTTGAATACACCATTTTATGTTTATATTTAAAAAATTGTCAGTGCTTTTTGAAATCAAATTTAACTATGGGAACTTTGCAGCATACAACTTTTTGACTCCGATTCCTGGTGACTAAGAGTGATGTTCATACTGACCTGTCCTCCCCAGCTCTGCTTAGCCCCTGTAGGCTCATGCCTATGGCTTCTTTTATGGAGTCGATGCACCTCATATTAATAGTTATGCATGAAGGAAATTAGGCACCTCCATATTCAGAGAAATAACATGTTTAACACTGAACATAGGGATTATATGTGTTTTGCATCTTATCACTTATACTTTAAAGTAATATACAAAGGCTGTCCAGAAAAAATTCAGCCATAAATTCCTCTATTTTTCATATTACGAGGCTGGATCCTTTCCCGGAAGTCCTGGTATTTTCTACATCACTTTATCAGAAAAATGTTAGAGATAAAATATCAAGCCAATGCTGCTGCTGATTTAATTCATGACATTCATATTGGTTGAAGTTTCATATAATTAACAGCTTTGGGAGCCTCAGATAATAAGATGAAAATAAATTATTCACATTTACCAAAAGTAACTGAATTACTTCTGCTACATGTGATCGTTATTTTCTCTTAAAAAACTTTTACTTAATTACATGTATCCATCATTATGGTATCATACAGGGTGTTTTCATTGTCCCCCATATCTTCTGTGCTCTATTTATCTATTTATCTCTACTCCTTACCTCAAATCCTTCACGATATCTTACCTTTTTACTGTTTCCACAGTTTTGTCTTTTCAGAATGTCATATACTTGAATCGTACATTATGTAGCCTTTTCAGATTGGCTTCTTTCACTTAGTAATATGCATTTAAATTCCTCCATGTCTTTTTATGGCTTCATAGATCCCCCTTTTTTATTTTTGCATTGAATAATATTCCATTGTTTGAATCAACCACAGTTTATTTATGTATTTACCTACTGAAGGTTGCTTCCAAGTTTTTACAATTATGAAGAAAGCTGCTATGAATATCTGAGTGCAGGTTTTTATGTGGATTTATTTTCAGCACCTTTGGGTAAATAACAGAGAGTGAGAATGCTGGCTGGATATGTCTTCCATTGTGTATTCTCACCAGCAATATATGAGAGTTCCATTCTCCACAGCCTTTTCAGCATTTGGAGTTGTCAGTGTTTTAAATTTTGGCCATTCTGGTAGGTGTGTAGTAAATTTGAATTTCCCTGATGACTCATGTTGTGAAGTATCTTTTCATATACTTATTTGCCATCTGTGTATCTTCTCTGGTGAGGTATTTATTGAGGACTTTGGTCCATTTTTTAATTGGTTTTGTTTTCTTAAAGTTGTGCTTTAAGACTTCTTTGCATATTTTGTATAACAATCAGATGTGTCTTTTGCAAATATTCTCCCAGTCTGTGGATTATCTTCTCATTCTCTTGACATTATCTTTTGCAGAGAGGAATTTTTTAATTTTGATAAAGCCTGATGAAATGTTGTTTTCTTTGCCCATAGCATGTTCCAGACTTTATATGGATATTATACAGAAACATACCCTTTTGTTATGTTCATAAATAAGATAATGTGTCATGGAAGAGGTTCTGAACAAATATCAGTTTGGAGCAGGAATTCACTGAACAGATCAAGTTCTCGCATCATCCTTTGGAGCTATGTGCTTGATCTAGGGCACAAATAGCCATAAAGAAAGTCTGAGGTTTTGTAGAATCACTGCAGCAGATGAAAACTCGCCTCTGTTGTTGTTGTTGTTTTATTTTTAATGAAAATAACATGAGAGTGAACTTTGACAAACAGACTTCAGTGGTAGCAAAAATCATAAGAAGGAACTCTTCAGAGCAGATTAGAAGAGCTGGCTACAGGTCCTGAACACTGAGGACCTGGAAGCTCTTCTCCCTCAAAGCTGAGTTCAAGAGTAGCCTCTTCTCCTCGCAAGGGGACTCCTATTTTTTGAACCAACTCATCACCAGATAATCCAGAGAGTGGACAGCACTGTTTATGTATAAAACGCATAGCACACTGTTTGTAATGTGGAAAGGACTTAACGACTGATAACGATCATGATGTATAAATATGTGGGAAAGCATGAAGTATAAGTACATTTGAAAGGTTGGTGTGAGGCTTGCTGTGAAGCAAAATGGGATAAATCTCTACTAGGGGCTCATTTCTGGGTTTGTGGGTCATTCGCAGATGGCTGAAGTAGCCATAAATTTGATCTTTAACTTAATTACAATGGTTCTATTTGTCATTAGGGTGGTTTATAGATTTGGATGTGAACTGTGCTAAACCTAACTAACTTGAAAAATGTAATATTCCTTTAAGAGCTCAACAGATCTCTCAGAGCTTTGTTATAGTTACTCTTATTTCTTATTATTATTCAGATATATAAGAATGTGAAAACTTTAAAATCAAATTTTCAAGTAAAAATAAAAATGGAACCAAGGTCAATAGCATGTAAAGAACCAATACACTAATAACATGTTCAGATATAGGAACTCTAATACATATTCATTTTACATTAACATAAATGTCTAGTATCTATGCATGGAGAAGTATTATACTATCTTAAATAGGTGCAATTACATAAACTCTGTTTTTCAGTATAATAGCTTGGCATTTAAATTTGTTTCTGAAGCATATTGTCACTTCACTTTTTGTATCTTTCTTATCTCCTGACTATGAATAAAGCATGTATGGGAGAAATTAATAGAAATGGCTCTAATCAATCATCTTGTGAGGATAGTGGAAGTACTGAAAGTACTATCATTTAATCTATGGATATTATCAATGCAAAATAGTCTTATTTACTTATATTTTAAATATAGTGTGAAAGGTGTGTGATGAACAGTAAAACAGTACTTTTATTATGCTTATAACTTTTCTGTAAAATTGAAATTACTTCAAAATCAAAAGTTAAAACAGTCTCCACTGTAAACTCTAAGGACTGTCAACAGATAGATCTTGAGAAACTTGTTGAAACTACTTAAGACCCTTTAATAATGTTTACATATTACTACTTTTGTAGTTTGTACTTCAGCTTACTAAATTATTGGGTAAGTATTTTCATGTAAATGAGTTGTTATTGATATATAACATGACATACCATCTAGGTAACTTTTAGCATTTTTGTTCTTATCTACAGCACTAATGACACTTTGCCCTGTTTTGGGTAGTTGTCAGGAAAATGTTTCCCCAGTAGGGTCAAAGGCGATAAATGAAAAAGTAAAGTATCTCTCTCCTCTCTTCCAATCCAACCACTTATCCCACCCCTCCCAAGGCAATTACTATTATCAGGTCTCTTTGAATATACCTTAAGGGATAGTCAATGCAGATAAAAGCAAATTAATGTATTTCCTATTTTTAAACAAAAATAGTTTAATAATATACATGCTCTTCTTTGCATAAAGTTTTTTATTAACAATAATTACTTTTTTCTGAATAGTCATAAGTAGATTTTTATTCTTTATTTTTGAAAAGATGAATCACTTTTATTTTTTAATCACTTTTAAACGTGGAATATTACATAGATTTGATTATCTCTATAGACCAGTTCTTAGAAGAGGAAATGTTGATCATATGGTTTAAACATTGGTTATTTTTAGAAATACTTCAATCATGAAGTAATGATAGATCCATGGAGGAATGTCTGCTTCCCAGGTTGGGGTAAGGAATGTAAAAAGTGACCGTGAATACCTTGGGGAGTCAGAGAGTAGGGAATTAAAAAAAAATAAGGGCCTGATAAAAGGCCATAAAGCCCACTTGAAGGAATTTCCACCAGTCAAATCTTAGGCAATTTAAGTACCAGAATAAAATGTTGACAGTAATGAAAATCCAAGCCAAAAACAATAATCCATGAGCTCGTGCTTATAAATAAGTACATAAATAATGAATGAGCTAATTAATAGGAAAGATGGGAAAGCACTTTCTTAGTCGGCAAATTACTTAATGTAGAAGAAATGGAATAGTGATAAAATTGTCTTTTGAACATGTTATCATTATAATTAATTTAGCCAGAAATCATCAATAGATATTACATATATTAGGTGAAAATTTGATGGAGAATAAAATATTTACTAAGTCTCAAGTCATTTTCTCCCATATTACAAATGGAAGGTGGTAATTCTGTGATTCAGAAACCTGGCAGATACCACTTCACAAGTGAGCAAAGTTAACACCACCAATATTGAGTACAAACTGATATGTTGTGCCTCCTAATGTGATACTCTAAGAAAGTAACACCTCTCATACCATGTTCCTGCCAAAAAGCCATGACCTGAATGTAATGAAAAATAAATACCAGACAACCTCAGTCTACAAAAGAACAAGTTTGTATTTTCAAAAACAGAAATGTTATGAAAGGCAAAGACAGATTGATTCCAAGTTAAAGAAGTCAGAAGAGATGACAGCTAAGTGCAATACATAATATTGGTTTGGATTCTAGTTTGCAAAAAGACAATGGTACATAGAGGAAATTATTCAACAATCATCAAAATGTAATATGAGTTATCTACTAGGTAATACAATGCACACATTAAGTTTCTTGAATTTGCTAATCATTATTAGGGTGTATGTAAGTGAATGTCCTTATTCTTAAGAGATAATATACTCCAGTTACTCTCAGACAGTTCAGCAAAAGTAATAGGACTAAAATAACTTACAGATAGAGAAAAACATGTGGCCAAATGGTGACAATTGGAGAATCTAGAGATGAACAGTAAAAGGCGGTACCTTTACTATGCTTACAACTTTTCTGTAAATTTGAAAGTATTTTAATATCAAAAGTGAAAACAGTCTCCACTATAAACTCTAAGGATTTTGTCAACAAATAGATCTTTAGAAACTTGTTGACATTACGTAAGACCCTTCAACAATGTTTACATATTACAGTTTTTGCACTTTGTACTTCAATTTACTAAATTATTGGTTAAGTATTTTTATGTAAATGAGTTGTTATTGATATATAACATCACGTGCCATCTGGGTAACTTTTAGCATTTTTGTTCTTATCTACAGAACTAATGACACTTTGCCCTGTTTTGGGTAGTTGTCTAGGACAATGTTTCTCCAGTAGGGTCAAAGGTGATAACTGAAAAAAATATTTATGTTAATACCATATTATCTTCCCTACAATGGATTAACATCTAGTGGGGAATAAAAACAGTTATGTTTAATAAAATTTGAGAAAACTTATGTAATACAGTACATGCTTCGATGGCACCAAGGATGGGTGTATAACTTATGGAATGAAGTTGGAGAGATGCAGTTTAGGACAGGTAAGGCATAATAAGCAGGAAAGGCTTCCAGAAGGAGACCCTGGAGCAGATATGAAGAAAGTAGATGAGTTAAATAGGTGAGAAAGTGGGTTTCCCCCAGGTGTATGAGCAACAGTGTGGGATGTTTGAGAAACTGCAAGTGAAAATGTTAATAGAAAGGAAGGAAGATAATGGCCAGTGATAGGAGGTGATGACAAAGCACCCATTTCAATGTTCAAATATTTTAATGGCCTTTAAATTATGCACATAGAGCATATATTTGATGACATTGTCTCCTTATTATTCAGAAAAAAGAATGCTGCTTGTATTTCTGTCCATGTACTCTCCAGCAATTTTTTTACCCAGGAGAATTGTGATGAATTATTTAAGGCTTATCTCCCTGCTAGCTCTTACGCTCAGCGAAGAAGGATCCAGACTTCACATAGTCAATGCTGTTTAGATTGTCCCCAGGTTTAAAATTGTCATGCACCATCCCTTTTCTGTGCCATTTATTCCATATGTCCCCTCCTTCATTTGCTTATTTCTGAAACGCACGCTTCAGAATATCTTCAACAAGGATTTATATATTAGTACTAACCTATATGCATTATTGAGGATTCACAACAACTTTATTTTAGCTTTCTTTGTTAGAAGTTTAGTTGGTTGTTTTATTGTACTTTTATTTTCTATCATGAAAATAAATATTGTCATATTCTACTTTTATATTTTGTATGTATAACTATTTTTTCTTAAAAGTATTATTCCATTGCCATATGACTCTTATTGACATTGTTCAGAAATATGTGAATAGATATTATTTTTCCCACAAACAGGTGAGATAACTGAGACTGAGGAAAGTTAAATAGCACAGAGCTAACAAACAAGTACTTATTTTAAAGCCTGGATTTTTGGGACCAGAATGTGTATATGGCTGCTCTTCTAGCAGATTCTGCCTCTTCTTATGTCACATGTAAGAAAAGGAAAAGGTTTAAGCCAATGAATCGTTACAGTGACTCTTCCAAAGTTTTAATGAAAATTTCCAATTCCTCCCATCCCCACTGGGAACTACTGTGGAATGGTTACAGCACAGGCTCTAAAATAATTTGATTGTGATTGTCTTCCAGTTCCAATTCAACATGTTTTACACCTTGCAAAAAATCTTTTGTGCCTTTGTTTTTTTATTTGTAAAATAAAGATAAATAATATTACCTATCTTGCACACATTAGAATTAAATAAATTCTGAATAAAAATTATTAGCACGAAGTCTGGCACTGTTAATTTTCCTATTCCTGCTAGAACTGGCTGAATACTGATTGGCCAAACCAAATCTTCCATAAGTGTGTGTGTGTGTGTGTGTGTGTGTGTGTGTATGTATATGTGTGTATATATATACACACATATACATACACACACACACACACACACACATATATACACACACATACACACATATATATCAAGATAACATAGATGGACAAAAATTAATTCAATGTGCTATATATAAAATAAAGAGCATATTTTTGACATTTATAGATGAACATGTTCTATAATAATTTATAATTTTTACATTACTGTCAGGGATAAATTGAATCTAATTTGCTTATATTACTTTTGCTTCAATAAATTCAAAGAATTAATCCCTGAGTTAAAAGCATCCAAGAAGCAATCATGTGGCAAGGACTAGGGGATCATGAGTATCCACATATTTTTCTTGTTAAATAAATGGAAGCATCAGAGACAGCCATGATTCACAGTGAAGGTTTGTGAAAGCAGGGCCAATTCTTCAGGTCAAAATACGTGGGTCCCTGGGACAATTATCTACCTCATTCATCATTTTTGCTACTATCCAAATACAGGCCTATAGAGTGTAACAAATGTCTCTTGTGTCAGGTCTTAATCACTTTTAAGCTGTAAAAATATTTGCTATTGCTACTTTTATTAGATGTACACCATGAAGAATAAAATAGAAATACACGAAAAATGAAAAATCTATGATTGCCTTTACAATTTTTGCCTTTGGAAAAGACACTTGCATGTTTGCCTTTATTCAGCCTAGATGTTTTAATTTTCTAATGATACATCTTAGTGGCAAATTCTAATGGCTTGTTAAAATAGAAAAGGAACCTAAAGATATTTATTTTAGAATGCATACATATATTTTAACTTTACAAAACAGATCAATACTTGAAATATTGTGTAATTATATTCACTTTCACATACTGTCTATATTTTCGTTCAATAAGCCTTGCCAAATGATAATAAATCAATGCTCTTGGAAGTCAGACGTGTTCCTTTTAAGCCATCACGTAAACAGAAAAAACAAATGCAGAATTATATTGTTTTGTTTTTACTTAGTGTTTTGCCTGTCATCATAAGCAAATTTAATCTGCATTATTAGTAACTGTCAACAGCATACTATGAGCATAAGGCAAATACAGCAGGTGGTTTAAAAAATGGCTGAAAGCAAAAGTGTGAAACAAATGACTGGTAGGAAATGCTAATCTATTTTTGCATAAATTTAAGAAAAATTAAAATGCATGCAAAGCTCCCATGAAGATTAACACTAGAGAGAAAGGAAATAAATTAACCAACTTTTTTGTTATTAGGCCATGTGTCTAAAACTTAAAGTGCTCAATATTTTACTATATACTAATTGATATGATTCAAGAAATGTGGTTTAATTATACTTATAAGATATGAGAAAATAAAATTTAAAGTTTAAGTAACATTCCTTTATACTAATATATTTGAGTTGTTGCTTTTGTCACAACATAATATGATTTTTATGTCATGTTTGATTATTTTAAAAATAACATAATTTCAACTAAAAAGAAGTTACAGAAAATATAAATGGGAAATGTGTAACAATATTATTGTTTATTCTGATATAATTATATCTTGAGACAATTTAAAATTGTCTTGCTGGTTTGGAGAGAGACCAGGTAAAACACATTATACAAGGTATCCTGCACTTATTGTGATCATGATGTATGATTATATTGGGAAGTAAATGACAGTTTAGAAGAGAAATAACTTTTTGGTTCTCTACCCACTGTTTTCTTCACCATAGCGTGTGGGAACTACTAGGAGATACCTTCCGAGTCTTCTATAGATATCACCGAATCCATCATTTCGCACTATGCTGACAGATATCTAACAGGTGCTTAGATGATAGAAGCAATTTCAACAGTAAGAAAGAATGTCACTCCAGAGAACAATTTACCCACCTGCCAAACTAGATGCAGGAATCTCAAAGGGGCTCTTGTTATTTTAATCTTCTGAAAAATTAAAAGATATGATAGAACAATTGAGACTAGAGACTTTGCAATGATTAATTTTAGTGGGCAATGGGGAAAAAATGAAAATTCAAGTGAAATGCGTATAATCATCAAAGTTGAAATACCCACAGAATACAAACCCAAGTATTGAGAACTCCTCAAGAAAAGAGAGTTGATTACACAACACATTTGTAAGAAGTTTCGTTTTGAGTGTATTATTTCTCCTTTTTAAATAAAATATATAAATTCATTTTAAAAAAGCCCTCAACCAAAGTTTTAAAATATTACATTAATCAAGTTATTAATTTCTTTTCAAAAATACCATGAAAAAATTTTTTTCGAATATGATGTAATTTAAAATTAGAACTGATTAGATCTAACAGCAACCAATAATGATTCAAACAAAGAGCCTACCTACAGTGTGGTGTCTCAGTGATACCAGCGGAAGGATGGGAGATACATTAAAATGTTTTATATTTTGCCTTTATCCTTATCTCTCTCCTATCACTTTCAGTGGTTCTCAACCTTCCCAATGCCGCGACTCTTTAATACAGTTCCTCATGTTGTGGTGCCCCCCCAATCATAATTATTGGTAGCTGCTCTCTATACATGTGTGACTGGTCCACATAAGTACATTATGGTGCCAACCCCGTCACCTACACCTGTATTTGTACAGGTGTAGGTGATGGGGTTGGCACGATGACGTCATCACGCCGGGTACCCCTATGTGGGCTATTTGCATGTGGGCGGACCCGGATAGAGGAGCGGTGTCTGGGTTCCTAAGACCATTGGAAATATGTGGTTTCCGGTGGTCTTAGGCGACCCCTGTGAAAGGGTCGTTGGACCCCCAAAGGAGTCGTGACCCACAGGTTGAGAACCACTTCTATATGAATGGGGTATTCTTCCCCAAATATCTCTCTACTCCCAAACAAAACTTCTCGGTGTCACAATTCACATATGTACTTCTTTTTCTCTTCCCTCTCATCTTTTCCTTTTAAAGCACTAGTCTTAGTTCTCTCATCATATTCAAACTTATTATTTTGTACTGTAAATTACTACATGTGCTTTCATCATGTGTGCATTTCCCTTTGTTTGGTTCTAATTTTCCATGACAAAATCTTAGGATTCAAAACCAGAATATAAATATTTATGTTTTTGTTGGCAATATTGACATGAATATGGATTTTCATGATAAAACTATACTTTCTGTGGGTTTCACTCATTCCATGCCAGCAGTAGAATTATCAACATAGAGCTGCTGAAAATGTTAGTCATCCTGAAGCACCGGCCTAATGTAGCTTGTGAGGATAAGAATTACAATGGGAAGGCAGCAGAGACATAGAACATTTAATTGATGCCATATTGAGCATGTTTCATATATATATATGGGGGGTTTAAATGTTTGTTTAATTTTAAATTTTTCATGTAAAAATTTTAAAATATAATGTGCTTATTAGACTTTTCAACATTTCCATCTTCATTTTTGTGGCCAATTTTACAGGTCCCGGTGTTAAGTTTATTGCTATTGAAATTTTACTCTTATTTTCCCCATCTAGTGAATGTTTATGTCATTCATATTTATATATGTGGGAAGAAATCTTGGTTGAAAGTCTCATTTTTAAGATTCTTTTTTATGGAATCCCTTTGCTAAACACTAACTTATCAGATCAAAACGACCATAAAAATACATCACTGAAAAATTCAAATAACTATTCTGATAGAAATGATTATTACAGGTTTAAGCATGGATTTCTAATTTTGCAGTGACTAATAATATCTGTGTGATAAAAAGCTTTATCTGTGGAAAGAAAATCAGCAATAGACATGCCACTTTTGTTCTAATTTAAGCTTCTCATATACTACTATGAAAAAAAATTTAATTATGATGCTTAGATACTGCAACTTTCGCATTATATGAATTTCCTAATAATTTAGCTTAAAGTTACTTTTAAATTATTTACCTATGACACAAATGATTTATTAATACATGTACTGGAAATTATGGCTGAATCAAATAGTGTAGGAAAGAAAAAACATTCTAGATGTTTATAAAAGCATTCATGATTGTTCAGTGATTGACACCAGGAGTTTCTTTAGGTTGCTTGGTATTGAGATAACTGGGTATGACACTCTCTCTCCCAGGTGAAGTGATTGCAACCTATTTCAATACTGAGAACACATCTTCCCACTGTGGAGCATGCCCACATATCTAATGATGATGAAAATCTCCATTTCCAGGCAGTTATTATCACCCAACATTCTCCTGTAAAGGAGGCACCTAAGGTCTGAATGCCTAACACCTAAGTCCAAAATGTCTAATTATAAAGCTGTTCTCTTTTTTGCTCTGTAAGAAAAAATAACAACAGATAGAGTTTCTTTCATTAATCTAGTCTGTAGATGTGTTCATCTGAATCTTGGTCCAAACATACCTCTCTGCAAGATGCCAGGGGAATAGGTATAATACATATTCACCTACTGGTCTTTTTGATGTTAAGGTCTGATATGTGCCAAGAAATTGAGCTATGGTTTATTTCAATCATAGTGAAGTTTAATGTGGAAATAAAAGGAATACAGAAAAGTTGAAGGGACAAAAGGGTGAAAATCAGAAGTCCAAACTTGTTCTGCATTTAAAGGTTAAACCACCATTACTGTGATCATGAGGTCAGAAAGTTCCTACTTCTGTGGCTCCTACTGGTACCATCACAAATCCTCATGCCCAGGCTAGCTACTCATCACTGCAATAGGGAAAGTCATCAAAAAAACAGTCTCATCTGTTACGACTTGTTTTTTGTCACTTCACAGACACGGGAACATAACTTGTTCCTCCTTTTCTCCTTTCAAATTGCATTTGAGTAAGATTTACTAGCAGAAGCTACTTTACATTCAGAGTTATGGCTACAAGGAAGTTTGAAAAATGTGTAATAGTTCCTAAGCTTCTTGATAGTGAGATATAGAAGGGCTATAGAAGAGGGCAGCTACAGAAGACCACTGTTACATATTAGAGGATTTGCCAATCTCTTTAAGTAACCATTTTCAGAAGCATGGATTTGAGTGTGGTAACTTAAAATACTCTAAATAAGTGTGATATATGGTTATAACATATTTCTCTATTAAACTAAAATATAGAAGGGGAAAGGAAATATCAGCATGGTTTAATAATTACTCTATTCTAAAAATGATTCTTGATTATTTAATTGTATTTGTATCCATTTTTTATTGTTATTCATATCATGTATACTGAATTCTACTAAAACAAAAATACATGTTACAAGTTTATAAGGTATTTATTCTGAAATATTTTATAAGTTTAGAAGCGAAGGAAGAGAGGAATTTCTCAAGTGATAACCAAGTCTATAATGTAAGAATAGAATGAAAACTTTAAGTATCAGAAAGTCTTCTCTGATCTTTGAATTGATTTTTGCTATGAGTTGCATAAATATTCTCTGAGATGTGAGTTTCTAGACCTTATCCAAGAAAACAAACTTAAAAAGAACATAGATTCCATCAAAAATTAAATTAAAATTATAGAATTCCAATGTGTATCTTTGATTTTCCTTCAAAATTTGTGGTGTAGAATACAGAAACATATGCCAGTGAAGTTACATGAATAGGTTACCAATAAAGCCCACCTGGCACAAGTAGATGTGCACATTGCAGTAAATGGAGCTTTTGAAAAAAGAGGGATCAGAGTGGGGAGATGAACACTAGGCCTATATAAAGACTGACTGCTTACATACTTAATGGAAGTTTATGGAGTGACATTTAGTGGACAAGTGCCAGCAATGCTCATCATCTTTCAATGTCTGTAACACAAGCTTGCACTATGAATTCTAGTCCCATATATTAAGTGACTCCCAATGTCCTCTCTATCTTCTATCCATATAGAGGCAAATCTGTTCTTAATTATATGTGCCTAGAGCCAACTCCACTTGTCATAAAACAACAAAATTTTTAAATTTACTATGTATTTTATTTTCCATTTTGCAACTGCTATACAAAAATGAGGAAAGACTGTACTTTCCTTCTGTTCAGAATTTTATCAAAAAATTTCTATTTTGCAAAATTCGATCAGTGTCACTAGCAGTAGCATTGCTCATGAATATTGATTTGCAATGTTCTTTACAATTTTATGGATAAATGTAACTACTTATTTCAATATGTCTTTCAGAGCAGCCATTTTCAAATATTTAATTACAAACGTATATGTAATTTTAACAAAGTGATTATTATTTTATTTTTTATAGCTATCTAAAAGAATATTATACTATTTTTTTACAATTGTTCCAGTAGGTACATAGGTTTTTTATAAATTTTCTTTTATTTTAATAAATGGGTTTTTACATAATGTTTGCTATGAATAGAAAGTATTTAATTTGATAGGGCTAAGAACAATTATTAGAGGTTATTTTAGGATTAAAAAAATAAGAATTCCATGGTCTGATTTGCATATTTGTAATATCTGCCTGGCAGCACTGAGAATAGTTAATTAAAGAGTCTAAAGCAAAGAAAATATTTAGAACAATATTTCAACTGTGAATAAGAAATGATAAAGGTCTTAAATAAAATAATAATGGTGGAAGTAGGCAAGATGGATGACTTTTAACAGACATTAAGAATACAGCATAAAATTGGCTTAGAGACTTTAGGTTGATTCCAATGTTTTATTTGGGTAAAAAGGAGGACAATGGGTTCATAATTCAGATAAATATTGGAAAAGCAGAACACATTTACAAAGAAGATAATGAGGCCATTATTTTCAAATAATTAGTTTCTGTGGAACATTTGAGTATAAAGCTCTGGGTTGAAGATATGATTTGGGCAGTGAAATCAGTGAGCATGTGAAGAGTAAAAATTTACTGAAACAGAGAACCAAGAATGGAATGCTGAGGAAAAACAGTATGTAGAAGGCCTTTGAAAGAAGAAAGCCTGGGACAGAGACTGAGGTAGCCTGAGATATAGGAGAATGAAAAGGAAACAAAGTAAATGTACAAAAGCATTTCAAAGACAAAATGATCAGGAGTATGAAATACTGCAATTGAATTGATAAAAATTATATATTTTAAGGAGAAGATCTAAGATGGCAGAATAGGTAAACAGTATTCCTGCCACCTCCCAGGATCACATAAAATTACAGATAAATTATAGAACAATCAATCTTGAGAACTATCTGAAAACTAGCTGAACAGAACCCCTATAACTAAGGATATAAAGAAGAGGAAACATTGAGACTGGTATGAAAGGCAGACACAAAAATGAGCTGATTTCAAACCCACAGGTAATGATTGAGAACTGGAAGGGACATCTCAGCAGTGAAGGTCCTCCCTGAAGAGAGAGTAGTCCCAGACCCACACTGGGCTCTCCAACCAAGTGGTTCCATGCTAGGAAGAGGAGCCCCCACAACATCTGGCAATGAAAATCAGCAAGAATTTTATGTCCTTTTTGGTGCAACAGAAGGCAGCTGGAAACCCAGGAATTGACCGAAAATATTCAAAGTGATACACACACACACACACACACACACACACACACACACACAAGGGCCTACAACCAAGATCACTCTACCCAGCAAGGCTATCATTTAAAATTGAAGGAGATGGAAAGAGAAGTCACATTAGGTGGTGAACTTATTATACATCAAGTTGACAATGCACTGTAGAATTGTATGCCTGAGACCTATGTAATCCTTGCTAACAGATGTCACCCCAATAAGTCTAACAATAAAAATGAATTAAAAAAAATAAAATTGAAGGAGACATAGAGCTTTACAGACAGGAAAAAGCTAAAGGAATTTATTATCACCAAGCCAGTATTATAAAAAATGTTAAAAAGACTCCTTCAAGAAAAAGAAAGGAAAAAACAAACAAAAGATCAAATATATGAATAATAAAATGGCAAAGATTATGTACCTGTCAATAATCACTTTAAATATAAATAAATTAAATGTTCCACTTAAAAGATATATGGTAGCTGAACGGGTAAGGAAACAAGACCAAAACACATATTGTCTACAGGAGTCCCATCTCAGATCAAAAGACACATGTAGACTAAAAGTAAGGAGATAGAAAAAGATATTTCACACAAATGGAAATTAATAATAATAATAATAATAATAATAATAATAATAATAATAATAATTTTAAAAAGCTGGGATAGCAATACTTAGCTTAGACTTTAACCCTGCAGAAATATGGTAAAAAAAATTACAGAATAGGTTGTGTGTATCTGAGAGATACATTCATTGCTAGTATGTGCTGAAATGCAAAAAATAAAACAATAAAAAATAAATAAAAATATTGCAAGGTCTTTCTGAACTTGTTACTATTTGTGCCTATATAGGTTACATATTTATGGAACTTGTTTAAGGTAAAAGAATAAGTAGGGTGTGTAAGAACAGGTATGTAGATGATTAAGATTGGTTTTAAAACTTTTTTTTTAAGAGAGATAGAGCACTATTTTAAAAAGATAGGGTTATAGAGGAAAAATTTTGTTTATATAGTAGAAATAAATAAGTTTATATGCATAAAAAATCTGGGCAGAGAGCTTAAAGTCACAAGTGAGAGAGTGGTAACTGATAAAGTGAAATGCAGAGTAAGCACAAGTCTTATGTGGCCATATTTCTCAATATGTACAGCACATATATATTGGGTATTAAAACCACTTGAATATTATTTTTAAAACATTAGAATTTTATGCCTCACTCTACCCTTGAGATAAAGTATCTCTGGAGATGAGTTTGATAATAGTTAGTTTGACCAATCCCTCACATTATTTTCATGAACTATTATTTTATGACAGTGAATATTAACCTTGGCTATACATCAGAATAACCTTGAGAGCTTTAGAAACCTGACTGATGTCTATGTTCACTCCAGGAGGTTTTAATTGATCCTGTGTGCAAAATGGGCATTGAGAAATTGTAAAGTTCTCCATAGGGTTCAAACCCACTACCTAAGAGATTCTGAGCAGAGTTCAACAAACTTCTGCAGGACTGTGAACACTTCTAAATCAAGAGGGATAGATGAAGGATGAGAGAGGAATGATAGAAGGAGATGAAATTGAGAAGGAACAGATAGCTGGAATCAGTGTAAAATGCTCATCAAATGATTTTGTCTTAAAACGTCTATTAAACTGCATGCCAGTGCTTCATCATAATGTACCCATATATCAAGAGAAATTTTAAGATCATTTATTTTGGCAGGTCCATTGCCTTTCATTTGGATGGCTAGAGGAAGGAGGGTTAACTTCTTGTGAAAAATCATTCAAATGTAATAATGTAACCGAGGTCTCAGATTATTTTAAAATCCTGAAAACTTATTTATAGTTGTTTATTTGACTCTGAGTCTTTTCTTTTAATTAAAATAATTTATTAAGTAAAATCAACTAAATTCTAAGTCAATTTGAGTTATGACAATCAAATTGATATTATACCAACAAAAGTGTCACAGATATATCACAGTAATCAAATTGATAACCTACTTAATAAAATGTCATGGAAACATTTCTTTGTTCAATGCAAGGTCTGACAATAAAATTCTTTTCGATTCCCAGCCAGGGAGCTACCCACATACCAAAAAGCAAAAAAAAAAAAAAAAAAAAAAAAAAAATTCTTGAGCGTGCCACCATGCGCTTATGTCGGCAGTACTGTATAAACAACTTGGAAAGGTTTCATAACCTTGGTATAACTGTGTCTCATAGCTGTGTGTGTAGATGTGTGGTGGTGTCTTGCTGAGTGGCGTTCATCATTGTTTTTGCATGTTTTTGTGTCTCATCACAAGAGTGTCAGAGCTTGAATTAGAGCTATGAACAAACATTAAATTTCTTGTTAAAGATGGCAAGAGTGGAAGTGAAATCAGGAACATGTTAGTCCAAGTTTATGGGAATAATGTCATGAAGAAAATGTCAGAGTACAAATGGAATAAGCATTTTTCTGAGGGGAGAGAAAGTGTCATGGATGAAGAGAGGTCAGGGCAGCTAGTCATGAGCAGAACTGATGAAAACATTGCAAAAATGGTTTCAATTGTGCGTAAAAATTGTCAGCTGACTGTGAGAAGTATAGCAAACCAAGTATACATTGATAGAGTAACAGATAGGAAAATCTTCACTGAAAATCTTGGCATGAGAAAGGTGTGTGCAAAAATAGTCCTGACGGAACTCACTGATGAATAAAAGCAAAGGAAAGTCAAAGTTTGCCAAGACATTTGAAGATAAAGGAAATTGAAAAAAAGACATTTTGGTGACATTCAAGGACATCAAATGTAATACAACAATAGCTCTGATGGCCATTCCAGGAGAGTTCTAAAATTGCTTTGAAGTATGGACTATGTGCTGGTGTTGGTGCATAGCTTCCCAAGAAGACTACTTCAAAGGTGACCATAGTATATTCAGCAGTGAGGTATATAGCACTCCTTCTAGGATTAACTTAATTACCAGACCTCATATATAATTTTAAATTAAACATATTTATGTTATCTGTAGCAACACAAATTTGCCAATTTGCTTTTGCAAACTCTATATAGTCCCAAATGTTCAACTAAACTACTACAATTCAATAGTGTAGAAAAAAAAAGGTGACTTTTTTTTCCTCATTTGCTTGTAGCTGTGACTCTAACAGTAAATTTAAGCATGGGGTGAAGTGTGTGATTGTAGATGGATTGTTTTAGCATTCAAATCATTATGTTTTGGGGCTATCTTTTTGCAAGTGCCCAACAAATGTACTCTGTGATTATTTCACTCTTAACTGTGGGTTTAACCTTTCATATAAGGAACCAGATTTTTCTTGACCTCAACTTCTCATATCTCTCACCTCTTCTGTTATTAGTTTGTGACTCTTGATATTGATGGGAATTGAATGTGAAAATAAACTCTATTTGAACTACAACACTTTACTATTCCTTAATTTCTTATAATCCTTGATTTATTTTAGTATTCGTTGGAGCAATCTATATTGCAACTGGCTGGAGGACTAACCATTCCCATTCTAGATCACAAGGAGTTAAGCCCTCGAGGCTAGTCAAGAGCAGGGACTGACCGTGCAATAAAGTTTTCAGAAAGCTAGGTAGAAAGCCAAGAAAGAAGAGAAATTTATAGTCCCTTGTCAGATAATCCAAAAGAAAAAACATCCATGAAATTTACAAAAATGCAGCAAATATGACTTAGTCCTATCATTTGAGCATTTTTCTACTATATTGGGTTTTCTGGAATTAAAAGTATCTCCTTCACTCTTCCATAGAACCTTTCCTATCAAACATATACAATCATATTACACAGACACACACACATTCACATGCTGTCTTGCCAAATATTAACTAGAAATAGGCTACTGGAGGAAAAGTGAGGCATGAGACCAATGTCTTTGGAATATTTTTTTCATTGTTGTAAGTTTCCTAACTGGTATCATTCATCTGGTAATTAATAGAGACTCTAATATCATGTACTGTAGTTGCAAGTCAAGTAACAAATGGTAAAATTTAATAAATGTGAAGAAGTCAGTCAGGAAATTGGGATTGTTTCTCTTACAATATATTCATTAGGTTGACCATGTAGGACAATGTTTTTCAACCAATTGTACATTTCTTACAGCAAATTTCTTTATCTGAAAGTCAAATTTACTATTTAATAAAACCAAAATTAATTTATTTATAACTCTTTATAAATAAACAGTTATACATAAAAATAATACTGATAGCTTGATTTTTAAGTATAAAACATAAAAAATAGTCAATATTAATTCTGAGCCTGTTCTTTCAAAAAAAATGTCTCTATTTCAGCAGATGATAGGCTTTGACTTGATCGAGACAGAGAAAGGTATTGAATATCTAAAAATTGGGTGGGAAAAAAATGACTTTAAGAAGAGAGTCAGTTTTTAATCATTGTATGCTATAGAAGACACTCTCCAGTGTTCTTGCATAATTTGAGAGTAAAAGCAAGAATCAACCTCTAAAACATAGTTGTTACTAAAAAGAGTTTCTATTAGCAAAAAAAATCTGTGTGTTCTCCATTTTCAATACTATGGAAGCTATACTATAAACTTAATCTACTTTAATCAGTGCACGTAGGCTGAATCTTATAGACAAGTCATTGTTAGGGAGTTGTGAACTTTTAACTCTCAAACAGAGATCTACCAACTTTGCAAAAAGGAAACTTATCTTTATTTTTTATATTATATATTTAATCAAGAACTAACTTTTAGCAAACATTGTATTGATTTGTACTGGTAATTAAAAAGATAATGTAGACCAACCCTCTTTATGAGATCACATAGAAAATCTGGACAATATGTTAAGAAAAATGTCTGCGTGGAGGAACCAGGGAGCTAAAAGATATTAAAGGAATACAAATTCAAGATACTAAATAAGAAAGAAATTCAGATAAATTAGTTTTATCTTTGAGATGTATGTGACCCATAGAATCTTGTTAGTTCTGGTAGAATCAGGTGTGATACTGAGAGACTAAAGGATGATTTTGAAACTTCAATAAGCAGGGGGACAAAATATGGAGTTCAGGGATCATCAAGGAGTTTTCCTGGTATAGTCATTGTGCTTAGGATTGTTAAACCCCAATGGCAAATTTTTACGAATAAAAGTAAAATTAAATTAAATCAAATATTTTAATTATTGAAATTAGAATAAGATAATCTCAGAAATCTAGGGGAAAGACACCACGCAAAAACAAAATAAAATTATTCTAAGATTTAATTTATTTCAACACACAATTTTAAAAATATTTTGCCCATCACACAATAAAAAATAACCAGGTAAAATCTAAATATAATAACTAAAACATGAAACTTGTCGAAAAATAATTAGGGTAAATCTTCATGATTTTGGATTTGGCAGTGAATTTTTAGATAGAACACCAAAAGCATGAACACTTTCAAAAAATAAATAAATAGACGTTATTAAAATTAAAAAGTTTGAGGTATCAAAGGGCATTGTTAAGAAAATAAAAAGGTAACTTATAAAAAGTATTTGAAAATCATATATAATCTGAGAAGAATGTAGAATATGAGGTTGCACATTTAATTTCATGAACTTATCTAAGAAAGTGTGCTACATACTTTACGTGCTAGGTACCTCATTGCTGAGTGTCACTGCAGTCAACTTCGAAGCACTCCCCTTGGGAAGCTGTGCATGGATACAGGTGTTTAGTCTACCCTTCAAAGAAATTTTGAAACATTTTTCTGGAACGGCCATCATAGCTGTGGTGTACTCAAAATCTGACAATTTAATGGGCAAAAGATTTAAATATACTTTTCTCTGAAAAGATATGCACAATCAACTAACATATATAAAAATTGTCAAATCATTACTCATAAGAGAAAAGCAAATCGAACCCGCAATGAGGTACCACTTAATGGCCACTAGGTTGACTATAATAATTTTCATTATAGTCCTCCTCCTCTTCCTCTTTATCATCATCCTCAGAGAATGTGAAGAAATTGAAACCCTAAACATTGCTGGTGGGAATAGAAAATGGTGTAACCACTGTGGAAAACAGTAGGGAGTTTCCTTAAAAAATTAAACGTGGAATTGCCATATGATCCAGCAATTTCAGTTCTGGGTATATACCTCAAAAATTGAAAACAGTGGTCAAATAGATACCTGTATGACAATGTTCACAGCAATATCATTCACAATAGCCAAGAAATAGAAAATATTATATTAAACCTAGCATTTGATTATTACTATTAACAGTTTCATGTCACATTAACCAAGTGGTGTTTTTGGAGTTGATATAGTGTTCATCATAATTTCTTCTGTAATTGAGCTTTATTTATATTGAATGTATTACTCATTTATATTATCAATAAACCACTACATGAAAACTTTAAGCTACAGGGTCATTTAACTTATGTACTTAATTCTTATCTTTAGCACAATTCTAAAATGTAAGTGATCAGATTTAAAGTATTTAAATTATTTAATTTAATAAAATAGAATATGACATACATAAAAATATAGAATGTTTGGTCATAAAAATTTATGTTAATAAACATTTATATATTTGTCACATACTTAAAGGGACTTAAGTAATTCTATGGCCCAGTAATTCACCACTGGGGAGAGAAGTCCCCATAATTTCTGGTTGTGAAAACCAGATGAGATTTTGCTGAGAGAGGTGGAGGGCAGCTGCGGTCCCACATGATCCTCTTAAAATACCCAGGCATGGAGTTACTCATTAATAGGCTCACTTCCTCTGAGCTCCAGAGCTGGGCAGCAGCTAGAAAAATGCAAAGGACATACATGGATAATCAAAATGATCTGGCTTCAGGGTGAGGGCTGGAGGGAGACCTTTCTTCCAGACAGAAGAACTGGCAGAAGCCATTGTTTCTTTGTTGAGCCTTCTCCCTTCCTGGTGTGCAGTTGCAGGCAGCTGCCATATTGAGTCTCCATCAACCTGGTTAACACCCCACTCTTATAATTTGTTCACCCCACTCTTATAATTCCCTGAAATCCTACCCCATCCAACTTTCAGACCAATCCAAATCACTTTAAGTAACTTTTCCATACAAACCTCCTGTCTCTGCTCATGCTGCAGACTTTCCTAGAATCTCACAAAACTCAAACAAGTAGCCTTTACATTTGGCATGTTCCATATCTCTGGCTGAACAGCCCTAAGCCATGCACTAGTGGCAGCTGACCTTGGTTTGCAGCTTGATTTCTCAAGGTACCTTTAACCTCATCATGGATGGTGACCATCTGAATATTATTTTCTGACTCATTTCAGGTGACTCCAGGCAGGGCACAAGCTGTGGGTAAACACAGCAGTCCCCTCCCAGGAGGCCCTGAGACTAGCACACCAAGTGGCCAGCTTTGGACTGAGCTTTAACATCACCCACCTGCCTTCAGGACAACACACCCAAAGAGCAGACTGAGCAGGCACCAAAGCACTGCTAAAGCAAATTCTGCTCTGTAGGGTTAGCCCCTGCATGACAACCCTTCCACTATAGTCACAACCAGCCTTCACAACCAATCAACCTGCAGGTTAGTGCCTCCTCTGATGTGCAAATAGCAACCAAGGCTCAACTACAACAGGTGGGAATGCACAACCCACACAAGAGACACAACCTGAGGCACCTGGCTCTGGTGACCAAGGAGACTACACCAATGGGCCCCACCTACTACAGAAAGTCACTCCACTAAGACCAGAAAGCATAGCAGTCCTATCTAATACATAGAATGAAACTCAGGGATGAAGCCAAACTGGGAAACAAAGACAAATATTCCAAATGAAAGAAAAGAACAAAACTCCAGTAATAGAACTAAACAAAATAAAAACAATCTATCACATGCAGAATTCAAAACACTGGTTATAAGGATGCTCAATGATCTCAGGGAGAACTTCAACTAAGAGATAGGAATCATAAATATGGAGATAAAGAAAACATAAAAAGAACCAATCAGAAGAAAAGAATACATGACTGAAATAAAGAACACATTAGAGAAAATCAACAGTAGATTAAAAGAAACAGAGGATCAAATTAGTGATTTAGGAGTTAAGGTAGCAGAAAATCCCCCCAATAAAACAGTAAAAAAATAATCCAAAAAAATGATGATAGTTAAAAGAGCCTCTGGGACAACATCAAGCATACCAATATTCACATCATAGGGGGATGTGAGAAAAGCAAGAAGGCGAAGAGAGAGAGAGCAAGAAATTAAAAACTAATTCTAAGAAATAACAATGGAAAACTTCCGTACCTTGACAAAAACAATGGCTATTCAAGCCAGGAAGTGCAGAGTCCCAAACAAGATGAACCCAAAGATGCACACACCAAGACACATCATATTTAAAATGCCCAAAGTTAAAGACAAAGACAGAATCTTAAAAGCAGCAAGAGAAAAGTATTGTTTCCTACAATGGTGCTCCCATAAGACTGTCAGCTGATTTCTCAACAGAAACTTTGCAGTCCTAAAGGAACTGGCAGGAAATATTCAAAGTGATGAAAAAACAAGGACTTATAATTAAGACTACTGTACCCAGCAAAGCCATCATTTAAAAATCAAAGAACAGATGAAGAGCTTCCCAGACAAGAAAAAGCTAATGGAGTTCATCAACACCAAACCAGTATTACAAAGGAATGTTAGAGGGACATTTTTAAAACAACAACCACAATAAAATATGAATAACAAAATGGCAATAACTATGTGCATAAATCTGTCAACAATTACTTTAAAGGTAAATGGATTAAATGTGCCAATCAAATGACAAAGGGTGACTGAATGGATACAAAAACAAGAACCTTAACAATGCTGCCTACAAGAGATTCATTTCAGATCAAAAGTCACACTCAGACTGAAAGAAATGAAAAAAGGTATTTTGTGAAAATGGAAATAAAAAAAAGAAAGATGGCCTAGCAATACTTATACCAGACAAAATAGACTTCGAAACAAAGGCTATCACAAGAGACTAAGAAGGACCCAGTAATCCCACTCAGGGTATTTATCTGGAAAAACCAAATGCTCCATTGAGGGGATATGTGCATCCATATGTTCATTGCAGCATTGTTTACAATATGCTGCCAGAATATGAAAGCAACCTGTGTGCCTGGTTGGATGAATGGATAAAGAAGAGATGGTACGTATACACAATGAAATACTACTCAGTCATAGTAACAAAAGAATGAAATGATGCCATCTGCAACAACATGGATGGATGCAGAGGGTATTGTGTTGAGTACAGTAAGTCACACAGAGTATGACAAATGTCACATAATGTCACTTATAAGTGGAATCTAAAGAACAAAATAAACAAAACAGAAACTAACTTAGAGATACAGAGAACATTTTGATGATCACTAGATAAGAGGGTGTTTGGGGGTAGGTGAAAAAGGGGAAGGAATTAAGGATTACAGATTGGTTTTAGACAGTAATCATGGAGATGTAGTGTATAGTTTACAAGCTATAGTCAATAATATTGTAATAACTATGTATGGTGTCAGATGAGTACTAGATTTATCAGGATGATAGATGAGAAGGGGCTTTGGAAATGGTGAAAAAGGTAAGGGGACTAAGAAGTACAAATTGGTAGTTACAAAATAATCATGGGGATGTAAAAGTAAAGCATGGGAAATATAGTCAATAATACGGTAATAACTATGTATAGTGTCATGTGGGTACTAGGCTTGTCGGGAGGATCACTTCTTAAATTACATACGTGTGTAACCACTATGTTGAATACCTGAAATTAATACAAAATAACATTGAATGTGTAATTTAAAAGTTAAAAAGGGGGGAAAGGTGAAGGATAATAGAGGTTTAAATTTCCAGGTATAAAACGAATAAATTATGGGGATGTAATGTACAGGGAATACAGTCAATAATACTATGATAGCACACTATGGTGTCGGATGGTTGCTGGACTTATCATGGTGATCACCATTTTAAGAATGTAAATGTTAAATAACTATAGAGTATACCTGAAATATTATTGTATAACATAATATTGTATGTTAGTTATATTTTAATAAAAATCTTTAAAAATAAACAAGTAGCAAACTTTAAAAAATAGAGCAATAATCAGCTTGAGTTTAAACATAACTGGACACATTTGTACTTTCTTTCTGGAATATTATTTTGTATAACTAAAAATGTAAATATTTAAACTCCATAAAATATTCCACAGAGGATCTCTTTGTTGTTTCTTCCTGACCACTCCCACGTTCTGCTTGCACTATATCAGAATAAGGAGAGAAAAAGAGAGAGATAGAAAGAGAGAGAGAGAAAGAGAGAGAAAAAACAAAATGCTTTTTAATAAAAATTGAATAATGAGAACAGTTTTTTGTTGTTTTTGACTCAGTTTGGATAAAAATAGCTTATGATAAAATGTGCTTAAAAGTAACAAGAACTTTTATATTCATCACTTAATATAATAAATGATTTTGAGAAGAAGCACTCAATCACATAAACCTATAAAATATTAAGTCTCTATTGAATTTGAGAATAAACAAAATTACCAAATAATGAAGCTAAATAAGGTCAAGTGCTTTGGCCAAAGTCTCACAGTTAGTTAGTAATTGGCAAGGCTTGGAACTCAAGACTTCTGTCCACCAGCCTAGGGCTTCCACCTTGCACAAGTCAAAAATAATATCACAGCACAAGTCAAGAATGATATCAAAGACAAGAGCTTGACATAACACTTAGAGTTCATCCTGCTTGCTGATTTTAGGCATTGCTTTGATATTGTTGAACGTATGAACTCTCCTGGCTTTTATCTAATTGTAATCAAGACCTCTTCAGATTTTCTTCAGGAGCTTATTAGAATAATAGATCAACAAAGAATTTATGCTCTTGGATTTTATATAAGGTAACCTTTCATGATTCTCTAATAAAAATTAAAGTAGTTGTGTTATTTAATTATGAAATGTGTAACCTCATTTCAGCTTTCGTATCGTGCAAGGATTGAAGCTGACACTTCAATTGAATTTACCCACGGGTCCATAAGCTTGGAGAGTTAAACACAAGCAGCTATCAAAGCACAGGCATTGTCACAGACTCCCCATACCTAATTACTACAAGTGAAAAGTTTCCTCCTGAGAGAGACCACTTTCATTCCAAATTTGACAGGTAGAAATTAGTTGCCTAATGGAATGGAATAGTTCTGCAAATTGAAGGAATTAAGTGTGCTTTTTTAATTTGAGCTCCCTCTAAATTAGATTTTAATTTGGATCCAAAAGTGAAGAGGTTGATAGTATGAACCCACTTCGGGTGGCCCAAAGCCAGTTAGTTTATCTTGCTCTTCTCCCGACGTAGAACGTCTTTGCTGTGTACTCACCAGCCATTATGGAGGGGACCGCTGTTATGCCCTAATCAAGGGGAGTTTTCTTGAGAGCACTATGTCACTTTGGAATATTGCTAAATGATTTGTTTCTCTCTTTAAGCAATTTCACTATCACAGAGACATCAAAGATGGAATAAACGATGTACTTTGTGTTTTTTTTGAAAATCATTGCTATTATAAAATGAAAAGTAATAAAATATTAGCCTATCAGAAGTGGTACACAGTGAAGAGAGACAATTTATATAGCCCTGGTTCAATTACAGAGTCATTCCTTTCTCAAGCAATCAGAAGCAACACCTAAGAAATCAATAAAGAGGTTATTTTTTATAATAGGTAATACACCAACAGATCAAAGTGACTGGGGGAAGACTGCAGAACATATATTTTATTCAATACGCATAAATATACTAGCATTGTGTCTAATGATGTTCACAGAAAGTCTGTAGATGTTATCAGAATATATGTGAATTGAGAACTTCAGCGTATTAATCCAAATGAATATATAGATTAATTATATTTGAGGACATGTCACATTTAACTGCAGTAGGAACCAGGTTTTTCTAAATTTCTTTAAACTTTCAAATGAAAAAATCCAGATAGCCAAGAAACCACCCCACACATCTTTAAAGACCACTTCATAGCCATGTGATAATGACAATGCTCTGATAATGCCCACGTTGGTATATGGAGTCCAGTTGGTAAGACATGATGGGGGAGGAAGGTTTGTGCTAGGGTAGAGGGGAGCAAGTAAAGGTATGGCACCGGAAATGACCACAAAATAAATGACTTCTGGGCAATAGGGCTAAAAAATTATTTAGCATTCAAATTGGAGAATATTCTTCATTTCTTACTGTAGGCCAAAGTGGCCTGTTGCTTCTCTATCACTAATGGCTGAGAAGTGTGCTGTGACAGATTACATCCAATACACGCATTAGGAGGAAGCATCTTCTTAATTCCTGGCCTTAGCACAGGCTTGCTAAGGTGGTGGGTAATGGGGACAGGCCCAGAAGAGAACTGGGACTCTAACCAAAGGGCTCTGCTTTAGTTAGAGGTTCAGTAAAAACCAGACAGTGGGTTCAAGTTCCAGAACTTCTTTGGGTAAGTAGTATTTGCTGATATAAAGGGACAAAATACATACCTTTTTATACATGCAACTGAAATGGCAAGAGCTAGGGAAAAGTTAACTTAAAAGATGTTTGCATATATAAGAGAGATATCCAGAAAGTATCCAGCCATGTAATACAAAGAAACAGAGGCATTATGGCTGGATTTTTTCTGGACAGCCCTTGTATGTACTTCATTTATTATTCATTTGAATTGCAATTTCTCTTACAAAGATCTATTACATTGTATTTATGTAGCCAAGTAAACTATAAAAACAAATGACAGAAGTACATTTTCAAAAATGCTAGACTGAGTTAATTAGGCTAGCTCCTCCCCAGAAAACAATTAAAAATGCCGAGAAAAATTTTTTCTTTAAGTATCAAATGAATAACATTTAGAAGGTTGTAGACTGTTTCCAGGCCCAGTGTGGAGTAGGCACAAATTTATTAAAGTAAGTGAAATATCAAACATCTCCATTATTTTTGTCCTGAGAGCATTTACTGGTAAGGGAAAGTGTGTGTGTGAGCTTAACGAAGTGAGAAGATAAGAAATAAAAGCTCAATGCTAACAGAGGAGGGAAGGTTAATAGAAATTATCACCACATGAAGCTAGGATACCAAAGGGGTACACGCCCAGGATAACTGTCAACGAAATGTTAGACCTGCCACCCCGTATCTTGGTGCAACAGGCTATGAGAAAGAGTTTTCTGTTAATTTCGTTCTTTGCTTGTGTGTGTGTGTGTGTGTGTGTGTGTGTGTGTGTGTGTGTGTGTGCTATTATTTCCTTTGGTATGAAATAGACCAGAAATATAAAATAAAAGTAAAAACAAAGTCCTTCGGAAATCATGGCCACAGCTCAGCCCCCAGCGCCCTAGCTGATATCCATATCCTGAGTAAGCAAGTCCATTAAAGTCACACTTGGTGTGAGGTGGCTGTCAATTGATTTTGGGTACAGTTGTATGGAAGAGTCAAACACAAATTCAGTCTAAATCCTTTATCCTAGGGGCAAAGAATTCCTGTAAATCAGGTTTAAGGGCAGTGACCAACACCAGCACTCAGATGTAAATACCATTAGTGAGATCCATTAGTGAGAAGCAAGAAGTACAGTGGATACAACCTTGTCGGCCATCATTTCTGGAAGAAGAAATTTGCTTATATAAGTATTACAAGGCAAAGAAAATATTTGAGAAATAAAATTTGATTCCTAAACAAATGAGAGATACTATTTAAAGAAATCTAATAGTTTATTAGAATAAATACAAATAAACTTTAAAGGTAGTAAAGCTGAGGAAAACAAAAACCAAGATACTTATTTTTAAAAGAGAAAAAAGACAAAGGACTAAATCTAGAACATGCAAATAATTCTAAAGACTCAGTAACAAAACGAACAAAACCATTCATATTGTATACACATAATATAGTCAGTGAAATTCATAGTATAAATGAAAAAAATATGATTCTCTTAGTAGAAAAGTAAATACATCTAGTTTGATTACTCATCACCAAACTGTAAAACTTAGTTGTAGTTAAAAAGAAAAAAATCACAGAGCTTTTAAGATAAACACGCATCTAGAGGTTTCTGACCCTGATTCTACCTGACCTAGGAACTTGTGAAGTTTCCTTAAAACTTGCCACTCTTGTAGAATATTCTTCTTCTCTGTTTCCCAAATGCCTGTTTCTCTCCCAGGCAAACCATTATTGAACATTTAAGACCACAAACCAAATATCACTGAAAATGTTTACATTTTAACACACCTTTCTAGTAATCTTTTAAATCTTCAGGTATTCTCTTAATCTTTATTCATTCATTAAGAATGTATTGACTAACTCAAAAGCAAAAAAAAAAAAAAAAAAAAAGAAGACGAAGAAAAAGTAAAAAAGAGTAAACCAAAAACAAAAATTCTGATTAAAAAATGGGCAAAGGGCTAGAACAAACATTTCTCTGAAGCAAATATAAAAATTGCTAAGTATATAAAAAGATGCTCAACAGCAGTAATTATTAGGGAAATGCAAATCAAAACTGCAATGAGATACTACCTTGTATCCATTAGATTTACTACAAAAATCAGAAAATATCAAGTGCTGTTGAGATGTGGAATAATTGGAACCCTTGTGCACTCCTGGTAGAAAGGTAAATTGGTATACCTGCTGTGGAAAACAGTATGGCAGTTCCTCAAAAACTAAAAATAAAATTATCATATTATCCAGCAATTCTACTTCCAGGTATACACCCCAAAATAATTGAAAACACTGTCTAGAAGAGATGTACATCCATGTTCATAGCAGCATTATTCACAATAGATAAAACATAGTAGCAACCTGAGCATCTATTGTCATGATTGGATAGGCAAAATGTGGTATGTACATACAATTGAATATTACTCAGGCTTTAAAAGGAAATAAATCCCTATATATACTATAACATAAATGAATCTTGGGATATTATGCTAAGTGAAATAATCCAGTCACAGAAAGGTAAATACTATATGATTCCATTTACATGAAGTACTGAGAATAGTCAAAATCATGAAGTTATACATATATGGTGGTAGCCAATGGCTGGGGGAAGGAGAAATGGGGAATTATTGTTTAATGGGTATAGAGTTTCAGATTTACAAGATATATAAGGTTTTAAAGATGCATGTGAAAAATGTTCACACACCATTATAAATGTATTTAATGCCACTGGCATGTACAATTAAAAAGTTTAAGGTGGTAGATGTCATGTTATGTATATTTTACCACAATAAAAAATGGGAAAAAATGCGTTGACTACCTACTTTATGGTAGATACAGTACTACACTTAAGAAAATAAGCAACAACAACAACAACCAAAAAAGCCTCTCAAATTATTTAATGTCCGATAAAGGACTTAATACATAGCAAAATATTGTAAGGGGGAATTACAAAAGTATTTCTATGGCATTTATAATGTGTCATGACTCACAAACAGCAACTTCTCTGAAACAAATTCTTATATCCTGTGTTGCCTATGGTGTAGTGCCTGAAGATAGCTCTTTTCTATAATTTGTTCTTTAAGATGGGAGGTTGTTTCCAGACACTGTTACTAATTTATTGCTAAAAATGGAAATCTCTATCTTGCATTTTAGCTTTTGCAGGTTGCTAAATCAGTATCACTCATGTTTGGCTTTTCATTTTCCACATTATTTATATTTCTGATCTATCATCTCCTCCCTCATTCATTTTGTCTTTTTGAGTTTATACTAATTTTTTGATTCTTTTACTATCATTTTTGTTAAGTTTAAGAAATTAGGAGATAAATGCACATGTTCTATATCTCTCATGTTAGGCAGAATTCTCTATATCCTCCAATTTGTATTTGGATTTTCTTTAAAAAATCAATCTCTTCCTTCACCGCTGTTTCAAAAACATTTTGTTTTTGACAGTGTTGTAATATACTGTAATAGTTCTGTATTATTTCTCTAACAAATTGCCACTAATTTGTAGTTAAAGGAACATATATTTATTCTCTTACAATCATAGAAGTCAAGGGTCTACAACAATCTTTACTAGGATTCTTTGTGACTATTTCTTTCTGGGGGCTCTGATGAAAGAATCTGTTTCTTTCATTTATTTTTCAGCATCTAGTATCTATTTATATTCCTTGTCATGTGATTGCTTCCTCCATTATCAAAGCACATCACTCCTATTTCTGTTTCTATCATTACATTGCCTCTTCCTTTGCTATAGTACTGTCCTTACAGTACCATTGTGATTACGTTATAATCTCTGCCTCCTGAAGTTCTAATTTATTCTCTTCTACCAAGTGTCTTTTGCATGATATAGTGGTTCCTCACTTATCAGCAGTTCACTTTGCAAGGTTTCACTTACCTACAATCAACCATGGTCCTATAATATTAAATGAAAAATTTCAGAAATAAACAATCAATAAGTTTTAAATTGTGCACTGCTCTGAGAGATGCAATAAAATCTTGCACTGTTCTGCTGCATCCCACCCAAAACATGAATCATCTCTTCATCCAGCACATCCCCACCCATTAGTCACTTATTAGCCATCTCAATTATCAGATCAGTTATCAGGGGAAGAGAGAGAGACTAATTGACATAACTTTCATATATTGTTATAATTGCTCTATTTATTATTTGTTAATTCCTTATTGTGCCTAATTCATAAATAAAAATTTATCATATATATGATATAATATAAAAAGGATTCAGTGCTATCTGTAGTTTCAGGCATACATTCGGGGTCTTGGACTATATTCTCTACAGATAAGGGGGGACTACTCTAGATAAACATACAAGGGGTCCAGGGAGTAAAATGTTGACTTCTTTGAAAAGCCCTTTACTCAGATTACCATATCTATCTTCAATTCCACTTTTCATAACATAGTAATGTGTTTTTCAATAATTGTCATTAAATGCCTGGAAGACAGGAACTGGGCCTTTTATTTTAATACTTGAATAGTAATAGCTTATGTGTGAAAACTTTAAATTCAGGTATCAGTATAGAACATTTGTATTATGTCACCTCTATGCTGAAGCAAATGTTCATGATAGTACTTTTGTAATTACATTGAAGGTCAAGATATTATCTTTAGCCTTGACCTAAGGCTAAAGATAATATCTTGACTGTAAGGAAGCAAGTGAATCATTCTATAAAGGGCACGAGATTGCTTGAGAAGATGAGGGTCTGAGATGGTATTTGGTGTATTGAACTGTGTGTGATTTTAGCCAGTGATTTAAGAACACTGTGTCCAGGTTTCCCATTTTTGAAAATGGAGATTTGGATACTTATCGCTCTCTCTCTCTCTCTCTCTCTCTCTCTCTCTTTAAAGAACACAATGTATTTTGGTCACTTTATTAAATGACATAAAATAGTTTAAGTTTAAACTGCTAAAGAGTAATTTGCGTGGTAAAAACATAGATACTATTATTGACATACTTGAACGCTTTTCTTTAAAAACACAATTTATATATATTACAAAACAGCCTTAGAGAAAGAAGTGACATATTTTCTAGAGTACTGAAGATATTGCCATTTACAACAACATGGATGGATCATTTAATTATCATGCTAGCTGAAATAAATCAGACAGGAAAAGCAAGAACCACATGACTTCACTCATATGGAGGATAGAAAACCGAAAGCAACAAAGAAACAAGACAAAGAAAGAAACAAAAATTCACAGACACAGACAGCAGTTTAGTGATTAGCAGAGAATAACGAGGGAGGGAGACGGAAGAGGAGAAAGATGGGGTCAAATATATGGTGATGGAAGGAGAACTGACTCTGGCTGGTGAACACACGATGCAATATGTAGATGATGTATCATAGTAAAACAGAATTGAAACTAAAATAATTTTACTAACTAATGTCACCTCAACAAATTTAACAAGAATAAAATAAAATTTGGAATATAAAGAAAAAGATACTCAATACAGAGATAAAGAGCAGTCTAACAGAAACAAAGGCAAGTCTTCACGGTTGTATGATTTCAGCAGCTAAAGCTGGGTGATGTACTAAAACATTGCTATACAACTGGGGCAAAGCATATACAATATCACAATACTAAGCAAAAAGGCTTTACACCCAAAAAAGTAAAACAGGTTAGCAAATGCACAGAATTGAACAGGCAAAACTTTATTACAGACCACTTGCCCTGTGAATTTGTATTTTCCTCACACTCTACCTTATTTATCCTTTACAGAAACTTTAGATACATTTTAACAGTGAAACACTTGCAAATATATTCCTATTTCTGAAATTCCTTGGCCATTTTGCTGTCATATATCTATTGCTTAGCTATCAGTACAGATCTGCTATGCTCCCTCATAGCATTTATCCTTCTCAGATAATCTGTTTATCAGCATGAATTTGAATGAAGTCCAAAAGTGTCCTTGAGGAGGCAAAAATTAAGATGTTTTTAGACAAGACTCTTTAAACAAGCAAATTCAAGACTGGAGATAATACAGCATCTCTGATGACATGCTTTTATAAACTTGACAAAAAATTATAAGCCTTTGCAAACTAAAGAGCTGAGATAGCATTAGCTTGGTAACTCTAGGGACATTCTTTCAAGTAGCTATCTAAAACACTTAAACAGTAACTTTGATGATTTCAAAACTCACAGAAAAAGAAAAGGAAAAATCAAAATTCTTCACACAGAATGTTCTGAATGAAAGACAACATCTAAGGCGAATCAATAAGACAAAAAAATTAATAATTATCTCACATCATGAGGTCAAGATATCACAATGTTTTCCCTAGGATATGTGCTTAGAAGGCACATTTAAAAATAAAAAGATGAAAGAACAACATAAGATTAAATTAAAAGAAGTAACATTTGAAGAATGATGAATTCAAAATCCCTGAAGTCACTAAAAAGAAATATTGATTGGCTACTCCCATTACAACTATTCTAAAATTACTCACAAGGACAAATATGCTCAGCCATGTGGTACTTTGAGGACAGCAGTTTGGGACAGTGGTGCTAAGGTTGCTGTAGTTAATGGCCTGTCCATTTGAGGTACAGAGGCAGACTCTACTTAGGGACTTTGCCATGTCCATTGCAAATCATCCAAGAGATTCCAGTTTTTGTAACCTGAGAACATATGCCCCTGTCCTTCTCAGTCTCCACCAAATTTCCTCTCAAAGGTCACACCCCCTCTTTTGTGATAACCATGTGCTTCTATTTCCTCCTTTGAGAAAACTTGATATAGTGCCCTCAAGGAGAGCAGATCTTTGAAAACAATGACTAGTTCACTGTTCTCTTGAGCATCTCAAAAGTTAGACATCTAGGATATACAACCCTCACTTCATGGGTAGAGAAAATTAACTCTATTCATTTCTGTCAAACCTATGTGTGGAAAACAAAGAATATTTGGGCAACTGATAAGTTCTTAGACAGGCATTAGCTGCTAATTTGTTTATTATTTTAGATAAATTTGGAAAGGAAGACATCCAAGAAAACAAAACACATAAAAATTAATTTTGCAATTGTGACTTTCTCATCTTTTCTGGAAGACCACAATATTTATATTTTATATCCTATTCCTTTAAGCCTTTACTAAAAGCATAAAGCCAATCACAGATTAAATTGTGTTATCATTTATATCTCAGTGATGAAACCAAGTGTCCTTAAGATTTTGATCAAATTTAGCTTTGAATCCAGCTCTAGAAACCACCTCTCTGTATAATCAGCAACCCCTGAGACAGCAGAGGACAACAGGACAACAGCCGGGATCTAACTAATGGTCACCATGTTTGGACCTCTGGAAGACTAACAATAATATATTGACCTAAGTTATGTTTTAGCTCCTGTGCCTTAAGGTAGAATAACTCCTTGGCTACTTTCCCATGAGACAGAATAGATGGATTTGGGAAAACACTTAAGAACTGTCTTCAAGACCTAAAGAAATCCTTTAGTACCTTTACTTAATCTCTGACCAATCAGCTCCCTAGCACAACCCCAAAACTCTAACTCACATTTTATGATTTTACACTATGTAAGCTGTATACTGCATTCCATAAGGGAGTGGGGGCTTTCAGAGCATTAGCTTGCCTACACTCCAGACTGGCCAACTCGCTAATAAAACTCCTTTGTATGCTGCAAACCCCTGCTCATACCCTTCTCTACTGGGTCAGTGCATACAAGCAGACTCAAATATTGGGGTCTGGTAACAGTAACAATCAGCAAGAATAAATTGTATGTTTTTATTTTATTAATGACACAATCTACTCACAGAAAAATAAAATAGACTCTTCGTTAACTGAAACTCAAGCAACCTGCAAAAGAATGGCCGGTTGATTGAAATTTTGCTGATTGCTTGAGTTCTAGTTAATCAAGAGTGTGGTTACGTTTATCCAGTATCTACCCATCTCCATGTGTGCTTGTTAACTGAGAGTCTACTGAATATCTATGAATGATTTTTGAACTGTTTTCTTGTTTTTGTTATGAACACTATTAATGAATATATTTTTAAGAGGCCAATAATTCAAAACTTACAAATTAGTCTTTTGAGAATCGTTTAAATGTTATAGACACTCAGGAAAAACATCCAAACAAAATAGGCACAAAAATTATTACCCATAATACAATTATTTTATCTTTCAGATATTTTGTACAGTTCATTTTCACAGAATTTAATTATCAAATGATTATGATAATTATAAAAATGAAAATTCTGAATATAGAGTTCTATGTTACCTTTCTAAATAATTATCAAAGTTGTTTCTCTTCTTTCTTTCTTTTTCTATTAAAGAAAATATACCAAAACATGGTTTTATAGTGCTGATATGTAAACATAAGATGAAGTTAAACATAAGAGTTCGTCACATGTTGGGGATACCACTGGATTGTTTCAAGAGCAGTAGCTTGATTGAAGGCTGGAGAGGGAGGGTGAAATTCCAGAGAAAGACGTCCAAAATAGAACATCCATGGTATGATTTCTTCTTTCTGCATTGTGTTTTATTAAAGTTTTTGAAAAGAACACAAATATTTGAAATCACTTGGTTCTTTGTTTTGTTTTGTTTTTGTTTTTTTCCTGTGGATCTTCACAAGGCTGCTTTCTTACTTCAGGTTTAACGTGAAAAATAACACCATCTCCGTTACTCATTCTATAACTCCTTCCTACTTCATTTTTCTTTCTAACAATTATCATTACCTAAAATCATACACTACATTCATTTACTTATTACAAGTTGCCCTCTAGTATGTAATCTCTATTGTTTTTCTTGTCCTGAATCTCTTGTGCAAACAACAGTGATTAAAAGCACAGATTTTAGAATCAAATAGTTTAGGTTTAAAACCAAGCTCTACCACTTAACGAATTGTGTAAGTTAACACTGTGTCAAAGTTTTCTAAATTTTAAAATTAAGGCTATAATGGAGCCTATTTAATTATCTATACTGATGATTATATGATATCCTAAATAGTGCTTGGCACCTTTAGCAGTACATAAATGGTTCACACTTATTTTCCTTCCTTCCTCCCTTCCTCTGACTCTTTCTCCTTTCCATCTTTCCATGAGGTAGGTTTACACGTGATCTTCCCATCATAACCCATTTTCGATGATCAACAGTCTCTAAGTCTTTACTTTTTACTTATAAAGTAAAGGTCAGTGCTCATGAAATTTACCTCCACATTCTCCTAAATTTTTGAAAAGTTATCCATTCCATCACTTTTTTTAACTTGATTTCTAAAGTTTTACATAATTTGTTTAAAGAGTTGCAAATAATGCTATTTATAAAATGTAAATCTTTAATATGATTGTTTCAGTAAACTTTTAAATGTGTCCAGTGTAATCTAAATATGTAGCAATTTGATATCCAGCATTATCCTTAAGAGATCTCATATTTACCAATAAGAAATTTTACATAATTTTCTCTTTAAATGCATATATCCATTCCAGTTTATCCTTATGACACTATCTTAAAGTAAAATATTTTATGCTGGGAATGATTTTATTTTTTACTCTATTATATGTTTTTACAACAATATATTTATGCAATGACACAATCTTTTTGCCTATGTACTAAAACTTATTCAAGATTGAATTTTCATTATAATATTAATTAGTATATAGCTGATCAAAACAATGTATATATGATGAAGTTTGATTACTAAGCATAAACAGTAAATATTTATAGAATTGAACCTTCTAGTAAGATGCTTTTTTTCCTAATTAGTTTGATTATTTGAGAATGAACATTTTTCAATGCATGAATGAGAAACGATTTAGCATCAATTCTATTCCTGTTTTTCCCTTTAAGTGTGTAAGTGCTGAGAAAATTTGTTCATATGAACAAATAGATAGGAATGGAGGAAACTTTATTATAACAGTGTTACTTAATTATTTGAACTCTATCCAAAAATCATATAATGATCTATGTGCTAGAAAATCATATAATGATCTATTATGAAAACTTACTTTAATGATTTATCAGCTGACAGCTAGATTAGATTTTTCTTCATTATTTTTGTTTCCAGAGAATTCTTAATTGCTTGTTAAAGACTTTTTATGATGGCTGCTTTAAAAATCCTTGTCAGATCATTTTAGTCTCTGATTCATCTCCAAGTTGGCCTTGTTGATTGTCTTTTTTTATTCATGTTGTGATTGTCTTGGTTCTTGGTATGAAGAGTGAATTTTTTCCATTGCTTTCAGTATATCTTGGACAATATATTATAAAATTGGATGGTATTTAAATTTCTATTTTTAGCATGTGGTTCCCCTTTGAAGTATAGCATGAGGGCTGGGTGGGTGTATCTGATCTGCTCTCTGACTCATGCTGCTTTACGGCAGAAGAGTGTCTTGGATATTCAGTTCCTCTCGCTTTCCCAAAGAAGGTGGGAAACTGGCTTGCACCAGCTCATGATTCTTTGGGGTGGAGATTGAGGATGGGGTATAAAACCAGGTCCTTGTTGATTCTTGATGTAACAAGCAAAGGAGGAAGTCTTACTGCTTTGTTGCTGCAAGATGAGTAGGAAGTTTAGCCCTCTGAAGTGTTCTGCTGACACCATGTAAGAGAGGGGGCAGAAGAGAGTGCCCCAAAATCTGACCTCCTGCCTCCTCTTTTGCCTAGTGGATGTCAGATGGAGGTGGAGGTTGGGGTCTAGTTCTCCATTAGCCCTCACTGATATTAGGGGTGGCAGAATATGGACTACACATGAGCCCTAACTTTCAGTGTCATATTCAGTCGCCTTAATACCAGGTGGACTTGGATGCTCAGAGCCCCATTGGACCCTGCAGACACTGGGGAAGGGGAAGCATGTTGGTGACTAGCAGCCCACCTTGCACTACCTTATCAAGTATTGTGGCTTCTGCTAAAGGATCTCACTGATACTACCCTGAGATGACACTCTGAGCACTGACTGCTCTGCCAGATAAAGGATGAAAGATTAACTTCTTGCTCAATCTCTCCTAATAAGAGGATGGGATAGGGTAAGGAGCATGAGGTAGGGGTAGAAAACCAACTCTCTACACTGTTTTATTGAAATTATAATTGTACTTACAAGTTTTTTCCATTAATTGGGTAGAAAGGGTATTACTAAAAACACTTCCGATGGTAACGCTACCCTGTTTGTGCTCCTCTGGCTAGGTAAAAGAGGTTTTCCTTGGAGCTCTTTTGGTCTGGGCCTTTTGGTGGTTCTACGCTGGAGGCTTCTGCAGTGCCTTGCTTAGCATATATGGGAAGCATGCAGAAACCCAAAGCACTCCCCAGTATCAGTCCTCAGGTCCCAAGAATAGTTTTAAGTGGGAGGGAATAGAGGGAATAGAGCTACTTCATCTTGGTAGAACAGGAAGTCTCCTACATATAATTTTTAGAAAGCAAAAATATTGGAAATCACTTGATTTGCAAAAACATGCATTGTCCAGTCCTTAGATGCAATCCCTTTCTCCGTTTAAAATAATTTAAAATTTTATCTGCCATTCTTTCAATTAAAGCAAGCTTCTTTAACCTAATAACATGATTTATATATTTGTATCTTATGCATTTTCTATAAAATTTCTCCAAAATATTGGGATAGAGATTGACTTTATGGATTTTAGTTAATAGAGTTTGTCATGGACATCCGTAACTACAATTCAGCACTTTGACAACCTAGAGTATTTTTTGTCCCAAGGTAATACACCATAATAAAATTTGTGATCATTTTTTGTTGGTTAGGTGGAGTGGAAGAGGAAAAGAGAGGTAGAAAAGAGAACCAGCAAGAATACTTGACTATGGTCTACCTAAGACAGAACAATTTTATGACTGAGTGCCTAAGGAATTTGAAAATCAGACCTTAACACTATGTGTGGCTATAATGCTGTTGAAAAAATTTGGAGTATTGTTACAGTCAGGCAGACAGGTTCAAAAGTCACAAATTCAGGTGACTACTCCTTGAATCTTTTTTGCATTTATGTAATGAATTATTTCCCTCTGAATACCTCTTACAAATACCTGCTGCCTGAATAAGTCTTTGTTGGATGATTGGGGCCTCTTTCATTGTCATATGCAGTGGGTTCAAGTTTACTTCTTTTGGGTGTGATGTATGCTAATGTGGAGATCCTTGGGTTTAAGAAAATTCTTTCAAGGTGGCCTTCAATCCTGGCCAAGGTATTGTTTTTCTACTAAGACAAATAAAATTGCTTTTCTCTCCCATTTCATTTGTTTCTTCCAGAAGAAATCTCTACTACTCTTCGTTCCTAAATAAAGAACATGAAGATGTCCACTGTATGATTCTCTCCAGTGGTAGAGAATAGGTGAAAAGGATTCCAGATATTACTTAATAATTTATACTGCCTTTGTGTAAATTGGAGCTGGGAGGAATGCCATAATCTTTCTTTTTTAACAAAAAGTTGGCCCTATTTATTTTGGTATAGCCATTAGATTATGTCCCTTTCATGATTTTTGATGCTCTCCTCTATAATTAATTTACTATCAAGAAAAAATATTTCTCATCCAGTTTCATCTGCTGCCTTTATCTGTATGTCCTATGCCTCATATTTTCGTTATTTAGTTTTTCTTTTTCATGTTTGGAATGAAAGGTCCAGTCAGACCAGCTTGTAAAATGCCTACTCCCTTTAGTTGTATAGAACACTGTATAGAAGCAAATGAGTGAAGGAATAATGTAATAGATATGGGTAAGACGGTGTCAATATGTTTCTACCAAATACACTTTTATATACTGCATGCATTAGTTACCTAAGGCTGCTGTACAAATTCCCACAAATAGTGGCTTACAACAACAGAGATTCATTCTGTCATAGTTCTAGAGGCTGGAAGCCCCAAATTATTTGTCACCAGGTCTGGGCTCCCTCTGCGGTATCTGCGAAAGAATTGGTTGCCTTTTCCAGCTCCTGATGGCTCTAGTCGTTTCCAGTCTATGTATTCACACGCCTTTTCCTGTGTGTCCGTACTTCTCTGCTGCCTTTTATTAAAACGCATGTCATTGGATTTAAGGCCCACTTGAATGTTTCAGAATAATTTTACTTTTAAATTCTTAATTACATCGGCAAAGACCCTTTCCACATAGGTCAGATTCAGAGGTTCTAGAATTCAGAATATAGAAATATCATTTTGAGAATTAGCATTCATCCCACTATAGTGAATATGGCTGACTAAATTTCCTTAGCTGCCTCTTAAACAATACTGACTTTGACTAGTGAGACCTGTTTGGTAAGATAAAATTTCATTTGCAATTTCAACAGTGCCATTTTGTCAACTTTTTCTCATATGAAAACTAGAGGTATAGAAACCTCTTAAATGTATATATTTGTAAGATCAATGTTTTCTTTTTTCTTTTTTTTTTTTTTTTTTTTTTTTTTTTTTTTTGCTTTTTGGTATGTGGGTAGCTCCCTGGCTGGGAATTGAACCCAGGCCGCAGCGCTGACAGCGCCAATGCTGAAGCCTTAAGCCACTACACCATCAGGGAACTCCCAATGTTTTCTTATAGCATATGCTATGCCATTATTTTTCAAAAATGAATTCAGTTGTCAGTAGGTAAATTATCTGCATCAAGATCACATGGGTTTAAATATGAAGATTACAGGAGCATTTCAAACCATAAGCATTCCAGAATTTTTGGCATATACTAGAAACCTCCATTATTAACAGGTGATCCTTGCACAAACTAAATTTTGAAAACCACCACAGATGCCATTTATTTCTCTCTATCTTTAACTACTTGTACGTTGGGTAGCATTTTTGAGACTCAGGAGACCTATGATGAGTAGCATTTTTGTGCCCAGTGTTAGGCGAAGTAATAAAACAATCAATTCACCATCTTCAATGTCCACCACTAGAGCTTTGCTCCTTTTCAAAAGTTTTTGTGAATTTAATTATATAATAAAAATTGTATGAGTGGAAGAGCTGTTCAGCAAATATTTAGCCTATATGTAAAATCTAGATTTTGTGAGATCACAAGCGTTATCATAATTTTTTTTCCTAATTTGTTAAACTTAAATTGGAAGAAATTTTGGTCTATCAAAAAATTATTTTTCTCTTTATTTCCCTGATAAAGTAACATACTATTTCTCTGCATATATTGATACTAATGTTACCCTCAGAAAATAATTAACAGGCATCTAAAAGCCCACGTGGTCTTAATTAACACTTTCTTTTTTTTTTTTATCCCTTTCAGTGAGGTTGAAGCAAATTATCTGAAAAAATTAGATTCTTATTTTCGTCATTGACAAATAAGACATTCTTTTTTCTCTACAATAATGAATTTTACCATTAATATTTATTGCAATGTAATGAAAAATGCCAAATTATAAAGTTTCAGAAATAAATTAAACAATTTAAAGGATCAGAAACAAATATCGTAAGTTACAAAGCCGGATTTTAAGTCAGATTGTAAAACAATGTGTTTAACATTTGAGATGTCTGTCAAAATGATCATGGCGTCTTCACTGAAGGAAAACATATATACATAAATCAAGAAAGAATTTATTAGACTAAATCTTTAACTTTAAATATGCTCGAAGGAACAAATCAAAAGAAATATTTCAAAAGCTCCAGAAACTATAAGCAAAAATAATGATAATAGAAATTCACAAACTTAATGTACAATCTCAAATGAAAAAATAAAATAACTCTACACTTTGTCAACTTGAGTAATCTGAAGTTTTTAAAACCCACATATAAATGTTTATCTTTTGTTCATTTTCAAGTCTTTGGTTCCACTCTGAATGAATTGGAGCCAAAATATTGAGATGAATGATGTGACTGCATGCATTTTTGTCAAAATAAAACAAATTTAGATTTAAGTAGGAGAGACTTTATATAAAAGAACTTGTGTAATAAAAGGAAGGGAACTCAAAGTTTAGGCAGAAAGGAATTTATAAGGATGGATGAACAAGGCTAGAAAGAGCCACCTCTGGGGTAGTGGGGTTATGAGGGAGTGTTTCTCCTGAGAGCAGCCCATTTTCAGAAGGGTACTGTAAGAAGGGTAGGGTGGTTCTTCGTAGTAAGCCATTACCAACTCAAAAGGGTGGGTGGATTGGTTAAACCCTCGCTGTTGTCCAGGATCACAGAACTCAGGTGAAGTCCAACATGGCCAGTTTTAAAAGGATCACCCTGACTGAAGTCGTGAGAATAGATTCCTGGGGGCAAAGGTAGAAGGAAGCAAAGAGCTTATCACAATAATGATACTGGTTTGCACCCAGTGGGAGATTTTAGATATATTTTGAAGAAGCATTATTAAGAGGTATCCACCAGGGGAGCAGGTAATTTGTTATCTCTAACTACTTCATCATCATGTTATGCATGTATCCACTACATGCAACCTATCCATGGTCCCAAGATGGATCCTCGGATTGCCTTTGAAGGGGAGCAGAGTTTGCCACCCCAAATATGCCCTTGGGGATATTGATTATTTTAAGCTGGTTATTTTAAAGAAAGAAAAGATGGAAAGAAACTTTAACCTCCCCCCTAACTGCCTCAAAGAATTTAGATAGAGGATCTGCTCCAGGAAGGGAGCTCTCATCATAGATAACTACAGTTTAATATGAACTAATGTGTGATACATATAGAGGAACCTAGCAAGCCCCATTTATTCAAAGTCCTCTGTGTATTCCATTGTTAAATATGGTCCAGCAAACAATTGTTTACCAAACATTTCCCTAGCTCCATATTTATTTTGTATTAAATTTGGTATTTCCTCCTATTAATCATCCTCATGATAATTTGATTATTAGTCCAGCCAGAAGAATTTAGATGTAAGTTTAAATTATTTAAAATGAAATAAATTTAAAAGTTTAGTTCATTCATTGCAGTAGTCACGTTTTAAGTGTCCAATAGCAGCATTTTTATTATCAGAAAAAGTTGTAAATCTTAAATATCTTCCTCCATTCTCTCATCTCTATAGAAACTTCGTCTTTGGTATACTTTTCGGAATAGACATTTCTAATTTTGATAAAAATTAAACAAAAAATATTTCCATTAATGAAATTTTGCCCTACACTACAGAGCACTGAAAACTCCAATTAGATGGATAAACTGATGAGAAAATTTAAGATCTGTCTATTGAATCTAAGCCAGAGGTGCCCAGTCTTTTGGCTTCCCTGGGCCACATTGGAAAAATTGTCTTGGACCACACATAAAATACACTAATGTTAATGATAGCTGATGAGCTTAAAAAAGTCACAAAAAAAATCTTACAATGTTTTAAGAAAGTTTACAGATTTGTGTTGAGCTGCAGTCAAAGCTGTTCTGGGCCTCATGTGGCCTGTAGGGCATGGATTGGACAAGCTTGAGCTAAGCTTTTACTACACTGCTTTAAAAAACTGTGGATCGATGGGTCAGTTTTGCTACATTCTTGGACCATAGATAACAAGAAGTGGTTTGCAGATAGTTTAAGATTGAATTCTATGTTTCAGGTTCAGAATTCCAGCCCTAATACTGATTTAAAACATATTCATATTCTTTTGAGAGCCCCGGACTAGATAGCAAGATTTGCAATTTTGAAGAAATGAATGTCTAATTAATACTGGAGTATCATAAAATTGATTTTGTGAAGTTCTGTGTATGAGATAATGCTCATCATAGCAATTTGCAAACCCCCAAAGCACTATACAAATGATAATTTATAGAGTCAGAGATACTTAGTGAGAAAACATATGAGCCACACCTGGAAGTAAGTCCTTTAAGAATCGAACTGGCAGTTTGTTATATACCTGAGCACTGTCTGTTTTGCTTTTATTTCTGTTTTACATTTCTCCCCCTATTTCTCTACTTTTCTGTCATATCCAGTGATAGAATCACATTTTATTGAAACAAATATCTTACTGCTGGCTTGAGAAAACCTTGGCTATACTAATCTCCATCAGTGGAAGAAATGAAAGATTTTGTTTCTAGTCCCATAGTTTCTCAGGGGCCAGAAAATACAGCATTCCTTCACTGCTCCCAGGCTAAACCACATCTGTTTTTTATTGTTAAATTTATTGGGGTGACAATGATTAGTAAAAATTACATAGGTTCCAGATGCTAAGTGAAATAAGCCAGACAGAAAAAAACAAGAACTACATGATTCCACTTATATGTGAAACATAAAACTAAATGGTGTTTTTTCCTCTGCTAATAATGAAACAGCTCACACTATGAATTTTATTTATTTATTTCATTTTGTAGTGATGATTTTACCCACACTGTTGCTTGTCTTTCTCTCTAAAATAGGGAGTTTTCAAATAGTTTGGCAATTTGCCCACTGAGGTGCTGTGAAATGATTCACTCTTGGCAAAGGGTGAAAATGGCAGAAGGTGTCTCCCACACTGCACAACACAACTTCTGTAGAAACATTCTCTGGTTCACTCTGCTGTGTTAGAGGCTCTTTGATATTTAATCACGACTCTCCTCTACTACATTTGGAACATTGGAAACAAAATCTTTTTTAGTTTAGCAAATTAATCCAGTAAATCAGTTAATTTATTATGGATTAGTAATAATACTCAGAGTGACTTATTGCATAGAATCTTAAGTGTCAACAAAGTTACCTTAGCCATTGTATATCTTAGACACTAATGATAGTAAAAGGATATCTTGCAAAGATAACATCAACCCTTGCAGAGCTCGTCGAAGAATAATCCCACTCTGTGGACTCTATCCATTCTCCCTAAGAAGGAAAAACATCACAGCATGTTGGTGCCAGTGGGTCCTCATGCACCATTTAAGAAAATTTCTTTTTACTTTCAGAAATTTTAGATATTTGTGAGGTAACTGAATTTTATTATTAAGAACTCAAATCTTCTGTTAGCATATTTTAATGTTCTTGTCTGCATAACTATGGTTAAGCATAAGGAATTATAATTATAATGTTTTGGTAGATGAAATAATAAATATTTCTTTTTCTTAATAAACACTTAAGCTACATTATAAATTCAAAAGACGTTTTGCAATGTGTTATAATGGATTAGTGGCCAAATAAGTTGGGATTTTTAAATTATAATTTTAGCAGATATGTTCCTTATTTACATATTAATTGTTTAAATCCAACAGACTTCTTTCACCAAAAATAGAACTGAGATTTTTCTCCTGTTACTTTATTTTATAATATACTTTTTTTAAGTGGTGCTGAAAATCTAACAAGTAGGTGTTGCTGATATGACTTTAATTTTGGAAAATGACTAAGCTTGACATCAAGTGAGAACATGAAAATACTAAGTATAGGACTTTAGTTAAAAAAATGTTTCATGTTACATACAAAGACTACCTTTGTATCTGGTTAAGTGATTAGACACTTTACTCTAAATGTAGCATTTTGTAATAGACATTTAGGCTTTTATTAAAATTATAACACAATTTAACTTTGCGTATTTTGAGAAAAGTTACTTTTAGCATATAGCTATTAATTCTCAATTTTTAAGTAAAGTACAATATAGGCATTATTACATATGAAGTTTTATTTATAATTTATTCCCCAAATTTTATTCTTTTCCTATCATTATTTCCACCATGATCTTATTATTTTAAATGTAAACTGTAATAAAATTCTATAAAAACTCATAAAAATATAAAGCACATAAAGCTCAGAATATTTCCATATACACTGTTTCGGAAAAGTTGCTATTTTTCAAGATGTCAAATATAATTAGTGACATTTTTAAATTTTTCTAAAAGAACAGACAAAATGTTAAATGGAACATTATTTCTGAAGAATTCTAATTTGTTTTTATTTAAAAAAGAATTATCAGTGATAAAACGTTATCACCTAATTTTTCCAGTTTGTAAATGAGTATGCATATAGAACAAGGGGACAGTTCATTTGCTTACCTACAAAGGGTTCTTAGATTTAATTAAAACTAGTTTTTAAAGGATATAAAGTATGGAGCTTAAATACAGAGTTTTATTCTATTCTGTTTAATAATAGAAAATAATACCTTGCAAATGAAATTGCCATCGGTGAATTCACTTGGGGCAAGGGAGAAGAAAGCATTATTAAATGAAATATTAGACTTTTTAAAGGCAAAATATTTAAGGACAGACTCTCTGGAATCTGCTTGAATGTACAAGCCCTGCTTCTAAGAAGGAAATGGTATACATAGTAACATGGTTCTTTTAACATGTGTAGAATAGACAAATGTGCTTTCTTTTCTGATGTAGTAAGAGCATGATCAAAATCCAATTACATCCAGTTAAGGATTTGAAACTTGCCCATAATTATGCTGCAGGAAGCGAAGACACATAAAGTGATCAGGGAGCAGGGAATTAAGCTGTGCAAAATTCACTAATCAGAGAAAAGGTCACAGTCTGATATTACCAAAATTTGATTAGACTCAGGATCCATGTACTAGAAATCAATGTTTTCTTGGCTCCTGGATTTCTCCTCTGGAGTATGTCATTCTCCAGAGGCCTCACTTCTAATAGGAGGGCAAAGTAGTGTTATATCCTCTCCTGTGCTCAAAGACAGCAAGAAATTAGGAAGGATTTTGCACGTCAGCACAGACAGGGATTGAAATTCTTATAGCTGAGGGACTTGGGAGGCTGACTAGGGGAAAAATAGCTGTGATTGTAAAACTAAAAGAACTGTCATGTTGGCCAATGCCCATAGGAAAGATTAAACTGGTCCTGGGATTTTGCAGCTTTTCACAGCTTTCTGAGTACAATCTAGTCAAATTAGAATAAATCAATTCACCTCAGGCCTCACACATAGAATTGCTGCAAAGTGGTTGTAGTTACAGGGAGTTACAAAAGTAATCGGGTTTAACAAAAGAAAAACAAAAACAATGAACGTAAAAATAAATAAAGTAATCTAAGTCCATTTAAAAAGAGAATTAAGTTACATAAGCCCTCAGTTTCATGCAATAGTTTAAGACAGAAAAAAGAGCAGAGACCTGAACTTGTTCTTTTTTTTTTTCTTTTTTTTCTTTTCTTTTTTTTTTTTTTTTTTTGCTTTTTGGTATGTGGGTAGCTCCCTGACTGGGAATCGAACCCAGGCTGCAGTGCTGACAGCACCAGCACCGAAACCCTAAGCCACTATACCACCAGGGAACTCCCTGAACTTATTCTTATATAACTTTTATCTACTTCATTTTAATAGCAGTGATAGACATCATTGATTATACTTTTACTACCACCCGGGAAAAATGTTATTTAAAGTATGTTATCTCTTTTTTATTTGCATTATCACATCAGCCTCTGACATAGCTATTATTGGCATTTCATAGATGAGCAAACTCAATCTTAGACAAACAACTTGCCCATTGTCACAGAGCTCACAGTAAATAACACTGAAGTTCCTGTTGGAAACCATTGCCCACGCTGACTGATGCCAATACTGATGCTGATCTCTTACAGTCCTGTTTCATCCTGGTTACAATTTATCGCTACTTTCTCTCTGAATTTCAACCTTTCTTTTCTCCGCAGTTCTCTTTGACTGCTTATTCTCACTGATTCTCTCTGATTACTGCCCTATTCCATCCCACTGTATATTTGCTTTTTTATTTCTCACTCTAACATCTCTACCCATTTATACCTTTTACTCCCAATACACACACACTCCTCACACAATCTGGTTGTTTTTGCATTTTCTATGAAGATTTTTACTACAAGGCTCCTCCTTGGCATTCAAATGTTAGGTATCCAGGTCTCTACTACACTATCGTATTTTGTTTCTTTCACATAACTTAATACCTGAAACTAGTTTGTTTTAATCTGCTGGCTTATTAGAATATAAATTTTTTTATATTATTTTAACCCAAAAAATTACTGTTCATGATGCATAGTAGTAAATTAATAAATATTTTGGGATAAACATATGGGCTGTCAAAATTCAAATACCAAGCTTGCAAGTGATGCAAGCTAAATTATATTCTTTTTACATTAAATAAATAACTAAATAACTAACTAAGGGAATAAAAACTAATACATCCTCCAAGATTTTGGTCCACGTCTTTTTGGATTCGTATTTTTGTTCTGTTTCCTTTTAAGATGGTATTTGAGTCTGTTCTCTTTTTACTCTAAGTGCAATATCTTCTAAGTCTCAGGAGAAAATATTTGGAAGTTCTTCATAGCAGTTGCTATATACCATTTGGGAAAAACAACCGAAGTTCAGCAGGATATGGAGTGAAAACTTTGTAAGTTTCCCTTCAGTTCACTTCATTGAAATTCACATTTAATAGCCTCAAAGCACTGTATTTACTCATATTGTAGAACTCAGGCCTTCCTATGGATATTCTTTTGAAGGCGGTTGCAACCTTGCATGCAGAAAAATGTAATATTAGAAAGAAATGCCATATTATATACTGATTTTATTAATTCTTTTGCTTTAAAAATAATTCAGTCATTCATTTTTCTAAGTATTTTACTATGCTCTAACTGTGTAGTATGTATATATGCCTAGGGCAACGCATGAAGTCATTATGAAAATAAATGGCACTTAGTCTAATCTTTCAAATTTCTTGCAAGACAAAAACTTATTCTACATACAGGTTACTACATGTTCTGCCGTGCGGATAATTATACTTAAGAATAGAATGGCTCTATCCAAATGGCAAAAGAACCTCACACATGAAATTGATCACCAAAAGTCACAGGATAAAATAAGTTACTTATAATGGTATTTATTACATTTATTAATATACACCATTTTAAGAGTTTCATTTTATTATTAAAATATTTATCACAGAAAATTTGGTGAAAATATTAAAAACATTTAGACAGGTGAAAAATAGACAGTAGCAATTGTTGACATTTTGTGTATATTTTTTCACAAACAAATTACAATGCTCAACCAAGTAGCTTTAAGCATTAGAGAGTGATGGGAAAACCTATAATTGATTAAAATATCCGAGGAATGGAGATGTTCTTTATATATTCACTATTTAAAAACATTCGTTGGTAAATGCCAACCATTAGGAGAGTGACTGAAAATGGCTACAATATTACTTTTGGAGGTAATAGAAATATTCTAAGATTAGATTGTGGTGGAGGTTACACAACAGGGCAGATATACTAAATTTCATTGATTCATAAACTGATCAAAATCAGTTTATTTTAAGGTATGAAAATTAATCTCAATGAAACTTTTAAGGAAAAAAATTGTAGATAGACAAGTTGGAATAAGCCTAGCATATTACAGGTAGCAGAAGCCTGAGGAGGAGTAGGGCAATAAAAACAAACTACTCAATATCTGCCAGAGTTGTGAATAAAGTCTCATGTATAATATTTGAAGTAACAAGTACTCATGAAGGATGGGATCACATCAGACTAATAAATGGTAAACAGAATAAAAGGTTTAAGTTAGATGTCAGAATGCCTTCTCACTACTTAAATCTTGGTCATAGGCTCTCTTTCACCCAAACAGAAGTTCAGAAGTTTGCTCTGGAGAGATTAAAACACCGAAGCTGGGCACTGAGAGATACCAAGCCCAGTTGAGAGCAACAAAGAGATATTTTCCTACTGAAAACAGAATAAATATTAAAAGTTTAGGCTCAACTCCCTTTCTTCAACTTTATTTTCAGAGTAACATGTAGGCAAAATTGTTGACTAAATAAGTGCCTTCCCTACTACATTCTCGGATTCTGCACATAATCAAACCATAATAATGTTCAATAATTGATAGCTCCCTCTCCTCACCATACACTCACATAGGGCTTCCAGACAATTTTAAATATATTATTCTTAAATATAAAATGATGACTGACAACTATTAATCATCTAAGTAAGTCCTCTCTTAGGCAATATATAAGTGCATGGTGGTTAAGTTCACAAACATAATTGTCAGATTTCGGGCACAATGGTTCTGATGGCCATTCCAGTAAAAGAGTTCCAAAATTGTTTTGAAGGGTGGATTAGGCACTGGTGTCAGTGCATAGCTTCCCAAGGAGAGTACTTCAAAGGTGACCATAGTGATATTCAGCAGTGAGGTATGTAGCATTTTTTCTAGGATGAGTTTGTGAAATTAATTGTTTGACCTCGTATAACTAATTCTCCACTTCTACCTTACTTTAAGTTAATCTGTGTTATATGAGGGCTATCAGGAAACAATCTAACCATAAATCCCTTTATTTTACATATTACATAGCTGGATACTTTCTGGACAGTCCTGTACATGAGGTCTGACAATTAAGTTTGTCAACTTGCGACCATGCACTTAGGTTGGCAGCACTGTACAAATAACTTGGTAAGGTTTCATAACCTTGGTGTATCTGTGTCTCACAGCTAGGTTTGTGTCAATGTGTGGCAGTGTTTTACTGAGTGGTATTGATTAATTGTTGCATATTTTGTGTGATGTGAGAATGTTGGAGCTTGAATTAGAGCAATGAGCAAACATTAAATTTCTTGTTAAACTTGGCAAGAGTGCAAGTGAAATCAGGGACATGTTAATCCAAGTTTATGGGGATAATGCCATGAAGAGAATGGCAGTGTAAAAATGGATTAAGCAATTTTCTGAAGTGAGAGAAAGCATCACTGATAAAGAGAGGTCAGGGAGGCCAGTAACGAGCAGAACTGACAAAAACATTGCAAAAATCATGAAATTGGGCATCAAAATCATTGGCTGACTGAGAAACGTAGCAGAACAAGTAAACATTGATAGAGAAACTGTTAGGAAAATATTCACTGAAAATCTTGGCATAAAAAAAGTGTGTGGAAAAATGGTCCTGATGAAACTCATCGATGAACAAAAGCAAAGCAGAGTCAAAGTTTGCCAAGGCACTTTGGAAAGGCAAGATAATGTTTTAGCCATGTTATGACTGGTGATGAAACATGGGTGTACCAACAAGATCTTGAAACAAAACGTCAAATTGCACAACAAAAGTCAACCAATTCTCGATGGCCAAAAAATTTCATCAATCCAAATCAAGAGTCAAAATGATGTCGCTAACCTTTTTTGATATCAGAGAGGTTGTTCTTTATGAATTTGTACCAATAGAACAGTCAACCAAGTTTACTATTTGGAAATGCTGGAAAAGCTGCATGAAAAAGTTTGATGAAAATGACCTGAATTTTGCCAAAAACTTATGGCTCTTACATCACAACAATGCACTAGCTTACACAGCACTGTGTGTGAGGAAGTTATTAGCCAGTACAAATAACTTTATTGAAATACCCTCCCTACTCACCTGATCTGGACTGAAATGATTTTTTTCTTTACCTGAAAATAAAGGAAATATTGAAAGAAAGACATTTTGATAACATTCAAGACATCAAGGGAAATACAACAGCTCTCAAGGCCATTCCAGAAAAAGAGTTCCAAAATTGTTTTGAAGAATGGACTAGGTGCAGGCATCGGTGCATAGCTTCCCAAGGGGAATACTTCAAATGTGACCATAGTGATACTCAGCAATGAGATATGTAGCACTTCTTCTAGGATGAGTTCATGAACTTAATTGTCAGACCTAATACTACTTGTAGCTGATATTGCTATAGTAGTGTTTATCAAATTCCAGAAACACCTTGTAAAACAGACACAATGGGGGAAGACCAGCATTTTGTAATAAAATAAAACTTAAATGTAAGAGAATAAATAAGTAATGTTTAATGCAACATTTTTGCATTAAACATCTAATAAGTAATGTTTAATGCAACATTTTTATAGGTAAAGAAATTAGGTTTAATGTAAAATATTTCTTACTAAATATTACGATAAAAAATTTTGAATGCCACTCTGTACTCTTAAATTATAATGCTCCCTATATGATCAAAAGCATACTGTAATGACCTATTTTCTACTTTATCATATATTATATTATCAAATCTTGTCACTGGCATGGAATATTGCCTTAGTTCCCTCCAATTTCAGATTTATGTCTCTCTTCAACTCTCTCTAGATAGATATAGATGATAGATAGATAGATAATAGAAAAGAAGATATATAGATCTAATCAAACTACATGCTGATTCATGTTCAGGTTTTACTCAGAGTATTCTCATACTCTCTTCCCTATTTCCCCTGACAAAACATTCTACATTTTGCATAGCAGCATTCAAAGCCAGTTCAAGCCATTTGTTTACGAAACACTGTTTTTTGCCTAAATTAACAGCTCACATTTATCTTAATTATATGACTGCTTTATTAACATTCCTCAAAATGATTTCTATAGGAAAGAGGTAACTTTTTTTTTATTATATTCCTTTCATAACAGCATACTAATTTTCTTATAGGTTTTGTTCTCAAATTAAATTATTTGAAATTGAATTGAATAGAAATGCTAGATATAAATTTAGAAAATAATCATAGAAATACTCAAGACTTTTCCAAGTACAAGAATGCAAATATGTAGAGACTTTTATTTTATATACCGATAGAGCATGAGTTTCATGTTATTTTTAGTTGGTCTGACCTAAACGTATAATATGTATTGAATAATTGACATTTTTCAAAAGAATTTGTAGTAGTGCTTAAAAAGCCTAATACTGTGATCTAAAATTTTTATAACATCCTAAATGGCAAATGTCTGTGTAAAGAAGAAACATTGCAGAAGGCTTTAGATTCTTAGGTTGTTCTGGTATATACTAAATTTTTTACAGTTCTACTACCTCAGTGTGCCACAAAACTACTTGAGAAGCTTAGTTTTCCTGTAACATTTTACAATAAATTATTTTAAAGAACTTTTACATTTACTGACTTTTGCTAAACACATAGAAAAAAGAAGTTAACTTAAATAGAATGATGTTAAGTAGTATTTCTTATTATAGTAGAATTTTATTTAGTCTGATTCTGACTTTTCTTTCCCTCTGCTTGATACATGCCAAAAATATTTTTTATTCATTTTAGAATTAATCGTCACTAGATATAATAGAAACATAAGAGAATTATGACTGGAATTTTTAATATTGATTTTCAGCACAATATTATCTTTGTGCAGTTTCCATACCAAATGGGGTTTCTAACCATGGTATTCTAGAAACTGAACCCCATAAAAGGGTGTTGTTATACTTGAATAATGATAACACATCCCCATGAAGATGCATTCACAGAAGTTGGTAGTTAAGCATATTAAGTGTAAATAATAATTTGGTATATATGTCTACACAACATTAGATACATAGCATAAAATGCATAGAACTTACTCTCAACAATTCATCTTAATATCGAGAGCCTGGCTGCTTATTTCATCATACAAGTTTAACACAGAAATAATAAAGCATGCCAAATAGAGTCACCATGTTTTAGCATCATGACCCAGACATATAATAAATTAGAAATCTCTCACTATCAAATACCTTTCTCTAGTTACATCACTAGCTATTATGTGAGAACTACAGAAACAATTTTAATTTAACAGTGGAAAAGTTTTCAATTTAACAGTGGAAAAATTTGATATTCTGAGTGCTTAAGTTAATTAAAAATGAAAAGCAATGCTCCATATGTTATAATATGATTCTGACGGTTCAATTTGTAAAATGTGGCTAAATATAAAAGGATACACATTATTAATCCATGCAAAGGTAGATTATAGATAACCATATAATGATCATTCGAATGAGGGGAGACTCAAAATACCTAACAAATACCCTAATTACTGATTTCTCTATCCATGCTATCATAGCAAGTGAATCTGCAGAAAGTTTTAGACATCTGAGGAGGCTTGATGTCTAAGGTAGTTATATGAAAGAATATAAATTTATATAAGTAGTTATATTATCGGAGGTATAATTCCGTCACTAAATATAACAATAGAAAAGAATATTATGCCCAAATTATGAAAATAGGTAAATAAATCCCAGTACACATATAAAACAGGATGTTATGCCATCTCTAAAATATTATTGAATAATTTAATAATTGTTAAAATTGTTTAGATAATAATATGTTACTATGAATTTAATATGATCTTAGGTAGTAATATTTATTAAAAATACTATGAAGTAATACAAATATGTTTGAGGTGGTTGTAACTGTGTTGGTATTATGGGCACTTTTAATTTTATTTTTAATACTTTCTCCATCTTCTAAATTTTTAAACCATAATTACCCATTTCTTTTAAAATATAAAAATAAGAAACAGTGTAAAAGAAGGAATTGAAATAGTTATTCAGTAATCAGACCAATTTTATTTACTCATTTTATTTGATACCATAGTAGAAAATTTTTTGGTTTTGTCTATTCCATTTTTTGTTTATTTTTTTCTGGAATGTGAACACCTTATAATGGCATTTTTGTAATCATCTTTATTTCTTCATAGCCCAGTCAATTTGGAAACATAGTTTTACAAATCTTTCTCAACTCTGTGCAGAATGATGGTGTGTATTGTGGGAGAAGAAAATTTTCCTTCTCTTCCTTTTTAGTTCTTTGGCTGGCCTAAGATTTAAATTGACATGAGACAGATTAACAGGAGAAAATTACCAAATTTTTTACATCTCTACATAGAAGGGTTCCATAAGAATATGAGGCAAGGACAGATTGGGCGGTTAAAGCTTACATACCATCTGGAGATAAGGAGAAAGGAGGGTAGTAGTTTGTGACAAGGCAAGAAGGAAGGCAATTAACGTGGAGATGAAGAAATAAATGTTTGGGAAACAAATATTCGCTGAGTCATCTTTAACAACGGACACATCAAATGGGCCTTGCTAAATTTCTCCCTGTCTACAAAACATAGTTTCTATTAAAATACAGATGATCTCTGATAATAGCTCCTTTCCTGGAGCAGGTCCTTTATTCTTTTTGTCAGAGGAGAGGTCAAAGGTTCTTCCTGAGTTTTTTGTTTCTTAAAATTAGCCAGCTTAAAATAATCAATATCCCCCCAAAAGGCATATTTTGATATGGCACACTCTGCTCCCTTCAATGTCAAGTATATTTCAGGCTTATGGAGGGTGGAGAGCAGAAATAAAAATGTAAATAATATTCAGATGTAAACAGTACTATGGGGGTAAAATAAAGCCTTCCTCATTGACTCCCATCTGTGTCATAGTGGGAAAAAGCAATTCTCTCCCCAATTTAATCAGATATTCCTTGCAGGGCAATCAAGTTTTCACCAGGATGAATCAGGTAAGTGAACTGGGGCCTTCCCCTCTGTCTTCACATCCACTCCAAAGATGTCATCTCGCTGAATGGGAGAAAGGGGATGCTATGAGATCAAGGGTCCTCCTCTACTGCTTTCAGTCATATTTGTACCCTCTTGTCATCACTTACCTTCCTGGCATTAAGGCTAAAGTCACCTGATGTTAGAACTTAGTGTCTAGTTTTGGCTTCCCTTGAGAGACTTCCCTGGCTTGAATGGAGAATCTAAAACTTCAGGCTTTCTTTTTTCCAGTGACATTGTTTCACCAGGTTTGATGTGACATGACTGCTTCCCTGAGTTCCAGATTGATGGAAAGAGTGGCAACTCAAAACTATATCTCCTTCCAGAGCTCTCTGGCCTGCGTTGCCTAAACAGGCATGAATATGTTTTTAGATCACCTTAATTAATGTTATTAAGAATATATGAATATTTTCAAATTATTGCCCACATTTCACATGTCATGAAAACATTACTATTAATCATAAATATATTATAAAATGCCTATGAGATTAAAATGAATGCTGCAATTGGAATTGGACAGGTAATAGCAAAGCTAACATGCTAATTGGCCTAGAAGAAAACTATACCCGAATTCCACTTTTGCTGGCTGTATAAATAATTCCTTCATCATCCTCTCTTCAAGAAATAGTTCAAGTTAAATTCCCGAATTCCTTTTTTTAAAAAAGGTGAAGATAGCAAAGTTTTTTGAAGGCATAATTTTAAAGGTACCTAGTGAGATTTCATTTCTTCCAGCTATGATTATTGCTTTGAAATTTGTGATAACAGATCATGAGTTTCTTACTTTATATTTCTGAATTCACACTTATATCAGATTAAATCACCTGCTACTTCTTGAATAGTTGCATAGCAACATTTTTTACCAGGTATACAAATCTTATTTTCTCCCTGTCATGCCTTGGCTACTCTCTTGATTTTCATTGTAACACACACAATTGCTACAGCACTACATATTTTTCCTGACTCTAATTTAGCTATTTTTCATGACTCGTTATCTAGCAGTCAGCACAACAATAAGAATTATTGAGGATTCACTCTGTACAAAATCCTGTCCTATATAGTGAAAGGCAGAGGGTTAAAAGTGGAATAAAATTCTTGTTCCCTCCTGTCAATGACATCACAATCTAATGGGCTTTTAAAATCTCTGCTGTCTTCATGTTTAGCCTGATGCCATATCAGTTTCTGTTTTCATATTAAACTCACCGAAAATTCTCTATAACGCCTTTTACTACAGAGCAGGATTGGCATTGAGGAAGATTCATTTTGACATTATTCTTGGTTAATGATATATCCAAAAGACTTTTTAAGTTTTAAGTTTTTATAGATAATTAAGGACAATATTATAGGCCACTTTAAGATAATAATTTTAATTTATTTGGATAGCATTTTGCATTTAAACTACTAAATATACAGGTATATTTTATGTATACTATACAAATATATTTATTATATAAATATTCATCTTGATTTTTAACTTATATTTGTCTTTTATAAATACATATAAACTTTTATATGTGTAAATTTAATTCCAACAGAAAGCATGTTTGCTGTTATGATAGTTTTAAAGTTGAGGAAATCTTCGCTCACAGTAGATTCTGTATTACTATGGAAAACATTTTGAATGCACAGATGGAATTCAAACCTAGTCCCTTTTATGTTCCTTGCTTTTTTAAAAATTGGTTTCTTAATTAATGATGTTCTCATCTAATTAAAAGAATCAAAGTAAAGAGCTAAAGGATTAAAGACCTATAAAATTGGGATGCATTTCCTTATTTGGGAGCTTTCCATGTAGGATATTAAAGCTGTTACATTTCTAGGTACCTTGGGTTGTACCAGTTATGGCTTAATTTAAAAATAAGTATTCAGTGCCTAATATTTGCCAGGTACTATTCTTTGCCCTCAGATACCAGACATGACTTTTTTTCTAATTGAGTGGAAAATAAAGTCAAACACATAATCATACACACACATGTAAAATGTTAAGCCTGTAAATATCTACAAAGGATACATTCTGGGTGTTATGAAGAGTGTGGGAGGAATCAAAATAATCAAGGAGGCTACCCTCTAATGTGTGCTCAGGTGACATCTAAGCATTGAATAGGAGTTAACAAGACAAAGAGCAGCAAGGACATACCAGGCAGAAGGGACAATATGCACACCTTGATGGGAATGGAAAATGATATCAGAAGGAATCATTTTAGGGTGATATCAGAGTGAGTAGTGACACTGAGAAGTATGCATGAGCCAAACCATGTGGTAATGTAGGGTTTTGATCAATATGCCTAAATCCTTTATTCTATAAGGTTTTAAAGATGTAAACCTTTACCCTAGAATTGCTTGTAATAACAACCTTCAGATTAAAGGTGTCAATCAGGACATTAGAGTTATAAATAGACAACAAATAATAATGACTAACTGGTAATATATGACTTGGTGTATTATGAGTGTTTTTAGGCAACACTAGCGATTAGCATTGGGGTAGTCAACTTCATCTATAACTTGTGGAAAACGTTTCGTTTAATAGGTGATGTTTAAGGTACATATCCCATTTGTGAATATGTAATTGTTGGCTAGAGAAGGGTAATGTGGGGGCCTCACAATCTGAAGACAGACAGTATGCCTTTGCTAGAGGAAGCTTTTTGCTGAGGCATGGATGAAGAATCACTTTGTCTTTGACAGAAGAGGAAGCTGACATAAACTAGTGAAAAAGAAAGCAATCCTTTACTTTAGGTAAAGGAACATCAATATAGCTTCTTCAGTTTGGGGGAGTTATGGTTACGTTTGACTTATGAAGGTTCATCAAGAAAATACTATACAAAGTGGGTCAATGATAAATTTTCTTAGTGAAACGAAGTGAAAAGTTTAGAGATGAAATACTTGAGAGGACATTAATGAACATAGGCATGAAGTAGCATAGGATTGTACTACTTGACAGCAATGGCAAAGGACAGTGCAGATTAATTCCAAAAATTAATGCAAAGTAGGATCATGTAATATTTCACAAATATACCTATATTATTTAGCTTACCTATCTTTTATTGAAATATTCATCTATAAAACTTTTCAGTTATGTCTAAAAGTCACAAGGCCTAAATGACCTTGTGTAAAATGAGTTTCATTAATATGAACATAAATAAAATATAACAATTTTACCAAAGATTCATAAAGATCTAAGCAATAGAAAGCTAAAATCTGAAATTTAAATACAATTATTACTGTATTACCTTAGTTTAAATACATTATAAAAATGTAAAACTATACTTGTAAGTAAACTCCAGATTGTATTAAATCCTTTTTCTAGGCTATAGCTAAAATAGAACTTCAGATACCTTAGCATGGTATTTGGCACACATGATATGCTCACTTCATTCTGAGAATAATGATAATACATTACACAGATTCTAAGAAATTTTCAAGGTCTCTTAGAGTTATCTATCATCTAACAGTTCTGTTTTTTTTCTTTGTTTAGAGTTTTCTGTGACTGCACAGATTTTTGATATATAGAAGTGTGCACTTACATTCAAACCTTTTCAAGAAGCAGATAAACAGGTACAGAAGAGAATAATGAACGTATTTGAACTTTTTTATTACTTCACTCTTTAGAGATTGATGGACTTCTGAAACTACTTACTCCATTGTTTCTTTTTCTGATGAGGAAAGGGAGGCAGGAAAGACTCAGGGAGTTCTTTTTCAAGATCATGTAGCTGGAAAAGTATTCCCAAAACACATGTTTAGAAAGAGTCTCTGCTTTAAGAAAGGCAAACTGATAAGCATTTGCAAAAAACACATTTAGTTGAAAGTTAAATTGAATTTTGCCAGTACTTGCTGTCTAATTTGGTTAGAACACTGCCAATATATTGCTTCCATTTTGAGCTCTATTCATATCACAAAGTTCCAAACACTTATGGGGAAAGGTAGATATACGAGAGCTGACAATTAAGTTCGTGAACTCATCCTATAATAGAAAAAATGCTATGTGTCTCATTGCTGAATATCACTATGGTCACCTTCAAAATACTCTCTGTGGGAAGCTATGTACTAACACCAATGCCTAGTCCACCCTTCAAAGCAATTTTGAAACTCTTTCTGGAATGCTCATCAGAGCTGTTGTCATAGTACCCTTGATGTCCTGAATGTCATCAAAATGCCTTCAGGTAAAGGAAAAAGGCACTGGGAGCCAGATCGGGTAAGTAGGGAGGGTGTTCCAATACAGTTATTTATTTAATAGCTAAAAATCCCCTCACAGACAGTGTTGTGTGGGCCTGTGCATTGTCACAATGCAAGAGCCATGAGTTGTTGAAAAGTTCAGGTAGTTTTCATCTTTTTCACAAAGCCTTTTCAGCACTTCCAAATATTAATACTAAACTGGGTTGACTGTCTGGTTGGTACAAATTCATAATGAACAATCCCTCTGATATAAAAAATGTTTAGCAACATCGTTTTGACTCTTGATTTGGACTGATGGAACATTTTTGGTCATGAGGAAATGACTGACTTCCATTGTATACTTTGATGCTTTGTTTTAGGGTCGTATTGGTACACCCATGTTTCATCACCAATGGTAACACGGCCCAAAACATCTTGCCTCTCCGAAAGCCAAACTTTGGCTCTCTTTTGCTTTTGTTCCAAAGTGAGCTCCTTTGGGACCATTTTTGCACACGCCTTTCTCATGCCAAGATTTTCAGTGAAGATTTTCTTGTTTCTCTATCAATGTTTGCTTGGTCTGCTATGCTTCTTATACGCAATTTGAAGAATTTTGGCAGTGTTTTCATCAATTCTGCACTTTACTGGCTGCCCTGACCTCTCTTCATCAGTGACACTTTCTCTCCCCTCAGAAAAATGTTTAATCCATTTGTATATTGCCATTTTCTTCATTGCTTATCCCCATAAACTTGGACTAATGTGTCCCTGATTTCACTTCCACTTTTGCCAAGTTTAACAAGACATTTATGTTTGTTCATTGCTCTAATTCAAACTCTAACATTCTTGTGATGGCACACAAAAAGACACAACAATAATGAAGGCCGCTGAGCTACATGTCAACACAAACACAGCTGTGAGATATAGATATACCAACATTATAAAACCTTACCAAGTTGTTTGTACAGTGCTTTTGACATCAGCACATGGTAGGAAGTTCACGAACTTAATTGCAATGTTCGTAAACTATAATCCTAACTCTAACCAACTTTATTGCAAATGCACAATGCCAATTTAGGTATTTGCTATTCAAAGCAATATTCCCTGGAAAAAATATAACATCACAAAGACCACATTGATGAGTAAATATTAAATCCTTAAACAGCAAAATAAAATTACTGAAATGTATTTTGTATATATGGGTTTATCCAGATTTTAGTGCATGAAGAGAAGTAATACAATACATGGATTTACAAACTACATAAGAAATATATTTTATACTGTGGCAAACAAGAGAAAAAAATGATTAAATTTAATTTTCTGAACTCTTCAGCGTAGTGTGCATAATTTATAAATCTTTTTTTTTAATTTTGAACATTCCATTTGTGAAACATTCTGCTTCAACTTTTTAAAATGTAAATAGATGGTACATAATAGATTATTTGTTACTTATACAAAAATACTATTAAAATTAGCAAATTATTTTGGTTTTAAAATAAGTGTTCATCTTTTTCAGAACTGTAGTTTTTATTTAATATGGAATTGTAGACCTTATTCAACTGACACAAAGTTGATCTTACCTGATTATAATGTGATATGTATAACATGTAAAGTTGCATACAGGCAAGGGTTATTTGTTAAATCTTGAGATGTATAATTAGCTTAACAATATGCTGAATAGAACTTCAAATTATTTAATGTTTCACTTTAAACTCTGACCACTATTTTTGTCCTGGCAGCCCACAGCTCTTGCTCACTAGCATTCAATCTTGAAAAGATAAAATATAGCCAGGTTGAATTATTCCTTGGTTTAACACCTTTTGAAGCATTTTAGAATGCCCTCTGATCATTATAGTTCATATTCTTGCAGAGATCAAAAATCTATCCTGAGAATACCTTTGCAATTCTATTCTTCCCATGGGGTAATTTCAAATAATATGTCTCTAGGCTGTGAAATGTCTTTTTTTTTCTTCACATTGGTAAATAATTTTTTTATAAGCACAAAAAATAAGTTCACTTTCTAGTAACAATTTTTTACTCTCCAACAAACTTAAATCACAGCCATTACTTTTTCAGGAGTATGTATTGTTAAAGATTGTATTTATTATTTATATTTTTTCAAATGCTAGATTGATGTTTTAATATATTGATGACAAAATTCTGGGTTAACATAGTTTTTTTCCCTCCAGTGTTATCGGAAACTCAACTCTTTCTTTATATTTTATAATTACTAACAATTTACATATTCTCAAAACCAAAAAAAGCCTCTAAAAATAGAACATTTTATATTACTTTATCATGAAAATACCAAAAGGATATAGATTGCTTAACAAAAGGCAAAACGAAGGGCTTTTATAAAAAGCTTTCATTAAATGAACAAAAATTAGAAAAAATTGAATCCTTAAAACTAAAGTGCAGTCAGGATATTTTTATAATCTTACTATTTTGTTACCTATGTGTTCTACTTATAAATAGTAATGAAATAGATTCATGTTGTTATTAGCTAGGATCAAATTACTTTAATATTATCTGATTAATTTTAAATTATTTTAAATCAGTGATATTTTTAGGGAGTTGTTTGTACATTTATAATTAATCCATTAGTGCAAATTTATATGTGTTCACTGAGCCTCTAAATATGACATACATGACTTATTTTCAGGTTTCTTGTGCTAGCACTGATTATAAATATACTTGCTTTGTTAGCAAGCATGAACCATATTTATACTTTTATGTTGGAATTGATCAGATCATATATGTCTTCCCAGTGAAGTTAGATCAAAAACAAATGATTGACACAGACATTTTCTAAGAGGTCAGAGTATACCAGTTTTGGTTTCTGGTGGGAAAATATGTGTCCTGCTCTTAATTTTAGTCATCTCTTCATTAAGAGTATCTTATACCAGTTTTAAATAAAGAGCTTGATAGGCCAGCTTTTTAGGTTGATGGAAGAAAATTGTTTGCATAAAATCTAGAAATAGTCAAGCATGTTCAGACACTGTGAGTATGAGCAGGTAATACTAGGATGACAGTTACATCAGTTTGTAAGCCTGAATTCAGTAGTAGGTGTGTGTTGGGGTCTACCTACCATCCTTGACTTGATGCTTTTTGCTGAACAAACATGCAGATCAATTGAATGTAAAAAATGAGGGACAAAACAATAGCCAGTAGCATTTTATATACCCTTATTACGGTGTTTGTTTGTTTGTTATTTTGTATAATGAGATAAAGAAAGTAACTGGGAACAAGATGTGATGTAAGAAACATCTCAGGGTCAGTAATGCTTTCATGTCATAGATGAGGTTGATAGTGTACTTCCTAGGTCCTAAATAGCACACTAAGGAAAGTGAAATTTTTTCATCAATTTGAAACATATTTAAATAATATATTCTGTTTAAAAGAAAGATATCAACTTTAGTAATTAAAAAGGCAAGTTTAGTGTCATTGAGAATTTTCTTATAGACTTGCATTTCAGAATGGAGAATTTCTCCTTAAATGTCAGTTTTACTTAGACAAAAGTTGGGAAGAGTATAAAGCAGAGTGGCATAGAGAGTCTGCCATTCAGCAGAGAACATGAAGAAACATTCCTCCGAAGAAAACACACTTATGGCCAGCACATACATGAGAATATGCTTAACATCACTAATCATCAGAGAAATGCAAATCAAAACCACAATGAGATATTACCTCACACCAGTAAGACTGGCTATTATCAAAAAGTAAACATGTGTTGGCTAAGATGTGAAGAAAAGGAAACCCTCATGCACTGTTTATGAGACTCAAATTGGTGCAGTCCCTACAGCAAACAGTATAGAGATTCATCAAAAACTAAAAATAGATCTTCCATGTGATCTAGCAAATTTACTTCTGGGTATTAATGCAAAGAAAACAAAAACAGTAATTAGAAAAGACAAATGCATCCTTATGTTCACCGCAGCATTATTTAAAATAGCCCATGTATGCAAGCAACCAAAGTGTCCATTCACACATGAACAGATAAAGAAGATATGATACACATATACAGTGGTATATTATTCAGCTGTAAAATATAATGAAATCTTGCCATTCGCAACCTCATGAATGGATCTAGAGGGAATTTCACTAAGCAGAAAAAGTCAGTCCAAGAAAGAGAAATATTGTATGGCTTCACTTATATGTGGAATCAAAAAATACAAAAAATAGAAACAGACTCATGAAAACAGACATCAAACTGATGGTTGCCGGGTGAGACGTTGGGAGGTTGGATGAAAAAGGTAACGGGTCATATAGTCAATAATATTGTGTTAAGTTTGCAAAGTGACAGATAATTACTAAATAGTGTGGTGATCACATTGTAAGGTATACAAATATCAAATAACTATATTGTACACATGAAACTAGTATAATATTGTATACCAACTACACTTAAATAAAAAGTTAATCAACCAATCAAAAGACATGAACTCTAAAACTCATTAATTATTCAGAGGGAACTGGCATCGAATAGAAAATTGTTTAAGCCTGTCAATGTGTATTGCATCCTTGAAAAAGCAAACTGAATTGTAAGTATCTTAGTGAAACATTAATGAAGTGGAGATGTCCTAGTAATTTTGTATAAGAAGTTTTATTTATTAAAAGCTGAGGTGGGAGTATGAAAGCCCAACTTATTGGTCTCAACAGGGACAGTTCTGTGGCCTAACTTTGGGGATAGGCTAGAGCTAATGTTCTCAAGACTGCCTGGGCTAGCTAGTTCTTCATGTCCTGATATCCCCAATCTATTGACAGTCTCCCATGATAGTACTCCAGGAAAAAAATAACTTACACATGAGAACTTGAGTCAGGGTCAGCTTCAGGGGAATCATACACAGGGCATACTGATGAATATACAATAAAGCCTTATTTCTAAACAGGAGTGAAGTCAAGTGACCTTAAGCACACAGAATATGCATGGGATTCTCTCAAAAACAAAACTTTGAGTCTGGTTCCAACATGGAAAGTCTTGAAATTGGGTAATGTGAATCCTTTGCCATTGTTCTTATTTAGATTGTTTTACTTTTTAGTTCCTTAGCTTTTCCATAAAAATTTTGTATATAGGAATACCTTTGAGTTTTGTAAATGAACTTGTATCCTGGTACAAGCTGAATTCATGTATTAAATCTAAAAAAAGTCTTATAACTTCTTTACAATTTTCTACTGCAATAGATATTCAATGTCTACAGATAAAAACATGATTTCTTCTATTCAAATCAATATGTTCACTTATTTTTCTTCCTTTATTGTGCTGCTTAGGATTTCTGCCCATGAATGTAAACCTAAAATCTTTGATATACTTTAAAAGGTCCAGCCAAAGTTTTCAATTTCACTTTGAATTCTATTGCTCTTAAACCAAGAGAATCTTTCAGTCCCTCAAAAGTTCCAAGTTTCTCTTTTCCTCAAACTGTCTTTAAAGCTGTTTTTTCTCCCTGAAACTTAATTTGCCTTCTCCTAACTTTGTCACTCAGTTAACTATTTACTACTCATGCTTGGGTCTTGGCTCCTTCAGAATGTCATTACCGGAGTATCTCACTCTAGCATAGACCTTCTTGTTATTGCCATTCAATTACCAAATTCATAGCACTTATCATAATTGTAATTACATGTTCAATATCCATTTAATCATTAGACTATTTGTATTTGTGCAGAGACCACTGCTATTGGTTTACTCTCACACTTCTATTGCCCAACAGAGTGAGGGGCTCCAAAATAAATGTTCTTTATATATTTCTTAACTAGCTGAATAAAAATATATATAAGTTAATAATACATATAATTAATTACTGCAGTAATTAATTAAATGCTGGATATCAAAATACTTTTTTTCTAAATATATGTGTCTGAGATATCAGGTTAATAACATCCCACTATAGCAGTCTGAATAATCATGATCATTATTGGAAGTAGTACCACTTTACTAACTAGTATTTGTTAAGTACATTCTATATAAGAGGCATAATAGTGATAAACTTTATTGTTTATTAATTATAACAGTCCAATATTTAGCTATTGCAATCTCCTCTTGCCATTAAATATAGCAAAGGTATCTATATATTAGGAATTTTAAAGTAATTCTTTGAAATTCACAAGTGAGATAAAATCTACCTAACTAGTGAAATATAGTCATTTCAGTATGAACATGTAAGTCCATATACATATAGCCATTTAGGTTAATATAAATTTACTATATTCAACTATTGTTGAATTGTTGACCCATTAGGCACTAACAGTTATCAATAGTTATTAATGCTACAAATAAATAAAACATAATTTCTATTTACTCAGTTAAAAAGGTGTGCCAATGTAGTATGTCAATGATTCTAAGTTAAATCAAATAATTAGAAATAAAGCGCAATGTAGGTACAAATGTCTGGGGAGTTGGGAGAAAGAAAAGTTAGTTCTGAAGTTTTGGGGGAGGGAACAAGATTCAGGTATATTTCTAAATGACTGAAAGAAAAATATTTGCTAAGCAGGATGCAAAATAAAAAATTAAAGTGATCCTAATAAGTTTTGCAAGCTGCATTCACCTACCTCTTTAATAATTAAATAATATGAATGAAAGCTTCTCTTGTTTTGTGCTTGAAAGAGATGAAAATCTACCCTTTGCAATTCTTCTTATTTTAGATCAGCATTCACTATATTAACAACATCAAACATTTTCTTTACATTTCCCAGATAATGCAGAGAATAAAAAAAAAAGAAAAGATATTTCTACTAATTTTGAGAAATTGTCCTATTGTCCCATCTTTATTTTTAACATACTTTACATGTAGCAATTTCACCATTGGATGGCAATATTGCTTGTTATTTTTCCTTTAGTATTCTAATAAGTATTTAACTAGTGAGGAGAGAATGATGCTGCCTAAGAATTAAGATTCGCTACTTAATTTTATTTATTTATTTGGGTTATTTTACGTTATAGTGGCATTTAATAGTAAAAACATATGCAAAATTATGTTAATGTAATTTCAGTTTAAAAGTCAATAGGTCCAACATTATTCTTTCTATATGAAAGATGAGGTTATCTGTCTTACATTGAGTCCTCTGAAATTCCTGTTATGGCTGAATAATCTGTGCCTCAGTTCTCTCAGAAATAAAAATCCCCACAATTAAGGACCATAGGAAAAGATTGTCAATGATCACTTGCTATGAATCATTAGAATCTCAATTCCCTGAAAATCACCTTTGTCCAGTAAGTGCTGTTAAAATGGTTTAAATTAGTAGAGATAAATTTCAAAGAAGAAAAGTTATAATGTGTTACTTCAGTCTCTGCAGTGTATGTTCTGATTGGTGGATGATTCTCAAAGGAGTCCAACTCTAGCTAACCATGCAAATGTTAGAGCATGTCCCAAAGGAAAGGGCATTATTCATAGAATCTTATGGTATTCTACCACTCATAAGAAAGGGAAGAATAAGAGTTATTATAAAATATTATATATGGAATGCTAATAAGACAATTGTTAATCAAGTCAACTAATTTATATTGTAAGTGAATTAGAATAGAAAGCTACAATCTTGTCCACAATTCATGACATGTCTCCTACTATGCATTTCCATTTATGAATTATAGTTATTTATAGTTATAATTTATTAATGAATAAGAAACAATTGAGTATCACTGTGATTCCCAGTTGTAGACTACTTACAAACTACATAGAAATGTTTATCTGTATAAGAATCATTTTACTCAAAATAATATCTATTATTTACCTTAATATTGTAATATAGCCATGCATGTTCAATGTATCCTTCTAAACAAATTGGGTAAGTTGTACAAATTATACTGTTAAAATTAAACATGGAAACTAAGATCACTTTCTAATTAGATAAATCATCTGATATCCTGTGTTCATAGTTTGTTTTTATTTATTTTATTATGGTTTTTATTTTTTCATAGAGCTGTGTAGTATATTTTAATAAATATAAGATTAGCTCATTATTCTTCATACTCTACTAAAATTTGTTTCGTTGTGTTAGGAATATGTGTCAGTGTCCATATAGACATATGATTCAGTCTAGATCAGGCTGTGGATTGGACAGATTGGGCAAGTCCTAAGCTAGGACTTGGGCAGTCTTATATTATTGCATAGCAAAAGAGTCCACCTCCTATAATATGACCACAATAGTAGTATTCAAGTACGTCTATTGAAAATGCTTGATGCCATGTTTTATAATAGTTTATCATTTTTCCTAATATCTGATATAACTTTCTATTTATTATTCATAAATCATGTTTAAAGGATTACCACACATGGTAGCACTAGATATATTTCTGGGAAATATTTACATGGAATAAAATTACCTTATAATATTTTATACACAGTGGAGCATTAACACCTCTAGTACTTGGTGAGTACTCTGAATATATATGCAGGACAAATGAGAACCTATATTATTTCAATGTCCCAGAGTCAGACATTATGAAATAGGTATGGACTGAAATTCATAATTACATAGTAAAATATCTTATAAGTTAAGCCTATTTTCCAGAATACAATTTTCATAAAATCAGAGATACTCATATTATATAAATAGCTTTCTATTTGTTGTATTTTAAAAACACAGGTTTCAGCTTTCTATATAATCACATAGAATTTTAAATGTTCACAATTTTTTTGAATATGCAGTTTAAAGAGAACAATCCTAATTTCATCACTGCCTCTGTGTTATCACCCAATTCTCTGTATTAAAATGTAGCTTTAAAATTCTTTCTATTTTCAAATAATGAATTTGAATAATGAGATAGTGCTCCTAGAATCATATGACAATGCACTACCTCCTCGTACCTTCAAGTGAGAATTCCTATGTTCTGTTATGCTATACTCTCCTCTTTTAGTAAAAATATTATCTAAACACAAAAACTCAGTCACTTTAAAATACATAGCCTTGCCATTGTACTAAAACCATTAGCAGATTTCTATGAAAACTGAGTCATGCTATAATAATTAAAACAAAAATATTATATATTTTATTCTACTCATTCAGCAAATGGCAAATAACTTTCTTGTATAAATAAAATAAGTACAGTAAACTTTGTAAGTAGTCACTTCTTTAAAAAAAACTAATTCTTCCAGGATATCATTTGACAAATGTCATCTGAGTTAGTTAAATTCTATTTTCATGTTCGTGACCTGAACGTGACAATAGAAACAGCAAGAGTAACCTACTTCTATGAGTGCGAAGAATAATTAGATTTGTATGCAGAGAGTAGTGTAGTCTTTTAAACTTGAAACATTCTAAGGAAAAGAATTATTGGATACAATGCCGTGGTAAGGCTATATGCAAAGTTTCTATTTGCCCTCTGTGACTTGTGGTGAACTGAAATGTTCTCATGTTCTTTTTGAGTTGTGATGACTTTGCTGGCACCATGCTCCCTGTGCCTCATTGCAATGAAAATGCACAAGTTGATGATCTAGTGTCAATGATAATGAAAGAGGATTTTGAGAGTTAGCTATTTACAGCTCAGAAAACTATCTACAAACACAATTGAACACTTCATTTAAAACTTTATATCCGTTATTAAAGACCAACGGAATTGCTATGGTAACAACAGACCGAACAAATCAAATGACTCTGTTAAGATTAATTTCTTGAATCATAAACAAATGAATAAAGAGATATAACAGGGCTATTTGAAATGCTTAAACTTTGCATAACTCAAAAAAATATTTACCTGATGATTAGATATAAATAAACCAACTTACAGCACTGACCAAATAGCTTTATTTAGAAGCAATTTACATTTAGTTGCTAAACTCTACATAAAAAATTTAGGGGAAAGTAACTATAGAGGTAATTTCAATATAAACCCACACAGAGAAGTAATTAAGGGTAATAATAACCATGGCCTTTAAACAAAGATATGGGGAATCAACTCTGTATCTTATCCACATGAAAGAGGGTAAAAAATAGCATTGACTGTAGCTTTAGGTTAAGAAAAACCAGTTTTATATCTATTTTTAAATATATGTCACTCATACAATTATGTGTGGCAAGATTATATTGTGGTGTGTTCTATAGATATAAAATATGATATAGATACATATAAATAGGTTGCATACACTTTTTTATATATTATGCTAAATGATAATTTTAGTTTGATAGCTCCAGTTTTCTGATAATCATAACCAAAGTCCTTCCCTTTAGGTCTCAAATTAAGTTTGCAGACCTTACCCTGGTAAGAGAGGCATGGGGATAAAAATTGAGGATAAGGAGAAATCAAAAGAAATAAAGACAGTGCAAGATAACAGTAAGATACATGGTTATTTGTATCAAGAGGCAGCACATCATAATGCTTACGAAGTCATATTAGCAATCAGAGTTGTGATTTCAGAGTCCAGCTTCACAATTCATAGGAAATGTAATTTTGGTGAAGTATTTGTCTGTTTTTTATTTTCAATTTGGAGTAATTTCCAATGGTTTTTGAACTTTCAATTTGAGGTAATAAAACCCAATTTCATCTTTAATTTATTGTGATAATAGTGGAGATATTATATTTAGAGTGCTTGGTGCAGTGCCTAATATGTGTATGCACTTGATCAACTATTAATGATTAATTTTTCTTTAAAAATCTTTCCTTGGCAAGTCTTCCTTTCCATTCCCACAATCTATTTTTCCTCAATCTTATTCATTGTGATCCAATGATTCTGTACAATCGAGAGATTTGTGTGTCTACTTGTTATGTTTTCCTTCCTTCCTTCCTTCCTTCCTTCTCCCCTTTCTCCTCCTTTCTTTGTCTATCTCTACCTCTACCTCTATTCCTATCTCTTTTTCTGCTGCTTCTTATTTCTAAAATTACTCTTCCTCCATTCTCACACATTGTAATCTACAGATACTTCATGTTTGCTATGTCTTCATGGGCCAGGTAACCTGTAGGCATACAGGTTCACAATCAAGTACCCTTTGACTCTCAGTGGTGGAAGTGCAGAGAATATGATTGAGGTTCATGGGAAAGTTTTTAGCTAGATTATGAGAAATATATAGCACTCCATTCATGCAAGGAAGATTAAAAGGGGGATTAATACTGTGTTCAAATATTCAAAGGGATTTCACATAAGAAGATACTTGGTCTATGTTATGCCAGAGAACTAATGTGTCACCTGTTCATTGTGGTGGATCTGGGATAAGTGACTGTAGGAGACAGATTTCAGAACGATGTAAGGAGGAAATGCTAATGATTGAAGCCAGGTAGTACTAGAAAATCCTCTTTAGTTAGAAGTTAGTTTATACTTGATCAGGTCAAGGGGAAACTGGACATCAATTTAGCAAGTAAACAAAACTCTTAACCTAAAGATACGTGAGATTGCAGTAGATGGTGTATCAGTTTCATGCAGCTGCTATAACTTATTTTCCTGTATTGTTGTTGTTTTCTTTTGTAAGTACCATAAATATGGTAGCTTAAAATATTAAACTTATTCTCTCAGAGTTCTGGAGGACAGAAATTTGAAAGAAGGTGACAGCTGGAAGGCACTCTCTCCAGTGGCTCTTGGGGAGGATTCATTTTATGCCTCTTTTTCTGCAAAAGGTGGCTACTGGCTTTCCTTGGTAACTTGCAATAGGATCATTTTATTTTAGTCTGCATTATTACATGAACTCTTTTGTGTATCTGTTCCAGACTCTTCTGCTTCTGTATATATGATTGTATTTAGGTCCCATTCAGTAACCCAGAAATAGCTTTCATGTATTAGGACTGGTACATAAAGTTTTAGGGCCGACTATTTAACCCAAGCTTGTCCAACTTGAGGCCTACAGGCTGCATGCAGCCCAAGACAGCTTCGAATGCAGCCTAACACAAATTGGTAAACTTTCTTAAAACATTACAAAAATTATGCATAGACCTTTTTTTTAGCTCATTAGCTATTGTTAGTTTGTGTATTTTATGTGTGACTCCAGACAATTCTTCTTCCCATGAGGCCCAGGGAAGCCAAAAGGTCAGACACTTCTGATTTAACCCATTACAAATGGCCTCAGAGGGTCTAAGTCTCAGATGCTATTTTTCTGTGATTCAATAAATGGTTTCACTTTTGAGTAAGTACTAAAAGAAGCAAGTACTCAAGGAAGTTTCAAGGAGAGGTAGCAATTTATAGGGTCAATGCCCCAGGTAAAAATATACTCTGTACCAAAAATGACTCCAGTTTAGCACATGAGTAGAAATGGGTATACATACCCTTATTGCACTGCCCATTTTATCTCTCTGTTATATTATGATTTTTTAATATAAGACTTTCAACATATGAATAAAAATACAATACTAAGACTACAAATATGTGTCATTATGTATGCCATCATGCAGGTGAAGACACAAAATGTCCCTGCTTCTGAAAGGTAATATGGAAATATATATATTTTTAAAAACATACATAAATATTGAAGTATTTTAAGATTTGAATTTTATTAGCTTATCTTAAAATTTTTACTTTTTTTTAAATTAGAATATTTTTTGTCAGAGAGTTTTCTGAAGTACAAAAATTTCTTTTAATTATTCCTTAATATTAACAAAGTCACCGTATTAGCCAAGGTATGATTTTAGTTAAATTAAAATGTTCTAAAAGAAAACTATGAAATTAGACTAAAGAACACAAATTTATGACAAATACTACAATCTATTTGTAAGGCAGTGACTTCTTTCAGAACATCATTGAATCATTTAACTTTATTTAGGACTTTAAAATTGACACACATGAAGAAAATACCTACTTGTATTCTTGCTTCATAAAAACTAGTATATAGACAAAGAGTAAGGCAGGGTTATTTTATTAATTTTTCTTTTATATTTGTAATATATCCAACAACCTTTTTTCACATTTACTTAGGTTAGGAAGAGATACTGTATCACATATCTTGAATCAGAGTTAACTACTTCTCTGAAATTTTAAAGATTCTGATAGCTGTTTTTTAAATGACTTGAATGCTTACATAATTTAGTATTTTACTAAATTATTCCTCTGCATTCATACAGAAAATTTAAGGAAGACAGATAAAAGCAGTTTTGTATAACTGTTCATTTTCTCAAACTGTTTTATATAATAGTTCAGTGTCATGATTATATCCTCAACTTTTCCTCCCTAATAGAAAAACATTCAGTAAGTTCTTTTGGAGTAATGGAACAAACCAAATATAAAACTTTGTAAAAGATAGCAATTATTTATATTTGTCATAAAATAAATATTTACATCATTATTCATGCAAATACTGTTTACATATAATCTTTTTGCATTTATTAATTGTGGAAATGTCTTTTGAAAAATAAAATTTTAGTTTTTATGGTGGTGACTAACAAGTATCAGATGGATATAACAGAATCTTTAAAAGTAAATTTATTTGAATGTTTCAATACTCTGAAGAAACACATCAGAATATTGCATATAGAATATAACAATGTACTTATTATATTTTGTCGTGTCTAGCATGGCACAAGCTGTGGGAGAACCAGAAGGGTGACACAAAGTGAAAAAAGACAGTAGCCAAGAATATAGTATAAGTGAGGCCCAGGGACTCCAGCCTCAAGAACTGAGAGCCCCAAATCAGGCCAACACATAGCTTTTATTGATGGACATACAAGGAAATGAAACTGGTTTTTCCATGGTCTGTGAGTTACATTGCCTAGCAAACTGCTTTTCCCGAAAGTCCCCATTGTGTTCCAACATGTATTGTGTTTCTATGAGAACACATAGCCCCAAGGACTCAATGTACTGAAACTACCCCAGCGGGTTGACTCAGTATCCAAGTCATCTCTAAGGAAACATGACTGATATCGTTCTATCAGGTCATCACTGGAGCAGTGTGGGACACAAGGCAGTCTAGGAGCAGGAGATTAACCTCAGAGAGGGTGAGGGGCTGTGCCTCACCTCTGTAGAGCTCAGGTTCTCTCCTGATGGCCTCTATGTGACTGTGCCTGTCTTAGGTTGTTCCTCCCTTGAAGAATGTTACCCGCCATTGACTAACCAGCCATCTTCTGGGGCCATACAGGGTGGGAGGTGTGCGAGTGAGGGAGGAAGGGTACCCCTGAGAGAGGGTCAGTTCTGTCTCCTAGATATTCTATGCCTCCGTGGCCTCCATGTCTAGCTCCTGCCTTAGGACATCATGGGGAACGCATGGGGTGAACAGATGGGTTGGCAGTTCTAAGGCAACAATATTTATCAACTCCATGGATAATATTGTCATCTATTGATTTATTCAGTATGTAACTGAAATTTTTGTGATTTATACAGATATTTTCATCTACCTCAAAGTTCTAAATAGAATTAAAAGAGTCAGTAGTGTCTTGAAAGAAGTCACTGCCTTACAAATAGATAGTGGTATCATCCATAAATATGTGCTCTTTTGGTCCAAATTCTGGTTTTTCTTTAGAACATTTTAATTCGACTAAAATCACACCTTGACTAATATGGTAGGTTTGTTAATATTAAGGAATGAATAAAAGAAATTTTCATACTTCAGAAAACTCTTTTACAAAAAAATCTAATTCAAAAAAGAATGTAAAATATTTAAGATAAATATAAACACTAAATATTTATGTAGAACTCTAATGAGCTTTACTTTTTTTATTGACCCATCATCTGTAGAATTGGTAACACTTTTTTTCCTTGTAAGGGATAAAAATTTGCACTGTTATATTTACAATCTTCTCCTGGCAACTTTATACCATTTACAATTTGGTCATAAGTAGAATTTGTAAAATAAAAGAAACTTATTCTACAAAGCTGTCTCATTTTCTTGAAAACTTAAGGAAACATAAAGCCTACATTTTATCAACCTATCTGTGTTGACTTTTTTGCTCTTAAAATCAGGTTGCTTTGCATGACTGGACAGGATTCGAACAGAAATTGTGCCGACCAATGGCACTGACAATGAACAGTCCACAATCTCAATTAATTCCTCTATGATGTTTGGCATTTTATCTGAAATGCACAATTTCCAAAACTTTTTGTGAATACTGATAACATTAGAGAATTAAAGTTAAATTTCAATGTCATGATTCTTGCCATTTCCTTCACACAAAAGATTTTCAATCTCCTGCAGTGTTCCTCCATCAAGCATCTCATGGATCCTACAGTCTGTTTTATATATTTACATTAATAAACCCAATTCTGTGCACTGCTCAGTCGATATCTCATGGATCCCTGCCACAACCAAGAATGAGAAGGCTAGAGACAGTGAAGCTTCTTGTAGTCCTGTGCAATAAAAAAGTATTCCTCTCTTCTTCTTGTATGTTTTGTACTCTAGGAGATAACAAATCTGTGGTGTTTGTACCCAAATATCTGTCAGGTATTTTAAAAGAAGCTGATGTTTTTGTTTGCACTTATATATTCTCTTCTTGAGCTTGGCAAGTTTGTTAACGTGTTTCCTGACCTTTGAAATTCACATAATAAGAGTATCAAGCTCACTGAGTTCCTGTATTAATTTAGATAGTTCATAAAATGCAGTTAGTACCCTATGCTTAGTGCATTCAAAAAGGGCTAAAAAATGTTAGAAGCCATCAAGATGATCATTCTCATTATGGACACCCAATTTCCCTAAAATGTTCAGTAACTGTTGATGCCAGGAAACAAACCTCAAAATCTGTAAAATAGCTTAAAATGTCCTTCATGATTTGGCACCTCTGTTTCTCCATTCAACTCTACAGCCATGCTATTTAACTCTCTACCTATTCCTTCTTATTCTCTTGCCGCTGAGCCTTTGCACATGCTGTTTCTTTTTATTCAAATATCTTGCCATGCACTTTGCACTTTCTACTAATAAGATGGGGATTGTCTTGAACCCAGGGAATGGGGTTCAGATGCTATATAGCCAAAATTAACAAAAATCTACTATAGTATTTGTCATAGAAATTTATGCATTTTATCTAGGTTCTCACATTTGTGGCATTTATATATTTTCATAACATCTTGTGTTGTTTTGTAATGCTGTGTCTACAGACATAGCTTTTTCATAATGCACTTTCCCTCCTTTTCTCTTTCCAGCCTTGGTCATCTTCCCAGGGCTTTTCTAACTTATCAGTCTTTTCATAGAACCAGCTATTTGTTTATTATCCTTGTCATCAAATGTTTATTTTTCATTTTATTTATTTCTATTCTTATTTCATTAATTTATTTGCCTTTATTTACATGGGTTTTGTAATAAAAAAGAAGAGAGAGAAATAACTTGTTTACTAATTTATTGCTAGTTCTTAGAATAGTACCTGACACATAGTAGGCTCCAAACCAGTATTTGTTTAACATAATGCATGAAGATGTGTTTAGATATCAGCTTCTTTATGATGTTTTATTATTATTATTGTTATTACTACCTATCCAAGATTGGATTCTGTGCCCACCTTACGTTTTCTGAGTGTCATCTGTGATACTGAAAACATGTTATGACTTGTTTACCCAATACGCATGAACAAACTAGAGGAAGATACTGTTATTTTCTTCAACAATTTTGGGCCAGCACCTAGTACAGTACCCAGAATTTACTAGGAAATCTTATAAATGACTGTAGGATAAACAAACACATTTTCATGAATTTATAATACAAAATGGATCTCTTCGAACTATAAATTTGGGGGCATTAAATTTTCTAATTACCATAATAGTGTTTGGCAATCCTTCACATATATATGAAATTCTATCTGAAGAATATTAAGCATAGTCTTCTAAAAAATTTACATGTTCTTATTTATGTCACCCTCAAAAATTCAGTAGTCATCCCTATAAATAGCTGTTTCTTCATACTTTGTTTAATCATTTATCTAATTTAGTTACAGTACATCAGGAGTTAAGGTTCACCCTGACTTACTATCTAATCTTTTTTAAATCATATTTTTAAAATATATCTCTATCAAGAATCAATATCTTTTAGAGCTTTTCTGTTTATATTACTTACAATGTTCAAAATTTATAACATTAGCACGTTACCATTTCAACTTGTGTTTTCTTAAGACTCTCTCTTTCTTGTTGTCGTTGTGGTTGTTTTAAACATTGTTGGTTATTATAGAGACTGACAGTATAACAAAAGGAAAAAATTAAAGGCAATTAAATCTAGATTTTCATACCTTTTACCTCATGTAATTTTCAGTAAATTATTTCACCTCCTTGAGCCTTAGTTTCCTTACCTTTAAAGTAGCAATGATAATAAAATCAATACCTACATGAGAGGATTGCCTGGATGACTAAATGGCATCATGTAAGTAATGTTTCTGGTTCATATTAGGAGTTCCTCTATTTCTCTAGGGAGGAGTAATACTCAAAAACTGTACCCAGTATTAAGTGCAAACCCACTAATACTCTATAAGACTCGTATAATGGGTCCTGTTTCATCCTGATAATTTTCCAGGTATTGTTCATCATTTAAATGTTCTCTTTCACAGCAGCATAATGTTGGGCTACTATCCAGAAAGCAATCTGGCTTGATTTCCTTGCTGTTGACTAAAGGTTCAGAGCACCAGTCCTAAGAAGTGGCATTTCATTTATACTAGATCACTGACATTCTCCTCAAGGGACCTGTACTGATAATTTCATGAATCTTTAAAACCCCCAATGCTATTACAGAATGTAATTTCTCTCATAAAATTCAGTAAAAGATGAAGCTCTTAAGTGACCCTTTTGGATTTTTAATGATTCTATAAATGCATTACTAAAATAATTTATAAGGCTAAGTGACTCGTTCAGCACATCAGCGTAATTCAAATATGTGCTTCAGCAAAATTCCAAACTACTACAAGCCATGGACTTTACTCCATTTACTGCTGAATGAGTTTCCTCCTTCATATCACTAACCTCACTTTGTAAGTTTTGTAAACCTGATGATTCCACATCAACTTGCTCAGATCATTAAATTATATTAAGACAATTCCCTGAATGCAGGCCACTGTTTGCATTTCTTTATTAGAAGAATTTGTTTATCAATCTTTTAGGGGTTATTTTTTTGTCTTCAGGTATTGCAATGAAATGTTATCATTTTTTTAGGTATTTTAATCAATCATAGTAAGCACTTCAAAGAAATTATGTGTTTTTGTGCCTCGTTAACAAAAAGTTTTTAGTTAGTATTATAAACAATGCTCAATTTTGCTTTCATAAACTTGGTGGTAAAGTAAAACTTCTAGGTTGTAAGAATATATGAATTTTAATCCAGCTACACCTTTTTTGAAAGCACTATGACTAAACAAGTTACAGAGACTCATATACCTTATCCATAAAATATTGATATACTGTAAAACTTTCAGGATGATTAAAAATAATAATATATGTCAACATTTATTTCTAGGAAAGGTGCTCAATAAATATTCTCATTTTCTTCTAATCACACAGATTTCTTTTAAGCTCTCTTATGTGGTGCATGTAATATTTTAAAAATAGAGAAGAAGATGAGAATTGCATTGTAAACCCTTTTAAATTATCTTTTTTTTTTCTGTAACAAACAATAGTGTTTTCCTACTGTCCTCTTTTAAGTGTTTAACATTTGAGGATGATATTTTCTTCCCAATCTATTTTACTTGCTGGTGATTCTTTTAAAAATTCTTATGTTATTCCCTACCAGCCATTTCTCTGATCACTATTAAATAGCAGGCCTGATTTTTATTTTTGGAAAATTACTATTTGGCTTCAAGCAAAGCTTTTTTTCTTCATAATATTTGGTAACTTTTACCATTACTGGATTAATTCATTAAGGAGGGTATTTCATTATTAGTTTCTTCCAGTGATGTCTAATAATTAGAATGACAGGAAAGATTTAAACTTTAGCCAAGAGTCCATTTATTGTCATTAATTAGCTACAATGAGATGTCAAATATGCTATTTTAAGTATAAATATTTTTAAAATTTATAATTAATTTATAATTAGCCACAACTTAAATATTTATGACATTGCAGTGTTTTTCTCAACATTTATGGGAAAGATAAACATGCTTTCATAGTCCTTTCATTTTCTCTTTTGAAATTATTTTTATTTGCATTGTCATTTTGACTTCTGTCAATACAGATATTATTTTACATGGCAATTTGTTTTTAAAACGCATATTCACATCCTATGTTGAACAAGTGATTAAATAAATAAATGATGTGTGTAGGGTAGGTGAAGTAATCCCACACTCTTCAGGGAGTAAGAAGAAATTCTAATAGGTTGTAGTTTTGAAATCCCAGCCCTGACTTGCAAAGTTCAAGTCCTTTATTCTTTCACTTGCACTCTGCTTTTCCAACTTTCCGTCTTCTCTTCAAATCCTCCTAATGTCACGATCACTCTCTTTCTTAAAGATTTTAAGAGATATACTAAGTCTTCTTTTTGCTTTCCTCCTTATGGAAAGATGATACACATAAATTATAAATGAAAGAAGAGTTTGCCATACCATCTGTATTAGTTTCAAAAAAGCAGAATACATATATGAGGGCTGTCCAGAAAATATCCAGCCATGTGATATGAACAATGGAGGCATTTATGGCTGGATTTTTTCTTATTATAAGAAAAAAGTTCTTATTATAAGAAAAATATTGTAACTGTGCATTGATTATGTTAATTAGATTATTTTAGTGAGCATACCACAATGTATACAATTACTGAATCATTATGTTGCTGAAATTAATATAATGTCAATTATACTTAAATAAAAAAGACACAAAATGAAAAAAAAATAAAATCAATGAGAAAGTCGTCTCTGTTTCTGGTGTTGTTTGAGAGATTTTTTTTATGATTTTCATTTATTTGGAAAGCAAAACATATTATTAAGGCAATACGCATCTCTTAGGTTCTGCATAGCCAGTAAAAATGACACACCTTCTTAGAGGTATACTTAATTTTGTTTAGGCTTAAATACTTTGTAATATTTTCTCAATGAATTTGCAGAAAGAACTGATTGAAAATTATTTCAGAAAAAATTTAATTACTTTTCCAGATTAAAATTTTATCATGACTATTCAATTAAATGCTACTATTAAGATGTACTCATCAGATTTTCATGTTAGCATGAAGTTTCCTATACAGCAACTAAAGATAAATGATATTCATAGGAAAGACTTCATATATATATGTGTGTATGTGTGTGTGTGTGTGTGTGTGTGTACATATATATATATATATATATTGCAGTTTATAAAATCAGTGATATTTGACTTTGAGGAACATTTTGTGCTTATGATGTGAAAAATAATAATAAATTCATTCTTACTTGATCTACTGGAAAAATATTTTTGGTTGAGTGTTGTAAGATATAGTTACATAGACAATTTAAGAGAGGGGCAATCGTATCCTACATTTTCTTAAAACAGAGTTTGAGGCCAGAGTTAAGTGCTAGTATGTCAGGACAGGTATAATCACAGGCCAGGACGTGAAGAGGAACTGATAGAAAACAATGCAAAGTTACATGTTATTCTACTGGCCATCACTTCACATCAAGTTGTATGACAGGTTCAGTCACCTGGCACAGAGATCACAGGACATCACCAGGCAGGCAGTTGAGAAAAAATGTAAATGTCACACAACAGTCCACATGAGTGAGAAAAGAGTTTCATTGTTCATCTACTGTTTCTTATTGGTCAGAGTACATCATATGAAGAATTATTGCTTTTTTTCCTTCCGAGTTGTTTACTCAGACCTTTTCACCTTTGTCAGCTTCTCCAGAACCCCTACCTACACTTCAGGTGCTGGGCTTCCCGTGCCTGGAAGTGATCAGAGGTGCCTGAAAGTCAAGGTATGTGGTAAGTTGGCTTTCCCGATCTGCAATAAGCCAGAGTGACCTCACAGTCTCCTTGGACAGATGCCTGATAAACCCAGGTCGTAAAATTGAGAGCATGACCTTGGGAAGTAGCTATAAATGCAGCTGGGGAAGAACCAGTTGCTAATAATCTGGAATTTGGGGAGCAATGTGGTTCTTGTCTGAGAAATCTATAGTAGCTCCTTGAATGTTTTACATATTTTATATCATATGTATTTTTGATAGCAGACTGGTACCTAACATGTGGAAGATATTCTAATACACATAAGCAGCAGAACTGTACTTACCTAAAGACACAATAGACTGATATTTCTCCTTTAAAAGCCAAATTATTTAGTGAGAATGAGCAATTATAAAAATTTTAAATAATAAGGGCCACACTTAAAAACATCCATTGCATTTTTGTGTAATCATTTCTGCCACTGTTATTTTCCCTTTTACATAACAAAGTGTAAAGTATGTAAAGATTTAAAAAACTTTTAAAAACTTTTCCCCAGATCATTAAACTAACATCATTTATTTTTCAAACTCTTTTATAAAATGTCAAGCTACAATAACAGATTATATATATGTAAAAATCTTAACATTTCACCAATTTCTACATCAAAGCTTTTGTTATGTTTCTAAAAGCATAATTTTATGAAAGTTTTCATAATTTATCTCCTTTGATTTTTTTCCTCTTATGATTGAAATATATTAATTCTTTGGTGTAAGTTTACTCAGTGAAGTTAATTATTTGCTGTTATCATTCAATAAGGAGGTAAGCCCAAGATAGATGCAGAGAAATTTTATTCCAAAGATTTATAAAAACAGAATTATAAATTGTTCACAGTCTATAAATAGAACTACTCCCACAAATTGCCTCAGGAAACTCATGATCAAATGGGTTTCAAACAAGCCGGGATGAGGGAGAACTGTGTGCTGCTTCTGAAAGAATTAATGCCATGATACACATTTTTACACTTTACTGCATTAAATAGATTCTATATGTAATTTTCTTAAATGTATATTAACTTTTGAGATTTCTTCCAATTATATGATTAACTAAAATCAGGAAAACTATCCCCAAAATATAATACATGCTTTGTTTCAAAATTATAATGTGGTAAAATATCCTAAAACCTTGACTTAGCCCTTCGTAGTAAGAAGTACACTATTGATACATTGCCTTTACAATTAAGTATGGGAAATACCAAAGCTGGGTATCGGAAACTAGTTTAATGTGGACATACACATGAAGAAAGATTTCTTCATCTAAATTAGCAAGTTTTGATTTGTTTTCTTTGTTTTCTGGTTTACATGAAAGGGCTGTCCAGAAAGTATCCAGCCATGTAATACGAAAAACAGGGGCATTTATGGATGGAGATTTTTCAGACCTCGTAAGGTGTTGAGTGAATGCACAATAGCATGTCATTTCCTCACTTATCATGAACAAACGTTTGTGCTAGATATTGTCCTGCACATGGAGGAATAATACCTAAGTGGGATTATTACCTTTGCCTCTAAGGAGTTTTCAGTCTTGCCTTTTTTTCCTTTATGGTTGCATCATGCATTTGTAAGTATCTATGACTAGTAATATTTTTAAGGAATGAGAACAGAATACAGAAAACTAACAATACAAATAATTAGAACTATGATTTTAACTCATACACACCTTTAATAAACTGGGAATCGAAAATGTAAGAGTTATAGATTCATCATATATTGTCAAAATTTAAATAATTCTTTTAATATTTAAACCAAAAATGAATATTTGAACCAAGACAAATATTTGAACCAAAGAAAATTTATAACTTGTATGATTAATATCCATATCAATATAGTTTTATAATTGTTTGGCAGCTAGCTGTTGTTTTGGTATAATATTCTTATTTAAGCAAAGCAAATGATTAATATCACTGATTACACTCATGTAATTTGAAGAACAATGTCTAAAATATCTGTTGTATTTTATACCTCACTCTTTCTTAATTCAATTTTAATATATTCTATGCTATTTAATAAAAGCATGGATTTTGGGGAGCTTAGGATTTATAGAGAATGAAGTGGTCTAGCGTTGTATAATTTAACAAATTATTTAACAAAATAATTTATTATTATTTAGTTTTCATATGATTATTTCCATGTCAACCTAGTCCAGTTTCAAAATCCTATAGAGAAAACTCTCAGGTTTTTCTTTTTTATTTTCTGTAACAAGCACCAATTCTACCCAGAAAATATTGTGCATATATTAATTCTATTTTACTGAAATACTATGATTATTAATAATTGCAAGTGGACTTCAAATAAAAAAGGATTATTTAACAATGTGATTATATGAAAATCTACCTGCAGAACTGTAGATAGACCAAACAAATCAGGTAACAAAGAGGACAAAAAATTTGGCTACATTTCTAGATAATTTGATTTAAGCTTTCTTGGGGCAAACACTACAAAGGTTTAAAAGTATGCTGGATCAGAGTTCAGGAGAGAGCTCTCAAGATCAAGGACAGAAGATTTCAAGATAGAGTGAGAACTAAATCAAAAGACTTTCTGTGAATTTAAATAAGGGACGATGACTTAAAAATCAAAACAAAACATTTTTTGATCTGTAATCCAAGGATTTTCAAGTGTTATTCCAAATTAAAGATCTTTCTTTCTCTTTAATGGGCAGTGTTAGAGTGTATTGACCCTAATTTTCACTCCATCTACCAATTAGGTTACTTTAACAAAATAACTGTGTTTTTGCTTAGTCAACAAATAACTAAGTTATTTGAGTTTATCAGATTTCTAGCTTCCTTTGTTTTTTCTTTAATATGCTCATAATTTTGTTTTAATCAGTACTCAAGAAGTCAGTACTTTGACCTAGGATTTCGGAGGATCCAGCAGGGGTCCTTCATTGCTGTCTGCATTCCTGCTTTTCTCTACTTACTGTATTTGAACTCCCTTTCACCATCTCTTCTTGCTTCTTGTCACTGTTGTACCTTACCTTTCTCTTGTATCTTGTTATTTGCAACATTAATTCCTGACATGGTGATTTATGTACTAGATATAATGAATACAGTAGAAGGTCTCTGAATTTTTAAAGACAATTCAAAAGCTTATAGAAGAATTGTTTTTGTGTACTTCTTATTTCAACATTAAGAACAGCCAATGTACTGATTGGCATTTGTAGGCCATGACTATGAGTAAGGTTTCTATAAAATATAATGCAATATTTCATTTCTAACTTTTTTCCTTGAAGGATTTACAACATGATAATTTTTAGGTCTGCCTTCATATGGCTATGGGTAAATTGTGGTTGTAACTATTTATTCTGCATTTATTTTTATACTAGATAAAGATTGTGAAATGTTCAGTCTAAATCTAAAGCAAAATCAGAGAAGAAAAGAAAAATGATGAATTTTAATACTACTACATCTACTCCAATATCCTGGTTTTTCATAATTAAAGTCTACTGTATCTGTTTGTTTCCTGTATGCATTGTTACCAGCTGGCACATCAAACTCAGCATGCTCAGAAGTTTTCTGTTTACTAATCAAATTTAACTTTAATGATTTTTTCCCATTTTTCCTTTTTTTTAAATTGATGATATTACAATATTACAAGTCACCTAAGATAAAAATATGAGAGTTATTATTCCCACTTGTTTCTTCTCACCTCACATTTAAGCAATCAGGAATCTTGTCAACAGTAAAATTATAGATTTCCTTTTTTCTCAAACTAGACCCTATCTATGTTACATACTATTATTATTGCTCTTGTTTAATTTTTTTCAGTATATATTCATCATCATGATCTTTTAGGACCCAAATATAACCAAATCACCTCACTAAAATTTCTTGCTGAAACTTTGAAGTTATATGAATTAATTGCTGATATATTTTTTCTATACCTTGATAACTAAATTCAAAATTGTACATAGAAAAATCCATTGTGTTTTTACTCAGATGAAAATGAAATATTGCCAAAACAAAGCAAAGCAAAAATACTTCTTTTTAATTTTGACTACCATATACTACATGTGATTCCTTTTGTATTAATATGTCTGACAAAATACAATTAGTAGTACCTTTAGTTTCAAATTCATAACATTTCAACTCTAAAGACTAAATTTTAATAATGAAATATATGGAAAATTAATACAAAGTAAAATCATTGTGTTGTTTTAGGGGCTGAACAATTGAATTTCAGTGAACTAAGGAGTTTCTTAATGGGATAACTACCGCTTTCAATAAAATAGCAGGTAGAGTTTAATTTAAAGGTATGAATATCACTGTTCTTGCTTGTTGAGAAAATTGGGAAGTTTATAATTTTAAATAATTACAGAATTAGATTCATAAGCTGCCCATTCAGCTTATCACTACAATTATTATTAATATTAAGATGGTTATATTTATCTTTAGGAATAATCAAAGTTTGAAACTGAACTGTTGAATGGCATCTTATGTTGAATGGTGTATTAGTATTTCAATAAGTAATATTTTTATGGACAGCACAACTTTAGTTACAACATATGAGAGAACAAAAGAAAAAGAAAGAAAACAGATATGCAAAGTTTGGAGAGAATAGGTTACAAAGAAATGTTGATGACTAATCTTTTCCCCTGCATATTAGAACTGGTAGAATTAAATGTCAGCATGCTAGATCTGAATGAGATATCTCCTGGGAAAATAGCCAAAAATGATAAGAAGTAATGACAGGAAGAATTTACACAGTACATCCTTTCTCATGTACCAGAATAAATTAATGATTTAGTATAATTGCAAGTATGCAGTCCACTCTTTCTGAGGCTTTTTTATTTTTAATTAAGAAGTGCAAATCTTAATACTAAAGCTTTACTATTACTGAGTTTCTAGAACACATTCTGTGGCCTTTCGAAAATACTAGGCAACTTAAGCATGAATTTGAAATAGCATTTGGTATACTTTTTCACAAACTCTTCTGTTCATCATTCTTTTCTATTTCTTACTGGTTCTTCATTTTCTTGTGTGGGTGGTTACTCTTTTAAAAAAATTTTTCTTTTTCATCCATGTATGGAGAGATTTTTCACAGGAATGAGGTAACTTCTGGGTTCCTGAAACTTGCTTTTATTTTTTTGTCCAATATATATTTGTTGGAAATTTTTCAGTAACAGATTGTTTTAAAAAAACTTTGAATGTTTAAAAACTGTGTCATATTTGGTTTCAAATGAATGCTTTTACAGAGAAAAGTTCACACATTATACAGACAGTTAAATAAACATGTGCTTTTCATTTTGTGATATTAAAACATACTTTTCTTTTAGAAGCCCCAAACAATGGAATACATAACCTTGGGGAATTCTAAACCTGGTATAGAAAGGTTTCTGTGGAAACACCAAAGGTTAAATTTCTAGAAGTATTGATAAATGGTTATAGAACTAAACTGGTAAGTGGAGAGTTTTAGATGTTGGAGCAAATCTGCTGAATGCTTTAGCAAATACGATTCATGGTGTAAGTTGATAAAGGGCATCTGATAAGTTCTTATTTTCTTTGGTTAAAATTACTGAGTAGGAAAGAAAAAGAGAGGAAATAAAAAGAGAAAAAAAATTAGAACAAATCCCAGATAGACTTTAGATTAACCTTAGGGCTTTTAGTGAAATGAAATCTTATTAAATAATTTTTATGTTTATTATTTAGAAAATGACTGGGTAGATTTAGAGAATTCTAAAAACCCATCTCAATATATGAGCAAAATATTATATAAATATGTGAATAAATATATGAAATTTATTCTGTGTTTCATAACTGTTTAACTTGAAATAACAGCTCGGTATTGCCTCCTGATTTCCAATAGATACAGATCATTAGATGTGCAGTAGAGAAGGGTGCTTAATCTCATGCTTTTAAAGAGAAAGTGCCTGCTTTCAGGTGTTGATTCTGCTTCTCATTAGTCTTATGAACTTGCACAACTTCTCTGTGTCTCAGTTTTCTCATCTGAGAAGGGGAGATAATAATGGGATAAACACAGTACCTGGCATATAATGCAGGCAAAATAAACATTCTTTTTAGAGAAAATGCAGAACTCAGTCAGGGGTTGGTGAATTACACTGATGTTTAGCAGGACTTGATAAAGAACTGCTTTATTTTTGTTTTTCATGTTTCTAGTGACTTAAAATTACAAAGCATCTTTATTTTTAATACCTTAGCTATTTGGAGAGGAAAGTTTAATTGAATTAGCAGCTTGTTAAAGATAGAAAGTTATTCTGAATTTAGGAAAATCATACCAGGATGAGATAATAGAATTTGTATACCTCGTTGATCAGATACAGGGCACTTCTACCAACAATTATTTGTTTCTGGCCTGGAAAGAGAAAACCAAATGAATAGTTCCAAGTGGTGAAGAAAAATAAAAATGATGAGGTCTTTTTTATAAACAAAGACTTTTAATCCATTTTCACTTTTAGGAGAAGAAATTGATCTTCCATAAGGTTGACTGATGTTTCACTAAAAAGCCATAGTTGATATATCAGGAGAAATTTGTATATATACTTTCAATACCTACAACAACACAACTTCGAAAGTAGGTACTAAACTTATCCCCATTTCATTTTACAGGGATGGAAAATAGTTCTCAGATAGTTCAAGCAATAATTCAAGGTCATTATCACTATTCTGTAGATAGGAAGTTTGGGGTACAAAAAATGCACTAATTACTATTGGAGAAAATAATAAAAACATCAGCAAACACAATTTCAGAACGTTAGAATTACATGCATGCAGGATGTTAAAATCTACAAGTCCTTTTCTTCATTTCTTCAGTGGCTATAGTATGTATAGACTCATTTATTAACTTATTGCTTATTTATTGTCACAATAAAACTTAAAAATTTTTTAACACCAATCTTGGAGTTGTTAATTAAAAAGAATGATTTGAAGTTTTATAATTCATTTTACTTTTAACATATTTGAAGTTTCAAATAAACGTACTAGTTACCATTCTAGCTGAATGGAAATCATTTTCATAAAACTCCCAGACTTCTGCCTTTGAAAATAATACATTTTAATATTTCAGATATAATTCAGAATGACAGAAAAAAAAAGAGTGATTCTTAGTTCATGTTTTTAAAGAGAAAAGTATAACAGATCTAGCATGCTTTTGTTCTAAATTTAGAACATATAATTTTCTGCTGTGTTCAAAAACTAACTGCAGTTAATAATGTATTATTTACTCTACACCAGGTCTCGAGAATGCAACCACTTTGAATACTATCTGTTTTCTATTTTAAAACATATTTTTGAAACCATGTAATCTATTATACAATATTTTTCTGTAACTGTTAATATCAGTTTAATCTGCCAAATGCTAAAACCCGATTTGCTACGAGTATGCTCTGCCACCTCTCTGCTTTTTGTCAGAGAAGAAATGTCACAGGTTTACACGTGAATGGATCTGTCTACATGACAATCAGGTCTAATGACTAAATCTAGATTTGGATGTCTGATGAAACCAGAATATTTCTAAATATCAGAAGATAGGAAAAATAAAACAAAGTCCTCTGCCTCTACCTCTAAGGAATTTACATAATCCCTTTCTAAAGACTTGTGATGGTCTTTTGTTTAGCAAAGTGCATTGACGGTAATGTTGGGTGAAAAACATGTGTAGCTGGGGTATAGTGTGAAGGTAAACAGGTAGTTCTATTTCCCCAGATAAGAAATATTGGAAGTGAGTGGACTATTAGAGAGAAGAGACCTTGCTGGCTGCTTCACAAAATAACCCTACTGTGCAGTACAGTGGATTATGAAACAGATTTAGAATTCAGATTTCCTGGGTTTAAATCTAGCTATACTATTTCCTCAATCTATGATCTTAGGTACTTAACACACAGTTTTATATATACATATGAAAAGCTTATATGAATAAAATTCACATATATTCACAAATAGCAAAATATGCACATTTATTACTTTGCTACATAAAATACTTTTCAGATAATTTTAGATTCTTAATTTGGCCATTTATAGACTATTTAAATCCATTATACTTACCTTTTGTTATAGTCACTATTTTAATGTAAGTTTTGTTAACATATTTGTTAAATACATATAAAAATTTTCACATGAACATATATTATCTTTACATTGATATTAATATAAACATAAAAATAAAGAACCCATGTAACTGAATTTAGAGAAAAGAACTAAGAAATGTTTATCCAATCATATGCAAAAGGTTACATAGTAGCTTCAACATAAATTGCACTTTCTGAATAGAATAAAAAAAGGTGACATATTGACAACACAGGTCAAAATTATTTGGCTCAGGGTGTTCACTGAAAGTCTTTAGGTCACTTATTTACTTAATCTATAGCATAGACATTGGTCATTTATCATTGTTTTAAAATTATTTAACTAGGTTTCTATAAATTATATTCCTTGGATTAAAGACTTATAGTTTGTTTTAACCTTAAAAATGTATAAACATTACCCAATCTATTCCTGAAATGAGATAAATATTATACATACATATTTATTCTTAATTAATTAAAATCATATTTTACCTATTTGACATGATTTTTTTTTATCTATACCATAAAAAAAGGTCTGAACTGGAAAGAAAAACAATTGGTAGTCTGCAATATGTCCATGGCATGCCCAATTGAGTTGTCTAATGACACATTGTTTCAGCATCAAATTTTGGTTTATGACACTTTTACTACTTGGATTTTGTGTTCTGTATTCCATAATTTTTAATGTGAACTAATTCAAAGAATATCTTTTGTAATGCCTGGTTGAGTGAACTTTCTTCCAGTACGAAGTTATTACTAGTAGTCAGTAGTTACTACATTTATTACTTCATCTACTAGTTACTCTAAAATCCACAGTACACAAGTTTACAAAATGTGCTGACCACTTATACCCTTTCCACCTCAAAAGTCATATTCCAACTTTGCCCCAAATGTACAAAAAAGCAACTAACCATAAAAATAATTTACTAGTCAATTTTTCACACTGGGATATATATAAAACCATGTTAGTCTATTAGAACATATTAATAATAATATAATGACTTTCTTTTGATTTATTAAAAATTGCTATTCTTAAAATAATTTGAATGTTATATTTGTATGAAAGCATTTTATATTCTTATTCCTGTGGCTTTGTTTTGTGAAGGATCATGGGGACAAAGTTGCAGGAAAAGCCTTCAAATAAAATTGTTTTTAAACCTTTTTTCAATCTTTACTTGTACTTCCTGGTTTCAGAAGAATATTATATTAATATGTCTGAGGAAAAAATTAAGTATGTACTCTAGACTGACAGATATGTCTAACATTGCAGAAACTATCCAAAGAATCAAATAATATACATTTTATGCAAATAAATAAGGTATTATAAAATTTGGTAGAGAAGTTGTTTTTTAAGAATGAATAGTTGGGAACTGGCTCATTCTAAAGCTTTTATAAATGCAATGGATGTTACCACATCATGTAATTCGTATTGTTACTCCACTCATGAAACACACTGAGAAAAATACTTTATACACAAATTGTCAAAGAGGACGAGTGAGTTGAAACCCAGATGGAATAAAATTTCTCTAGAATCAATGTACATGTTTATTAAATTAGTCATATTCTTACTGGACTTTAACCCATCCAATCAAGTGTACAAGGAAACAGAAAACAGTGAGATTATAAAACATAAACACAGCCCGAATGCACAAGAAACAACACTTTAACATGCTCTCAGGTTTTTCTTACCTTTCCCTATTTTCCCTTACCACTCTCTCCCTCACACCTTCCATCTTTTTGTCTCATTTCTTTAGCTGGAAGGTGGTTACATATTGTATTTTTCTAATCATGAAGGGAAATTTTAAAAGATTAAGAAGAGAAGGAAGAAGTGGGTGGAAGAAACAAAATCCAGTTCTATTTGTTTCCTAGAGAAAAGAAAAAAGAAAAGAAAAGAATAGGGTGACACCATTTCTGGAAGCGTGCCTGCCCAATATCACATAATAAATGCAAACACTGTCAACGCAGCTGTCTGCATTTATGGCTCCTTCTTTCGTATTTACTGCTACCAGGTCACCATCAATTCAAGCAAAGAGCCATCTTGTCAACAGTGGTATCAGTTCAGTGAAGCTGTTGATGATTGCTGGGAAAAAGTTAAAATGTTTCTGCTCCTAGAAACGTACTTTCCAAAGCAGACTGTGAAATTGTAAAGAGAATCCCTAGGGAAGACTTGTACTTGAAACAAGGAATATACAGAAAAACATTTTCACTCAATTCAAGTGTGTTGTAAGAGTCAGGGAAAATTAAGACACCAGTCACACTGGACTAGACTTAAGAATTTCACAAGTGCTGTACCGGGAAATGTTAAAGGGGGCTCTGACCTTCTCTGGTTTCAATAGAATTCCGTGGCAGAATTTAACCCACTCCATTTCCTGGCTGTGTGGTATCTTTTCACTTAATGACTTGTCTTACTATAGTTTAATTATTCTGAGCTGTTAGGTTTGACTTACGAATAAGGAGAGAAAAATGCCATTTAGCTCTGGAGTTAGAAAAGAAAAAGTCAATCGACATTTAAGAACTAAACACAGAAGTCAAGAAAAAAAGTTGCTATCTTAGTGGTGACTAAATAAAAGATTAAACTTTTGAAACTCTGCTTATGAAAAATATAGCACTACCAAATTCAAAAAAACCACCTCAGTTTAGAAACAGTACACATTGTCTTTCCAATTCCATTCTAGTTTCTTAAAGGGAATTCCATCTTTGCAGTTCCGTACCTAAGGTACACAGGACCTTTCAGAGCATATTTTTCAGTAGGTAGATAAATGATTTATTAATTTATTCTCTATGAAGTTCTATGAAGCTAAAACACCTTCCAATTAGCTTCGTTCAATGTAATTTTTAAGTGAATAAAGAAACAAACATCAAATTTGATCTAGACTAGAGTAGGTAACCTTTCATTCACAGGTTTAGTTCACCTCTTACCTCGTTCTTCAGCTGTCTTTTCCCAAGTACCTCACGGTGACCATTTGAGCACGGCCTCCCCAACTTCAAACAGGTGCAACCTGATGGATGGCACTTCATGTCATGTTGATACCATGCACCCCTGTCTCCCACTCAGGGCCTTTTCTATTGACCGTCACCTTTGAGGCACTACAGTACACAGACTGGTATCCATACCAGGAGACTGGTATCCACATACCCAGGAGAACAATGGGTTTAATATTTAATGGAATAAACCTTTGCCCCAAGGTTCACATGAGCCAGTGAATAAATCTTTTGTTTACATCACTGAATAGATTGTCTTAAAATGCAGCTTCTTGGTTTTTCAGCATACAGGCCCATATAACTAAATCCTCCTCAATAACATCGTCTTGCTAACTCCTCCTTCCACCTTTCTTCCCACTCTTCCTCTCAGGCTTTGTACTCCTTGGTGTAATAACAACATGGGTCTTTACTTCACCCTCTGCATTCTGGGAAACCCAGGCTGATGCGTGGGTGATGCTATTTAACAATTTCAGTACTGAATTTGAGAGTCCTTTTATTTCTTGTTTATGTATCTGTGTGAGTGAGACTATGTGCAAACATGTCTCTGTAGTGTTTTGAATATATTTTAAAGCTTAATAAATAAACACAAAACAGTGCCTCATCCTCCAAGCAATTTTAATAAATAATTTTTATGATCATCTGAGTTACATACATTGCCGCTATAAAACATTAATTTAATCCTGGGTTATCCTTTGGCTACAACAGGCTTAGAAACACTCACATTGGTCTTGGTCATCATAACCTTTCAATTAAATATATGTATTATATATATTTAATTAAAAATATGAACATATAAGGGCCATCTGTAAAGGATCCAGCAATGTAATATGAAAAATAGGGGGATTCCCTGGTGGTGTAGTCGCTAGGCTTCAGCACTCTCACCACTGTGGCCCAGGTTTGATCCCTGCTCTGGGAAAGAACCCAAAAAAAAAAAAAAAGAAAAAAGAAAGAAAAGAGAAAAATAGAGGCGTTTATGGCTGGACAGCCTTTGTTTATAAAGAATACATATACACATACATGTATAAATATATAGGCCAGCCATAAGAAAACAAATGTACTAGTGTAAGGGTGACACCGTATTTTCTATTTTCAGAATTTAACACTCTTAGTTTGGTTTGACAGTGTTATTTAGTTTAAAACAGTTTAGAAGGTTTTTTTCTTTGAGCCAGATTTAGTGACCTTAATCATACCAGTTTCAATAACTCTGTTTACTCAAGACTGAATGCCTGCCTCACTAATTCACAGGACAACTAGCCTTAATGATTAGCTTCAAAACTGCAGGCTACCTCATCAATCTGTTTACATTGACTTTAAGTTACTGCCTTGGAACACCTATTTTGTCAACAACAATGATTTCCCTCTCGACACTACTTCGCCCAAGACCGCCACCCTCCCAATTTTTTCTCTGTTCTCCTTCTTCATTTGTGCCTATAAAACCTTTAGACAGGTGTTAAGGTGGGGAAGGTGGTCTTTGAGACAGGGGTCCACCACTTTTCTCTAATACTGTCAATTTGGAATAAACCTGTTTTTATTTCCACCAACTTTGTCTCTTGATTACTGGGTGAGAGGCCAACAGCCAGACCCTAGCCTAGTAACATCAGAATGTTTATTAATATAAAATTTAAAATGTAATTTAAGAGATTACATCTTCACCTTGGTGCTTCTTGTCCAATCCTGACATGTATTTCATTGTGAAAGAAGCCACATGAGTATCATACTAATAATATCTTCTCTCTGCTTCTTTCTTTCCTTCTTTCTTGGAAGTAGAATGAAGTCTGCAATAGGTTTGGAGAAAGATAGTGATGTGTTGTGTTCTTTTCTCCTTTCACTTGAGAGCGAATAGCTCTTGAACCAAGTGGTTCTCCGGGGTCCCCATCAGCTCAGCGCGGAGTGAAGGAGGGTGAATAGAACAGGATTGCCTCATCCTCATGTTTTCAGTGAGTAAATCTGGCAAATTCTGTGGGTCATTCTTAGGAAACACTTTGCTCCTGTGGTCCAAAACCATACTCTCACACCAAACCTCTGTCAGTAAGGAAGGTGATATTTTATACTCCAACTTTGCTTCTGTGGGTATAACAACAACAACAAAAAAGGATAAAAAGATTTTATGGACATTAATTATGACAAATAATAAAATTATAATTGTTTCATAATTATCATGTATTAAGTACGCTCTATTTAGCAAGCATAAAAACTATTTAAATATTATCTCCATTTTATAAAAACAAAAAATTAAAAGCTTGAAAAGAATTAGTGAAATGACCAAACTCCCAATGTCTGGAAAGAATTTAAAATTTAAATTTGTTATTCTTTTGCATAAAATTGTACATAACATTAAATTTTACAATGATAAGACTATTTCTCTAGAGAAGTAATTTTAAAAAAAGAAGACAGGCGAATGTGATCTGCACATCTATATCACTTTGGCAATCCCCAATCTCCCAGCTTCCCCTTTTTTTTTGAAGTTCAGCTTTCACCAGTAATACTTTGGCACTAACAACTGACGTATCTAGATGTGCTCCTAATTCATGGCAAAGTCATTGGTTTAATTGGAATTACTTCTTCAAAATTTAACTGCTCAGTATTAAACTACACTCATTACAAATGCCTCTAAAATTATGTCTGCTTTTGAGTTAAATTTTATTACATTGACCATTGGTGCCTGTGTTGACACCTTCATTCCATCTTTCACTATAAATAAGATAAAAAGAGAATAAAAATATGTGCAGATGAAAAGGCATATTTTATGTTTTAAAGTTTTTAAATATAATCATTTAAAGTTTTCTATGGCAAGCTGGTTTGAGAAATGTTTATTTTAAGAGCCAAAGGGAAGCTTAGTAATGCATTTTTCTAAAACTAATGATCATAATTAGCTTAAGTTATGCAATGCCCTCAATAAATAAATGACAATTTGGAGCTGAGGCCTACTTTTGCTATTATTTTGCTAAATATTTGTGGGGAAAAAATTGATTTGAGTCATTTGAGTCATTTGCAAGTTATATGAGCCATTAGTGATTATGGCCCAAGGTATTAACTGAAAGTTATTTAAGTAATTTCCAAAGCCTGTACCACAGTAGAACAGGCATTAATCATCTGCTATGTCTTTTATAAACATGGAAGCAATTAAGTGAATATTGCCAGGTTTACATAGAAGACATTATCATTGGCAATTATAGTATTAGAGAAAACTAGTGATTTAAATTTTTTTGAAGAATAAAAATCTTATAGCACATTACTTTCGCCCTTTATTAAACTATAAAACAAAGCAACTAAGCAAATAACAAAGAGGACTTGCAGCAATATTCTTGGGATGGGAAAGAAAACATTAGCAGTATAACAGTAAATAAAACACAACCTTCTTTTAAAATAGTAAACTGAAATGCATATGAATATGATTTAGTTTGGAAATAGTGGATTTTGGAAGAGGACAATGTTATAGTATTCCAGTCTTTTGATTTTGAGTGATGGCACCATCGTGGCACTGAGACTAATCTACTTAACAGCATGAAATCGGGGGTGGAAAATGATGTATATATGAGATAGTTAAATTTTAAATTATTTGAAATAAAATGCACTTCTAACATTTACATTTAATTTTAGAGAGACTTTAATATATTAATATTATATTTTTATGACAGTAAATAAACACATGCTGTCAAAGAAAAATGTGTCTAATTTAAACCCATTTGGTTTAGTTATAGTTTAAAATAAAAAGTTATACTTATATTCAACTATGGAAACTTAAATATAAAATTTATGCATATATACATTGAGTTAGAAGAAAAAACAAAAAATCTAAATAGGAATTTAACTTGTATGTCAGCAGGGTGAAGAAATTTTTCTCCAAAGAGTGTCGAGAGAAACATCTGAATAGTATCAGCTATAAGCCTTAAATTGTCACATCAATTTTGAACTGTTGATTGACTGTTGTACCTAGAAAATAAAATTGAGTCAGATGTTTCCCATATATCTCTTTGTGTCTTTTAATTTCAGATATCACTGGCAAAAATGAGAAAAATTTACCTTTTTTATTGTTCTATATCAGACTAAAATATATTTTTTATGGGTTAAGAGCTCATGAAAAAAATTATAGTGGAGCAAAGACAAACTCAAACTCACTCTAAGAAATAAGAGGAAAAGTCTGTCATTAAACAGCTACTTGATGTAAACAAAATGACTTTAAAAAATATTCTTTTAAAGATGCAAATGGTCTTTGTAAATGTGATTGCAGGCTATAAATTCCTAAAGTCTTTTCCCCACTTAGCAAAAACCTATACAGGCAGTTGAGTAAAGTAAGCTAAACCACCAGGTTGTAATGACAATGGTTAAATATTGCAAGATTTGGAGAAAAATTTCTTTTGGTGCCATCATGATGAAGCTTGGCTAGAAAAACAGCTTGTTCTATTATTTGAAATGGATCAGAAAGTTTGGCCAGGAAATAGATGAATTGTAAGATGATTCATATTCTATTATGCCTTGAGATTTGTAATTCCAAAACTGATGAATCCAGAAAAATGGTTATTACCTACTTTCAGCATGGAAATTCTCACTACTTAATATTTTCACTCATTCATTTTTTCCACTTACTCAATCATCCTTGTATTCACCAAATATTCACTGAGTGCCTACTATGTTCAAGGTACTGTGAAAGACACTGGGAATACAGCAATAAATAAATTCGTTCTACATACCTTCAAGGAACTTAATGTCTGCTTGGGCAATACATTTAAAGAATAAATTCAAGTGTGGTAAATATTATAAATTGTGAAAATATAGGATGTTAGAAAGTGTGTGGCATAACCCATCAACCTGTTTTTTTTATCATCTTCTCAGAAAATTATACCTCGCAGGATATAACATACTTCATTAACAATTTGTATCAAGAGATATAATTTCCATATATACATCAATAGAAATAGGAGAGGAGATAGAGTTACTGAAAATGTATTAATATATCAGCTGCTGACTAGAATTGAAAAATACTTCAAGGCATTTAAAAGTAAATAAAATTAAAACCTGCAGTGAGGGTTTTGTGTACACTGTGAAAATTCTTTAAATTATTCATGTATACCTGATGAATTCATTTTTTTATATGTATGTTTTTCTAAAATTATTTTTCTTAAAAAATAAATTCTAGTAAGGCAGAATTGCATTACAGAACATAAACTTAGTGGTGGAGAAGACAATTTTGAGAACACAGCAAAATTGTATAAAGTGTGAAAAATGATGAGGTGACCAAAAAATATATAGAAGAAAAATTACAGAGATACACTGTAAGGAAGTTATGCATTTCTGAAACTAAAATAAAAATGCTCAGAAGCAAACATCAAATGTATAAGAGAAACTACCCTAACTTGGAGAAAAATTTTTACCTTCAAATCATATATCAGAAATATTAATGACCAATGTCTAGATTTTTAAAAATGTACCTGGAAGAGAAGAATAAATAAAAAATATGGAAAGAACCATCAAAACAATAGCAAGAACAATAAAAACAGAAATAAAGCAGAAGATCCTAGAATAATATCAAGGTTGTCATTTAAGAATGTCATAGCTAATTATATTTCGTTTTTTAAGATAACCAATGGTTATTCTCAAATTTTCAAATTTTGAGAAAATATATTACCCAGACTACAAAAATTTCATAAAAAATGCACCAAAAATCCTTAAAAAACTAAAATAAAAGTTTTAAAATTGTAAAAGTAATGTTAAAACAAAGGTAGTCAATAAATAATTAAGCCAACAAAATAGGTAAAAACAGAAAAATAAATGCACTTATCTTACTTTTAGGATGATTATGATGCAAAATAACTGCTATATGTTTACACCAGAAATAAATGCATAAGAACCTCACAAAGAGAATTAATTACTCTGGTAAGTAGGAAAATAAAATAATTTTTAAATTAAAAGGTAACTAAAAGTAAATTAAACAAATAACATAACTTTTGAAAAGTCAAAAGTTATTGTTTTGTTACTTATAATTAGGTAAATAAAACTCTAAAAAATTTGTAAAACAAATTTTTAGCTAAAGTCTGCTTAGATTAAAAATTAAGTATATTTCAAATATTTTAGAATTATTTTTACAATGAAAAAGTTCACGAAAGGCCACATGTACTATATGTGGCAAAATATTAAGGTTTAATTTGTTTTTATAGAAAGCAAACATTTGAAATTGTACTAAAATACAAAATATAAAATGTCAGCTTCTAAATAAATTAGACTAAAATAAAATAACCTTGAAGAACTTAAAGCCAAATATACATATTACAGAAATCTGTACCCAATTAAAGAACACTTGACAATGTAAATATCAGCTGAAAGTAATGGAAGAGGAGCACGATCAGTGGTGACTGTAACCGGAAAATGGGGTGTCCTCGTTGACACGATATCCAGGTTCTTGGTATCTCGAGCAAAGAATTGAACGAGACACACACAGAAGTAAAGAGGTAAAACAAAGAGATAGTTTATTGAAGAGAAAGTGCACTCCAAAGAGGTAGGAGCGGGCTCGAGCAAGGAAAGTGGCTCAAGAGCCCCAATTAACGAGGTTTTGGGTCTTTTATTTTCTTACATGTCTTCAGGGTAGACACCTCTGGGTGTGGAGTCTCTTGATTGACAAGTCTGATTGATAGGCCTGTGACATCACCTTTCTTTTATTGTCCATGTCTCCTTTTCAAATTCTATTACCTCCTGTGATTGTCTTTTCTTGGGACAGGGATTACTAGTGAAAGAGTGGTATCAGCAGGGTGAGTTTCATGGGAGGGGTCCTGAGATCCCCACTATTCATTCTATCTGCCTTCCTCACATTTCCTTGAGAAATGGGATCCCCACAGATCTTTATGGGAAGCTGAGGGGCTGAAGGTCTCATCTTCTGTATCTGCTTCCTGCTGAAGATGGTCATTGTCCCTACCTGTTGGGGATCCACAGAGCTCTCACCCTATCTGATCTAAAGGGGGAAGTGGGTCTCGAGGTCTGCCATGTTGACTCCTTTGGTCGAGATGGGCTGGAAGCCTTGCCAGGTGACTTCTGCATTCCAAAGGCCCCTAGATAAGGAGAACCAGACAGACTCAGTAAGTTCAAAAGCTTAGGCCCAAAAGGTAGGCCTCAAAGCCATCACTGCAAGGTGGCTACACGACAGAAGATTTGTTTAGCCCTTTGGAGTCTGCATCCTGCTGATTTTGGCCTTCACTGGCACCCAGGTGCCACCACCTATCCAGGAATGGCTTGGAGATGATACAATTAATAAACACAGATTCACAGTCACAAGGATGATTAGCTAAAATCTAGCATACCCAGCTAAGTAAAGTTTTATTATCACATATCACAAATTTTAGGATGGCTAACCAGGGCTGGAGACAGACATTTTGGGAATAGCAAACACAAGTTACAAGTTTTTCTCTGAATGATTAGCTCAAACCGGAGCAAAGGACATCTGGGAAATACAGGGTAAAAGCCTGTTTAAGTTTTGGGGTAATTGTCTTAAGCAGGAGGCAGAATGAAGACATTCCATGATTCAAGCTTGGAGCAATCTGTTGTTTAAAATAGAGTTAAGGGAAAACTGGGAGGGTGATTAAGGCTGGGGACTAGGAGAAAGCTGAAACTGAGAGCTAAAGAACTAGGGAAGAGGAGGCTACAGTGAGGTGGGGGAGGGCTCTCTGGCTTGGCCCGTATCAAGTCCAAAACAAATTTGAACTTTTATCCACCAAATTGATAGACATGAAATGAAAAGCAATTGTTAGTGATTTAAAGACAAATGAACACATTTCTAAATCTTTTGGCACATTTTAACACATTATCACTATTTCACCCCATAAAAGAATACATTAATTTTAAAACTGTGGCTCTGATTAATCCAATCAATATAATGGGAATAACTGATAAAGAAATCTTTGCTCTTTACTAATATTTTACATCTCCAATGATATGTTCAATGGACTATTTATACAATTTTTGCTTCTATATGGCCAAAAAGGTACTCTCAATACATTTTTAAACATGAGAAATGTTAGTTAAAAATTGAACTCATTTTTGAAAATAAACTTTCTGTTCAGTACAACAGACTATATGCATTAATAAAAGCAGAACATATTTTAATATTATAGTAAAATCATAATAAAATTTTAAGGAAAAACTGAATAATGTAGTTGGAAATTTAGGGGCACTGGCTAAATCATGATCTCTAAAGTATTCATTATTCATGTTGGCAAAGAAGGCTAAAGTAGATATTCAAAAGAGGACTTACAGAGAGCTATGAATATTTTTTAATTAAAGCAATAATAAAGGCAGAGTTATAAATGAATTCAAATAGAAAACAATGACATTAATACATCTAAGATTTTTTTAATTCATTTTTATTGTTAGACTTATTGGGGTGACATCTGTTAGCAAGGATTACATGGGTTTCAGGCTTACAGTTCTAAGATTTTATTTTTTAAGCCAAAAGTTGATACAAATAAGTTTCTGGAAAATGTAATTAAGAATAAGAGAACAAAATATTCCTAATTCGTATCCATTGAAAGCAATTTAGGTGATACACTAACACCAGATGTAAGGGGGAAGGTGTTGAGGGAAAAATTACCATCTCTGCTTTGTTATTCTATATTTAAAAAGTTAAATACTGATGGAAAGACAGATAATGCTTCTTTGCAAAGAAAATAGGGTTAGTTCTGAATTCTGACAAGCAGGGATGGTGTTTAAATTTTAATATTAGAACATGTATACTTTTTTGGTGGATGTGTTTTATGGTTGTATTCAATATTTGTGTACCCTGCCTATGTATAAATTTGCATTTAAAGAGATTTTAAGACCTTTGCAAATTTGGTTTATCTAATTCTAAAAAGTTGCTTATTCAATTACATAATGGAGTTGTAAAATAAGCTTTAAAAGAGAAATAAAACAGAATAGTCTTCCTGGTAATATGATTTTTGCAGAAATAAAATTACTATTGTACCAATTGATTTGTATTTTTGTATTGTGGTCTTCAAAATTCTATTTTTAACCATCTTGTTGCACACTTTTTTTTCCACACTTACTATTTTAACATATTTGCTGAGAACTCTCAATGATTATGACCCACTTATACCTACAATACCGAGAGGATTCAACATTTTCAGTTAGAAGTCTTCAAATACATCATTCTCAACATAGTTCTAATAGAAACAAACACTAGCCCAGCCCACAAATCTGTATTTCCTCCAGTATTTGCTCTTGGTAGATGTAATCACCACTCACCAAAAATAGGAATCTTTGACCATTGTCTTAAATGCCATTTTTTTCTGTTACTAACATAACTAAACAAATTAAATTGATGATTTATTCGAAACATATTATCTTTTTAAGCTATTTTCCATTTCATTTCCCCACTGCAATTTCCAAAAATCTCTTGGTTATCTTCACTCCAAAATGTTAAATCCTTACTTCTAATTAATCCTCCAGACTGCATCTGCTATTACAATTTCATCCTCTAAAACTACGTCCAAGCTATATATCATTACAGACAGGTTTCTCGTATATTTTTTCCCTTGCTTGCTTTTCTAAACATTTCCCATCTGTTGCTTTCTTGACCCTCTGCTCTAGACTTAGCAAATTGCTTTTTGTCCTGATACCATGTTCTCTCTCATCTCTATGACATTGACGATGCTATTCTTTCCTGAACTGTCTTCCTCATCCTTTCCTGTTATCCCTTTCTGCATTCTCCAAGGCTGTGTAAGCATTCTCTATAAATCTCACTCTGATGTTTTTATAAGCATAAAATGGTCATTTCTTTTACATGATGTATTTTATAAATCATCATGCTTTTCTTTTCATATGCAGGATACACATTTATTAACAGTCAAAAGGGATTCACCCCAAGTGAATGTTATAAAATAGAAAGAACAACTGCAGGCTGGCGAGCTCACTATTTTAACTTCAGCCTGAGTAGGGTTCTCTCTCTTTACGAACTTTTCTTTCTCTTTTATCTCTTAACCACATTTTTTTACTTATAAATTAGGGCAAACAGGTTAGTTAATGCCTAACCCTTTAGCAATAGCTACCAGGAAAAAATATGAAACCAAATTATCTGCTTTCAAGCCCTAGGTATTTTAAAACTGAATTATCTACTAAAATATAAAACAACAGACTAGATTGCAGCAGCTATAACGTTAGGTCAAATCAGTAAGTTTGAATGAGGTTCACAGGTAGTACAGTGATACTACGGTTTAAGTACAACTTTTCCATCGCGTCAGACTTTAATGTGCATGCAGAGAGAGCAGTAGTAAGCCTTCACTTGAGTACCAAAATGAAGTTTTCCTTTCTTCCTGTGCAATCTAGAAAACAAATATAGAACTGGAATATACATATAATGTAACTTATTGTTTCAACTTTCCTGAAGACAGACCAAATGGGTAAGAATTCCTGATTCTAAGATGGCAGTTTTCTGGATAACTTTTATTGAAATTGGAGATAATACAAGGGCTGTCCGGAAGAAAATTCAGCCATAAATGCCTCTATTTTTCATTTTACATGGCTGGATACTTTTCGGACAGCTCTTGTATGTCTCCCATAATTTAAGTTTGTCTCCCATAATCATCATACTTCTTAATTACATGTTCCTCTTCTGCTATGTTGGATTATCTATGAATTTACTTGTGTCTTCCTTTCTTTTAGTGTGTTCTTTTTTTGTATTTTAGCTATTTGAGAACCGTGTTATGTTTTATGATAAATTTGTTTGCTAATCTGTTTTTGTAATTTAGAAAAAATTATTGTTAATTCCTCAGTATAAAAATTTCACCACTAAATAAATACAATTGTACTCCTTGGTCTCTAAATATTTGGACTGAGGGAAAATGGTCAGAAATAGAGGAAATTACTCACATTTCATGTATTTTATTGTAAATTAGTTATTATAACATTTTAAAACTTATTTTTTAAATTGGCCTATGGTAGGCAGTACTATGTACCCCAAAAGGTGCCCCATGTTTTAATCCTCTAAAATTGTGAATATGTTGCCTAATATGGAAAAACAGCCTTTGTAGCTGTGACTAATGGTCTTGAGATGGAGAGAACATCCCGAACTATCTAGGAGGGCCCAAAAGAGTAACGTGGGTCATTATAATGAAAAGAGGAAGGTAGGACAGCCCATTAGGAGAGGATTTGTGACAAACGAAGAAGAGGTTAGAGGGGGAGATTTAAAGATGCAACCAGCCTCTAGTCTAGGAGACGGAAAAGGCAAGGAAACTGATTCTTCCCTAAAGCTTCTAGAAAGAATGCCGTCTCGCCAACCCCTGCATCCTAGGACTTCTGGCCTCCTGAACTGTAAGATAATAAATTGGACTTGTCTTAAACCATTCAGTTTGTGGTAATTTGTTACAGCAGCAACTGGAAACTATTGCAGACCATGGACAACACTGAAAATATTTTGGATCATGGACACAGTGTTGTAAATCATAGGAAAGAGCAGTAATATGCATTTAATAGTTCAATGTATCAGGAACAACACAGGCTACAGACACATTTTCCAAATTTTATCAAAGTTTACCTTCAAAATTTTGTGAGATAGATATTCTCTCCAGTTTGACACTAAAATTTGGTAATGGAACACCACCAAGACAAAATCACATTGCTAAATGACAGAACTGGCATTCTAAACTGGTATCTTAACCTTAAAATCTATTGTCTTTCTAATGCATGTTAAACTAAAATTTTAGATCAAAATTATTTCTGATTCTGAAAACATGTGAAAGAAAAGCTTTACTTCTGGCTTGATAATTTTTCTTATAGAAAGTATTTTTATTGACTTTACCAGGCCTTTAGGTATTTTTGTGATTCAAAAAGTATACTATGTATATGAAGTGTCATAATTTGATGTAGCATTTATGTTTCTGCTAGCTTTTGTAAAGAAGTGATGTTATAAATTGCATTTGCCACTTCATTTCCAATATGTAAAAACTATATTACGTTCTAATTTTTTTCTACATAGTGTGGATTTTTCCCTATTAATTGAATTCTTAGCTTTCTAAATAAAGTTGCTTTTTTTTTACCCTTTCTTCCAATGGATAATTTTTAATAGTGACCTACAACTGGTATTATCAAAGAACCACCAAAAGGAAGGTAAGTTTTTTTATTAGTTAAGTCAGTTTTCTGCTATGGCTAAATGCCGTTCTCCTGACTCATTATTTATGCACAAATTTCCAAAAGGTTTAGGATTGGGTAAAGCAGGGCACAGACACATTTAGATAACACCATTTAGTGCAAGCAGAATACTGGAGCTATTGGGGAAACTTGCAAGTAAAGAAGCAGTGAGATTCTCATCATTCTACTTAGATATACACTTAGGTCCTAGCCTACCAGACCACAAGTGTCATGAAAAGCTCTCCTGAAGAGAAGTTCTTGCATCTACTTAAAGCACTCTACGTTTATGGGCATAGTCAAGGAAAATACAAGCTCTCTAATCAAACAAGAGTCTTCTTCGCTAGAGATGCGAGCCTGTAGAATTCAGTGGCTGATATCATTCAGATCTTGCATTGACCTAATTGTGTTTGCTGAGCAAGCTTTTCAAAGCTACTGAGAAAGATGAAATGTCCTGGGGCCAGAGAGTGCATCACCAGTGGCTAACAATCTGGGAAACTTGAGGCATTTCCTGTTTGGTCACCCAAATGATGTTCATCCAAACATATGCAAAGTGTATATTGAAGGTTCTTAAACTTTTGCATCATGCACACTAATCACCGAGAGGGTTTATTAAAACAAGAGTGTCAGGGCCCCTCCCCAAGAGTTTCTGATTCCAGGTCTGAAGTGTCACCTGACAATTTGCATTTCTCAGAACTTACCAAGTAACGCTGATGCTACTGATCTATTATTAGAAGTGCTGTCTTAGAGAACCACTACAGTGTGCTGTGACCTATTTTCTTCTCTGATTTTTATACACACTGCCTGTTGATTTGAAAGCCCTTCTCCCTGTTGTTCACATGAGAAAACATTCATCTTTTCACAATTCTCCTCTTTTAAGATACCATCTTTGACTTCTTATTTACTTTGGCCTGTATTAGTTGGCCCTTTTAAATGTTCTCCTCTTTTGTACCTGCATCTATTTTCTTTTCAGCAGTGTTTTGTATTTTTGAAATACTGCACATTTGCATTATTTATACAAAGCATTTTATCTTTATATCTGTATCAATTTGTTTGGTGGTTAGGTGTTAAATGAATTTGACCTTTGCTACAAAGATATTATGAGTATTGTTTTGTCTTTGTATTTGATTCCAAACCATTGCTTAGAAATAACACTTACTGCAGTATTTGCTAAAGGGGGAAAATATTGTATTCAAATTTCTCAGAAACAAAGACTGAAAAAAAAAAAACCCAGAAGGAAGATATCTATCAACAAGTTAATAGCAGAAATGAAAATAACGAGGTCTGACAATTAAGTTCCCGAACTCATCGTAGAAAAAGTACTGCATACTTCATTGCTGATTATCACTAAGGTCACCTTCCAAGTACTTCCCCTTGGGAAGCTATGCACCAATGCCAGTGCTTGGTTCACACTTTAAGGAAATTTTGAAACTCTTTTTGGAATGGCCATGTGAGCTGGTACATTATTGTAATGCAAGAGCCATGAGTTGCCAGTGAAAACTTATGGTTGTTTTCACCTTAACTTTTTCATGCAGCTTTTTCAGCACTTGAATGTTTATCCAATTGGTACAAATTCATAATAAACAATCCCTCTGATATAAAAAAATGAGGATATCAACAAAATTTTCACTCTTTTTCGGGACTGACAGAACACTTTCAGTTGTGGATAATTGGCTGACTTCCATTGTGCACTTTGAAGCTTTGTTTTAGGGTTGTATTCCTACACACATGTTTCATCACCAGTGATAGCATGGGCCAAAACATCATTTTGGGTCTCCAAAAGGTCTTGGAAAACTTTGAATCTCCTTTGCTTTTGTTCATTGGTGAGCTCCTTCAAGACTACTTTTACACTCACCTTTCACGTGCCAAGATTTTCAGTTAAGATTTTCCTAACCATTTCTCCATCAATGATTAGTTGGTCTGCTATGCTTCTCATAGTCAACTGACGATTTTGATGCATAACTCCACAGATTTTAGTAATGTTTCATCAGTTCTGCTTGTTACTGGCCACTCTGATCTCTATCAGTGACTCTCTCCCTTCAGAAAAACATTTAATTCATTTGTACACTGCTTTTTTTTTTCATGGCATTATCTCCATAAACTTAGACAAACATGTCCCTGATTTCACTTCCACTTTTTCCAAGTTTAACAAGAAATTTAATGTTTGTTCGTTGCTTTAATTCAAGCTGCAACATTCTCACGACAGCACACAAAAACACGCAACAACACTAATGAACGCCACTCAGCAAGACACCACCACACGTTGCCACAAACACAGCTGTGAGACACAGATATACCAAGGTTATGACACCTTACCAAGTTTGTACAGTGCTGTGAACATAAGCACACAGTGCCAAGTTCATGAACTTAATTGTCAGATCTTGTAGGCCCAGTTAAAGGGCAGTATATACTATTTTCTCTTCTCAGATGTTTTGTGTGACTTCTAAATTATTTTATCCCATATATTCCAGACTGAAAAAGAGCTAACGTTAACAGATATTGGCTCAGCCATGTCTGGGTCTCAGTTCTATCACCTACTAAGGAGCTTTGTTCCCTATTGTGAAGTCAAAATGTAAAGTGTAAAACACATCAGAAACACGTTCTATTATAACAGCAAATCTGAAATAAACAGGATTTTTTTTTTTAATGCAAGATTGTAGGAGCACAGAGAGTACTTTGTAAATGGTTTTTAGTACAAGAAGTATTTTCCTGATAGGGCCACGTATGGTTTACCAAATACACAAGACACAACAGGAAGACTGTGAAGACAGCTATGTACATAGTGTAGGGCTCTGATTTAATCAGAGTTATTTGAGTTTTGTCTCTTGAGGTTTTTAATCAAAGTGTTACTTTTTGAGATGAAGAACATAAATACATGGGAATATGTATTTTAGGATATGTTGTATATTTTTAATATAACACGATCATGGAGTAAAATTTTTAGGTTAATCAAGTAATCATTGAGCTGTCAAAAAGAAATTGCACTGTACACTTAAAAATAGCAAAGAATTTTTTTAAGACTATTGACAATAAAGGTCAAGACTTCAATGAAGGAAAGTAGAAGAATTTTTAAACTGTGGTAGACTAACAAAGAAGTACTAGAGAAATTTGGAGAGTGTTGGACAATGATGTGATTAGGCTATCCGTATATGCTCATTTTTGCTTATCAAAGCAAGGCTCTTACTCACCCTGAGAGACTGAGAGATAGAGGCCTTATCTTTCTTAATGATTACATTAAGAAAGGGATCCTTCTGGTCCTAGAGAAAGACAGTCCTGCATCATAGACTATTTACATCCCAAAGGAACAGAGAAAAAATTTACAATTAAAAGATTTCTAAAATAAACAGTGTAAGAAAAGGTAGGTCAGGACCTAATAGAAAGTAACCTGTCTAAAGTCTAGGGGACCTAAAGGCAATGTTAAGGCCTTCTTGGTCAGTGTATATAGCATATAGTTTGAATATGAATTATAATACTAAAAACATTAAACCTATCTTGAATAAATGTTAATGCTTTCTTCAGGATTCAAAATTTACTTTAAAAATCTAGTATTTCAGGATTTCTCTCTTCTTTTTTTTTTTCTATCTTACACACATGTAAAAGTGCCAGTGAGTAAGTAATTCTGTTAAGAGGATGTAGGTTATATTTTTCTCTTATTGAAGAACAACATACAGATGTTTTTCTGGTATTTTTTAAATATTACAAAGTTTGGTTGTTTTTTTTAAAATTAGTGAATAGCTTAGAAATTGAATTTAAATTAAATTTTGAATAGTTTAGAAATTTAATTTATACCATATAGGCTTTTGTAAAGAGTACACATAAAAACTAGATAATTCAAGCAAAAATGATGATTTACATTTCCAAACTTTTCAGAAAGAGGTATCAACACAATATTGGGTAACACCAATTATAAAGTTTTATGACCATGATTTATTTTTCTGTATTTTTATTCAGATCAACATGTTGACATGAGTAATAAAAAATAATTCTATTCAAGTTTAATATTTTGATTTGTGCTAGTGAGATCATGCAAATTACTTAAGTGATGTGTGTTCAGTTATTTTGCCAGTCTATTGTAAAATTAAAACTGAAACAGACAACAATATACTTAAAGAATAAAATAAGTTATGTGGAAACCTAGAATAACAGTGAAAAACTGAGTAATTTTGAAGTAAATCTTCAGAACTGTCTGGATACTTCATCTTCATTGAGTTATGCAAAGCAAATAAACAAACAAAAGCAAAAAACCCCCCAAACAAACAAAAATGTTAATCAAGTAAAAAAAATATGAATATAGGGACTTTAAGTTCTAACACTGAAGAGAAAAAAAGAGAAAAAAGAAAGTCAACCATCCCAATTCACCACTATTCTTCCTGGAGGCCTCTGAGTTTCATTGTCTATCAGAATAAAATTAGTCTGTGCTTCTGTGGAAGAGAGGAAAATTTCCCCCTTCCCTCCTCTGGTTATTTTTGGCTGGTTGAATAATTAAAATGACATAAGACTGATTAACAGGAGAAAATCACATTGAAATCCATGCACATGGGAATCCCACATACATGAGAGTCAGAGACTCCACATACATGAGCAATTCAGAGACAGAAAGATAAAGTGAGAGTATATGTGAGCCAGGTAGTGGGATATGGGCCTGGGGCTTTCATGGAAGGAGGGTAATTCGCAGGATGATCAGAAGAGCACGTGTTCAGTAATTAGAAGTTTGCCCACTATACAGCCAGGTCATAAAATCTTATTTCTGGTTAAAGCTCTTATTACGGACAAGGTCCCATTTTAAATTCTTTAAAAGGAGGGTAAATTTTTCTCTTGAGTCCAAAGAGTCTACATTTCTTTCAACTAAAAATAATCCACATGCCCACGTTGAAAATGGTCCAAATCATCTGGCTGTAACATTTCCTAAATTCTTATGAATAAGACTGAATTTAAGACATCAGAGGTCACTGGAGTAAACACATATAATAACAGTGCTATGGTAATATTGATAATGAGGCGTATAATGAACTGGACTTCATTTTGGAGATTCCCCCAGTGACAAAAAAAAGAATTGCTTATGAAATGAAATTTTAGAGATTAGTCAGGGATAAAGAGAAAAGACTATTTTATAAAGTAAACTTTCAGGTTAGTTGCACTCTATTGTAATGAGACTCTAGTGAGACTCTCAAGTGAAAATCCATTAAATGACAGAAATGATTTAAAAAGGAGAAATTCTATGAGATGAGATAGTAAAATCTATATATCCAGAAGAGATGTTCTATCCTGACTTCTGTCCTTAAAACTCACAATGAATCTCTCAATCGTTGGTTCATTTTGATCAATTCAACTAATATTGTAGGTGAAATAACTGCAGAACCTGTTTTCTTGATGACACTAAATTAATTAATTTATTGTTAAAATTTTGTTGAATTATTGTTGTGTAAATTAACAGGCATATTTTATTATTTAAATGTATATGTTTTAATGTTTGAGTAGAACAAACTTAATTGGTGACACTTAAAGAAAAGTCCGTTTAAGGGGAAAGCTGGGATGACTAATGCAGCTTTGTAGATTTTTCCTCTTATCATTTCTGTTTTTTTCTGACCAAGTAACCTAAGAACGATACATTTGGGCAGAATTTTTTATTCATGAGCATGGAATATTCAGGGCTATTATTTCTAATTTCACGAGAAGAATTGAATCATATGGTTCTGTGTCCTCAGGTAGGTTTCAAATATTTGCCAGTGGTAGTTAGTAATCTTCTGTTTGTTGATGGAAGTGTCTTGCTTAAACAAAAATACATTAGTATTCATACATAATAATTGTAATATATAAAACTTTAACTAATTGTTTGCTATGCATTTACTTATAATCTTTGATAATCTTTTATCTGTATATGTAATAGTTAATATCAATTACCACATTTAAAGAAAAATTAATGTTATACATTATAATTTGGAATATTAACTTATTAATATTTAATTACTTCTTAAAATTAACAATTTATAAAACATGCATTGTTATAAACAATCAATGATAAACATAAGCAAATGAAAACATTTATTTTACTTGCAAGTTAATAATTATTACTCATGATTATCTTTTATGGCAGCAATTTTATTTCTTTTTAATGCTTTTAATAATATTCTCACAGGCTTTCTAAGTGAAATAGTTTTGGACTTATAACTATAAATGATCTGAAATATCATTGTCAATAATAAGTATTGTTTTCATGTAGTTAGTGAAATGCAGTTTTTGTGGTTGCTAATTCTGGATGAAGAGAGAATGAGTGGTTATGTTCTCTACTCAAAAGTGGTGACTGACTCCTCAGAAGGCTTATTAGAATACCACTTTGAGTGTGGATTTCTTCTGGGCCCTTGTTATTGAAAGTGTCAGCCGTAACTTGTTAGAACATACTTTCTCCATAAATTAGACTTGTAGTCTGAAATTGGAAAATACTTTCTTTTTATAAAAACTCAAGTGTGGTTGAAATAAGATACATTTTATAGATCATTTGGTATTGAAAAACAGTATTTTCATTTATGTTATCAATAGTAGGCTTAATTTTTTTCTTAATTTGCTCAGATTACTAGAAAATGACATAACAATATCTAATTGATTGTATTTGTGCAATATTTTAAAAATATAAGATAAATTATTTTATGATTATTAATACATACATGTTTTGTTTTTTCACTAGCCTGCAAAAATGCACCATGCACACACATCTTCTCTATATATTGATAACCTTTGTTCAATAAGGCATTGTGTCTCACAGGCTGTCAAAAGTGAGGCACCATGAAACACCCACTTTCAGTGAGCACATATTTCTGATTTACTGAATAAATTTTGCTAAAATGCCCAAAAACATTAAGTTCTTCACACTTCAAGTGATCTCCTCTAATTAAGTTTCATTAACTTTGAATTTATAACATAAACTGATCTATTGAGTCAAAGGGAGGGTATCAGATTATCAGTTGAGAACACAGAAAAGGAAAATTGAAAAGGACATATCAGAACTTAAATATGAAAATAATACTTTATACATATTAATGGGAGGGTAAATATGTATACATTATCAAATCTTAATATATGTTTCTGTCATATTACTCAATTACTCAAAGGCATTTGTGTAAATTTCCTAAGGAAAGCAATTATCTATTTCTGTGATGAGTCAGCAGGGGACAGTAGGTATCATTAAAAGATAATTACAGAAGCTTGATCATACTGTCTTTTTCAATGAGTTCCCTTGTAAAACTCTTCTAAGAACAAACCTGTTACAAGTCACTTAGCTGTTTCTTTGTTAGTGCTTTTATCCATCTGGTTTGGAAATGAGCTGATATGAAAAGCACAGTTATTCTCAATTTCTCTAGAGTATACTCATAGAGTGTATTAATTTTCAGCGTGAGAAATTTAATCCATGTAGATGAAAACCCTTTTTGGGACATCAAGAATAACATATTTGGATTTAAGTGAGTCCTTGTCTTGATGAAGAAATTAGAATTTGATAAGGGTGGTAGTTTTACTCAGTTCCCCATCCAGTAAAGATATTTAGCCATAAATTTTATTTTTTCTATAATGAAATTATAACAATATTTAGAATACAGCCTATTGTAAAACCAAAGTTTTCTAAAATAAATCACTAAAATATTAAAAATGGTCTGGTGTCTTTTGGTTTAAAAACTGCTTCAATGAGGATTTTTGTTTGGCTTTGCTTTGTTTTCTGAAATCCCTTTAAAATATAACTCTTATGTGGTTACTATTCGATAATGATAGCTGATTATATGATAGAGCTGCACAATAATAATTTGCAATCTGTCATGTGTGAAATTTTGCATTGAAGCAGATAATCCCAGGCTGCCAAAGTAGGTTCTATGTCATTGCATTAGATGTAATCGCACAGACTGTGTAACAGTATATAATAAAAACAATGCATTTCTTCTATGATTAGAAATTTGATTACTATAAATTATCACTCTGCCAAATGTTATAAAGATTTTTTTATAAGTTTAACTGAGACTTCATACATTAATCAAAATGATTCACCAGAAAAGCAGAGAATACATTAGTAAGAACAAAGTTTGTTCTCTTTATTTTTTACAACTTCCAGATTTGAATAAATGTCATGTTCAATTCCATCTATTATCCTATTGTATTTTATTCTGCAGCAAATATGGATAAGATGATGAGAGGAGTTTACAAATGAGACAGACCACAATACTCACATGTATAATAACATTATCATGATTCTTATCTCCCAATGACACTAGAAAATTGAAATTGTTCTGCAGAATATCCCTCATATAAATTTGAGGTCTTTCTCTTGAATGTTGTGAAGGAGAGCAGAATTTTCCACCCAAAAATATTCCTCTTTGGCATAACATTTATTTTAAGCTGCTTACTAAAACAAATAAACTATGACTGTTTTGAAGTTTATATGTCATTATGTAAGGTACCAGAAATTCATGGAGCTTTTGGTAAACCAATGAAAGATTTTATTGTTATAAGTAAAACATAAATTGAGATAATATTTTCCTCTTGATTTTTTCTTCTAATTTGTGTGTGTGTGTGTTTATTATATGAATAATGACTAAAAAGTCAATGGAGTGAGTTGGGGAGAAATTTTTCACTGTTGCTTTAATTTTCAGGGGAGAAAAAAACTACTGGAGTAAGTTGGATGCCATTTCTATCACAAATACCTTGATTTTTCCATGAGTTTTGAATCTGAGAGATGGGATGGGAAGTACGTTCATAAATTAAAATGTCTACATTTTGTAATGTGTAGTTTATCATGATCTTCAATAGGATGTCTGACATAATCAGATTCCCAATGTTCTGATCATTATGTCTGCAAGCAAAGAGAGGTGGGCTCAAGTTATGTAAAAGAGAGATTGATTACATTCATTTAAAAATGTGTGTTAAATTTTTTTCTCTGTCAAATAAATTAAAATCAGATTTAAAACATCATCAAGACTTTAACATAATGATCATGTTGTTAATGGATCTATAAATGCAATAAAAATCCTTTCTATAAATTTTATGAACTAGATATATCACTAATAGGAAATTGAAATGTTATGCTTGTAACTTATATGTGTGCAAAATAGAATAGAACGTGGAAATTTATTATTTTCTTTGTATGTTTTTATTTTCATATTTCAGGTCTTTTAGTATCTAATAGCTATGATGAACATTTAAACAAAATAAAATTTAGAAGTAATATTTTGCTTCAGGAGATAAAAATGACCAAACTTATCAATGCAAGTTTATATTGAATTTATTAAATTATTATTATTTCAGGAAGTCATCATAAATTGGCTCTCCTGAGAAATTTATACAGTTGACCCTTGAACAATGTGAAGCTTAGAGGTGTTCAACTCATACCAGGTGAAAATCCAATTATAACTTTTGACTCCCTCAAAACTTAACTACTTATACCTTCTTCTGTTCACCAGAAGTCTTACCAATAGCCTAAAGAGTTGATTAACTCATATATTATATATGTTGTATGTATTATATAATGTATTCTTGCAATAAAGTAAGCTTAGGAAAATAAAATATTTAAAAATCATAAGAGAAAATATGCTTACAGTATTTATTGAAAATAATTTGCATATAAGTGGATCCATGCAGTTCAAACCCATGTTGAGCAAAGGTCAACTGTGTATGAAAGGGATTTTTTGAGCTAGGTGAAATAAAAATTATTGAGGAAATTATGTATCATATGATAAAAAATGTTAAAATCTGAATAATTTATAACAAACACATGTACATACTATAGGTCAGATACAATTATAAATAATATTTTTGTATATTTTAATTCAATTCATAAAGTTCTCACAATCAACCTCATCTTATAGGTATAAAAACAGAGGCAGAGAGAGGTAAAGTCAGTTACCCAAGGGCATGTGGCCACTAGCAGAACAACTGGGATTTGAACTAAGCATTAGTTTAGAGTTTAAGCCTTTACATTTAATCAGTATTCTAGACTGACTCCTATATTTTGCTGTAATCTCAAGAATCTAGAAACACAAGTTTATTTTCATACTCACCAATCCTTTGTATCTAAAAGCTCAAAGTAATGTGTGTTACTATCATTTGGGAAAGAGTATCTATATCTAATACATGATCTCACCAAGATTTGAATTTCCTTCTTAAGTATTGTTTCTTTTCCTCCCTCCACTCCTCTCTCCCTCCCTTCTTTCTTTCTTTCCTTCCTTCCTTCCTTCTTTCCTTCCTCCCTGCCTCCCATCCTTTCTTCTCTTCTATATTAAAAATTTTAAATAGAAACATCATGTCAGTTAAATCAAAAATCACTTCAATTTGACCTGGCAAATCAGTAATAGAGCACAGGTTGAAATCCACAGCTTGCAATAGTATACTTTTTGTAAATATTTCACTCTGGAACATCACAAAATAGATAGTAAATAGTAGAGACTTTGATTGATCAAAAGCTGTAATTGAAATTAATGCTCAGATAAAATTCCTAGAGTCTCCCAAATAGAAATCTTTTATATTCTTCTTGAGCAAATAGGAAATATTACAATACCTCACTGCCAAGTGCTAGAAGAACTCAAATTTTGGGGAAAATTTTATGTGAACATTCAGTAATCAACTTTTCATCATCCTTAGCATTATTACTTTTAAATTATGCTAAAAGAAATGAATAATTAACATACTACATCAATACTTACCAATTAGAAACTACAGCGAAGTATACATATGAAAATATTAAGACAGAAATGTTTATTCATCTGACATATTTTTTGCGTGCTTATTACATGACACCTATATTATAGTGTCTAAGAGCATGGACTCTAAAGAAGATAGTTTTGGTTTGAATCTCATATTGAAAAGAAACAAGGGACAAAAGGAAGAGGTCATGAGTTATATAGTAGACCTAAACCAGAATGTCTGGCTTTAAATCCTGTTAATTAATGGCTGTGCCACAACTGCTTCTTCTGTAAAATGGGATTATTACCATTATTTACCCATGTCATTGGGTTATTGCGAGGATTAAATGATTTTGTACACATAAAGTGCTAAGAGAAATGCCCAGCGCATATGAAGTGCTATAGACATTGTGTATGCATTAGCAATGGGTACTGAGATTTGATTTGAAGATGATGTTAGTAGTTTTAAGAGCTTAATGTGGCCAGACATCAGCTTGTAAGACTGTAGGGTTTTCTATAATTAGACAAATTATAGAAACTATAAATTTTTGAGGTATTTTTTTCTGATTTTCAGGATCAAGTGAGCTTCTCTTTCTGGGTATCAAGGCAGTCATGTACCAGGTGCTGGTGAATGAAAGCCTCAGGTGTTGAAGGGAAGAACGTGGAAACAACGCCTCCGGAAAGACTGGCCAGGTTGTGTACATGTGACCTCATAGGATCCTCCCATCAAAATGAAAGTCATACTCATTTTTAAAAAGTGGAATCTGAGGAGGCTCAGGTTAGGTCCCTTGCCAAAGATCATGGAGTGGAACTCAGATGTTCTAAATGATGTTATATTTGATGAAGATCATCATGAGATAGTGATTGTGAAGGACATAGATATGTTTCCTATGTGTAAACATCATCTAGTTTCATTTACTGAAAAGGTTCCTATCCGCTATTTTCCTAACAAGCAATTTCCTGGCCTCAGCAAACTTGAGAGGATTGTAGAAATCAATAGTACAACATTACAAGTTCAGGAGCACCTTATGAAACAAATTGCTCTAGTAATCACAGAAAACTTATTACCTGCTGGAGTTGAGGTAGTGGTTGAAGCAACATACGTGTGTATGGTAATGAGAGGAGTACAGAAAATGAACAGAACAACTGACCAGTGCGATGTTGGTTGTTTTCTGGAAAGATCCAAAGACTCGGGAGTTTCTCACTCTCATTAGAAGCTGAACTTTACAATGTGCTGTGTGCTTTGCAGATGATACTTCTAGTAGCATTATTTGTCTGATCTTAATCATTTGTACATTCCATTCTCAACTATAACAGATAAAAACCTTATTTCTTATCACTAATTGTGTTTAATAGTCATTTATTGCAAGTCAAATAAAAATAATTAATAAAAAAAGATTGGTATAATTTTAAGACCCAACTAATGCAGTTGTAAGAACAGGGCAAATATTAATGATTAAACATTTACTATTCATAGATACAGACCTAAAAATAAATGCAAATTAAAATGTATTGGTAGTTTATTTCACCTTATGTAATAAATATATTTTGCATATTAATAAAATATTTGTAAAGTTCACATTTGCTTTGTATTCTCACTAAATCAAATATTAAAATCTTTAAATTTTTTTCTATCAGCAAATATACATCCCCTTCCCTACCATATATCAATAGTTGCCAGTTTCAATTGAAATTGAATACCAATGTCACAAAACATTGTATGTTAACCTTATTATAACATTATAAACAGTATGCTACTTATGTAAATTTGTGAATAATGGAAAGAGAAGCAGGAGTGGGTTTGGTGATCAAGGTTCTATAAATCTTTATAAGGAGAATAATAAAAAATTAAAACATAAAGTCTAAGTAGTGGTTTTAGGTAATTTAGTACATATGTTCTTAGAAATGGGAGTTTTACAGCTTGTGTGATAACCCTCTATTGCTCTCACATGGTCTAGCTATTGAATATTCAAATTCTTATCAAATAGTATTTCACTCACACATAAACCAGCTAGAAAGAGTTTATTTCTTTGTGATGCAGCTGGCACTTTTTTTATTCCTATTTAATTTTTACTGCATTTGTATCTATATTAATTGAAATATGCATCTGTAAATTTATACTTTTTTATCATAAAGTGGTGATAAGTGCAACCAATACATTTAGACTTATAAATTTCAAGTTAGATCAAACAATCAACAACCACTTAGTATTTGTACAAACTCTATATCAAAAACTATGCTAAGGACTTATAAGGGTGACCAAAATATAAGATAGTATCTTTGCCACGAAGACCTGAAGAAAATAAGTGAAGACCAATTAGGAGCTACAGGATGAGACACCGATTTTAAGGGTAGTAGAATTCAGAGAACAAAGAGCTCACTGTGGGCTGACATTCAATGGAAGGGTCAGGAGTGAATACTCAAGGAGAAGACAGAAATTGAAAAGAACACTATTTCCTGTGATTGAAAGGAATCTGAACAAAAGGAATTCACATAAATTTATATTATAGTGCTTAAGGTGACTCATAAGCTTAGACACTCAAGAGATGACCTAAGCAAGCCCTGGAGAAGTCGTGGGGAATCACTAAAGGGAAAGAGACAAGTGTGGAAGAAAAAATGCCTACATTAAGAGATGAATCCTCAGTGTAGATACAGAGGTGAGAGTTAAAAAAATAGCAGCCATTGGTTTCAGACCAAGTCAAAGTTTTAGCCTATTAAAATAGAAAATAAGACATTTTAAGTCAAAGTTATATTAAAAAGAAGAAAATTTACATTAAAAATTGCAAAAGGGAAGACACACAATACATTATTTTTAAAGAGTAGTTACTTGTTTACAGAGCACTTAAAATTATATCATTTGTATCAGACTAAAATTTGTTGTTGAAAATTTGTTTTCATATTTAGCATACTTTTTTAAATATAGGAAATCAGGGTAATATTGGTTTTTATTTTCTCATTAAATTTTTGGGGAGAAAAATATTGATACTGAGATGTTAATAATTTTTAATCATGATAACAAGGCTTGTAAGTATCAGATAGAACTTTTTGAATTCTAGTTTATGTTCTTTTATCAGTATACCCCATTTGTTATCTACTTGTTTATGAATGCATTTATACATTGAATGTATTATAAATAATAAATATACACAGTCTTTTACATGTGTATATTATATACATAATGAATTTATTATTAAATATACTCTTTTTTAAAAATTAAAATATGCACCCATGAAATTATCACCACTATCGACATCATAAATATACCCAGAGTTGTGACAATTTTCTCAACCTAAATATTGTTATCACCTTGGTCCACTGAAAGGTATTCTGATTGGTAGGGATCAATAGAATTTAGAGAGTCTGAGACCAGAACAAGTTTGACCTCTTAAATACAATTTCCTTTAAGTCCTGGTATTTAGGAAGTCTTTAACAATGGTACAAAAATGTAAGTTTACAGAAAAACCAGTATTTTTTCCATGTGGAGTTTGCCTTCTTAGGGGGCATTGAGGTAGTAACTGGCTCAGAAGGAGGAAGAGGACAGAAAAAAGAAAGAATACATGAAACAAAAAAGAGAACATAATTTTGGTGAATTGACGAATGAAGCAATTTTAAGTTTTTACAATTTTGATTGGTGTTAGCTAAAGAATCATTCAGTGGGTCAATATTTGAATTCAATTTGCATTTGGAAGCGTCGTCAAACTGATTAAAGAATGCAGAAAATTATACAGTCTGAGTTATTTCTTTCCTTCTTTCTTTCTTTCTTTTGTTCTCTTTTTCTTTCTTTCTCTCTCTCTCTTTTTTAATTCTAAACCATCTCTCAAATAAAAAATTCATGTACAAGTAGAATTACCATATTTACTAAATAAAAATGCAAGGAACCCGGTTAAATTTGAATTACTTCTAATTGCCTATGCACATACACACTGACATAAAAAAATAATATTGTACCAATACTAAAAATTATTCCTCATTTATTTGAAGTAAATCATAATTAGCTAAACTATGTATTTCTATGTATTTCTTTCTTTATTTTTATTTTTTAAAAGATTTCCTTCTCTTTCAATCTTTTTTTTTTCAGAATGGCAGTTATAATCTGTTTCATTGCTAGAAGAGCATTTATCATCATCTATGTAAAAGAATCACATTCTTTAAGGGAGAAAGTCCATTTCAAAAATAGTATAGTAATAGAAAATACTATAATTAATAATTATTCACTTAAAGTTAGAATTCCTGTTCCCTTTATTAGTAATGTCATTCCTTTTAATGACAGCTTTGACATTTAAAAGAGTCTTTTTTTCAGTTTTCTAATACATTCAACAATTTCTTAAGCAGTGGAGCACTTCAATAACAGAGTTTACTTTTCTTTTAATTTGCATAATCTTATCACTAAAGAGATGTCGAAAATTATGTACAGAAATTAATAGATTTTCTCAATGAATTATTTAAAAAGTCAACAAGAATTTTGGTGACCTTAGAAATGAAAACATGATTTCAGTATTTCACAAAAAAAAAACAACAAAAACCCCAGAATTCTCTCTACTGCATTTGTTAACAAGGCAATGAAGTTTTGAATGCAAGAGAATTCAAGAATACAGAATATCAAAAAAATCAGAAATATAATGGCCCAGTTCAAAGGGTACAAATGAAATAAGAGTAATATTTCATGACAATTACTTTAATGTCAATAGAAAGGACATCAGATTCTAATACGGACGCATGAGATAGAATATAGGTAGGACACCCAACATAAAGAATCACTCACGCCCTGTTTTAACATTGAATAAATATCATTCGTACCTTTCCACAAGTATCCACAAAAATTTGTGTTTATATTATGTTGACCATAAACAGTATGGTTTTTCTTATTAATTCTAAACTTATTAACAGTCTTTGCAGAAATTTGCTATTGCTTCTAAAGTCTTATCTGGAAGAGATTTTATTTGCAATAGATTTGTAAGTAAATCTTTTCTGTAACAAAAATACTGCAAAATCAGAATTTCTTTCATTGTTAATTACTTACAACCATGGCAATGCCATAAAGACAAGAGATAATAACTGTTCATTATTGTAATTTTTGTCCAGGCACTCGAAAATTCGCTTGCCTTCTTTGGAGTCATAAAATACTGCTGGTAGAAGTATGTTCCAGCAATCATTTACTCGAAAAGATTGATGATGTTATACAATTTGGAAGGCCATTATACCTTTTGCTGTGATTATTTCATTTCCTTGATCTAATTTGCTCTTAACCAAAATTGTTATTTAAATCAGTTATTCTGTGCTAGTTGAGGAAATCACACAACTCTTATGCTTAGCTCTTGTATACTGGTTTATACTTGACTTTCCATGATTTCTGGAATTGAATGAACAATTGAAAATGCATAAAGAGCTTCAAAGAAATATGCCTCCCTTTAAAAATGTCTGCTGTTCAGAACCTTTACAAAGAAAATTTTACTTGTGCTTTGACATGTTGGCATTCAACAATATACAAATAGAAATACAGATAATAGCATTATAAAAATTGAAATAATGTGCTTGATGATCTCAAAGACATAATTTCTAACTCATAACTGATAATAAACTGAGTTGAATTATTGAAAAGTTTACATACTTATAAAAATAAATTGAAATAGTTCTGCCATTGAAGTGATTGAAACATTAATAACTGAGTTAAAAAATAGTTTTTACTGCTGAATTTATGTAACTTATCAAAAACATGAATGCAAGATGTTTAGACTATCCTGACAATGTCACTATAGGATGCAAACTAAAATCACTCAATATAAGACATGCTTATATATATGAGATGCCTGGCAACCTTATGTACAAATAATTTTATAGACATATGCTTTCATTTCTACTGTGTAAATTTTTTAAGAGTGGAACAGCTAGAGCATATGGGAAGGAAATATTAATATTCAATGTTTGTTAACTCTCAAATTGGTTTCCAACTTGTTCTCTCATTTAGCATTCCTGCAAGCATTGTATGAGAGCTCTTGGTCCTTTGTATCTTCCCCAAAACTTGATATAGGTAGTCTTTTCATTTTCGGCCATTATAAAAAAGGTGTATATTGGTCTTTTATTATAATTTTTATTTGAAACTTTATAAATATTAGTGATGATATGACATCTTTTCATGTGCTTAGCTTATTTTCTATCTTTATACCTATCATCTATTTGTTATCTGCCTATCATCTATGTAGTTAAGTGTTTGTTCAAATAATTCACCCACTTTTTTTACTGAGGGCTTAGTTTCCTTAAAATCAGGGTTTTATAGTTTCTTAAAAACGTATTCTAGAGATAAGTTCTTTTTCTGATATATGATTTGCAATATTTTTTCCTTGTCAGTGGTTTGTCTTTTCTTTCTTTTAAGAATGTCTTTCAAGAAGCAGAAGGTTTTTTAATTTTCTGACTACTTTGCATTTCTGCCAATCATTTTTCTTGATAGGGGTTAGATATTTTTCTATTCCTATAAATTATTCTTAAGCCTTATTGTGGAATACATTTAAGTTACTTAAGATATTTAAAATTTTTATAGTCTCTCTTTTAATATTTGTTAGATGAGACCAGAGCAGAGGTCAGCCTAAATGCAAGGTTTCTTAAATACAATATTTACTCATTATCTTTGAAGAAGGCATTTTAGACTTTTATTCAAATTACTTTCCTCTTATGAAATTTTAATGCCACAAACATATGGTATTTCCATTTACGTGCTTTGGCCCTTCAGAGTTCAATGTTATATGAAACATTGTAATATCTAAGATTTTGTTGACTTTCAAGAACCAATTTTTAGCCTCTTGGAAGTAATAGTGCCTCTGTTGAAAATACATGATCTAATGGTAATCATTTTGCAGTGTTTAGATACGATCCTTATCTGGGACTCTGCCCAAGGCATTATGAATCATACAATTTTCCATCCATCTGTTGGGAATAGACACTCTTTTCAGCCCCATGTCAGTGCCAGCCACTGTTACCTCTAATCTTTTTGAGTTGTTCTTTCCTTGGCCTTGAGGAATTACCTTATACTTGTGCACTGATCTGCACTCAGCTGAATATTTATGGCGAAGCCTTTGAAGATCTCTGGAGTTCTCTCTCTATGCAGCCGTTTTCTTTTCTTATATTCTGCTCTGCTAACTTCAGCTGCTTTCTTTCTGAATTCACAGACTCATCTCCTTAGGTGATCTGCTGCATTTTTACTAGGTTTTTCATCCTTGTTCCCCCGCCTGGAAATTCTCTCATGGCAGTAAGCTGGCACCATCAGAGTCCTCACCTCATTTTCATCTCATTTCTCAGGGAGCAATGTCCTTTACTGCATGGTGAAGTGTTTTGAAACCATTGCTTCACGTATTTTGTTATTTTGTTTGTTTTGAGAAGAAGGCAAATTTGGTGTCTGTTACTACATTTTAGGTTGAAGCAGAAATTTCCTTTTATAACATTTTGAGATGGTAATTTAAGACCAAGTTTGTCAAAAAGACAGGGTTTCATTCCAGAGCCAGGTCAAGTCCTCTACCTGCCCTCTCTTTATAGATGTCTCCTTGTATAGACAAACAGTGCTCAAAACCTTAGCTAAGTATACAGACAGTAGAAACACGTGCTAGGATACTTAAAATCATTGTACTGAGGAACGATAAGCATATGTTCAGAGAACCAAGAGCATCCCTAGAAAATTTATTCCCAAGAAAACAAAATAAACTTAACATTAAAAATGTACAATGAAATAATAATTGGAGCTCAGTTCAGTGTAAACTTTACCACATAGTCATGGAGACCATGACCTCAAGTAGGTGAACACACAATTGATCTCAAATATGCACACAAGAAATCTCAAATAATCTTGGTTCGTGTTTTGGTTTGGACTTACTTTCAACTCATTTGAGTAAATACCAAGGAGTATGATCACTCCTTGGATTGCATGGTACGACTGTGTTTAATTTTGTAAGAAACCACCAAACTATCTTTCAGTATACCCTGCCTTTCAAATTTTCTAAAACTCTCAATTCCTAAAATAGCAGGAAGATAACACTTCACCTATTTGAATGGCTAAAATAAAACAACAAGAAATATTGACAAGGAAGTGGAGACATAGGAACTCTCATTTATTGCTGGTAAAAATGCAAAATGATATGATCACTTCAGAGGACAATTTGACTTCTGAGAAAGTGGAGTGGGGATTGAGGGGTTATGGAAACTTTCTGTAAGGTCCGATCAATTTTTCTGTAAACCTAAAACTACTGCAAATATTTAAATCTATTTAAAAAAATCTGAGGATTGCACAGGACCTGCAAATCTGCTTCTGCTAATGTTATAAGGGGTATTTCTATCACTGGATGTGATCCAGTATAAACCAACTTTCCTAGCACCACGGCGCTACAAAATCAAGTACGTAAAGTGACATCAAACAGGAAAAAGCTATATATTTTTTTGAAATGTGGTCATGAATATTCACACATGATCACTACAGCTACTCTGTAACACTTTTTTCCCCTCCTTTTGCAGATGAGGAAAAGAAAATAAATCAAGGAAGGATAAACCAATCACTCGCCTACAGTTAGTGACCCAGAGCTCAGGCTAGAGCACGGAGCACTTCCCGTCTCAGGCCAAGTTGTTTTCACTGTAACAAACTACCTCTTGTTCTTGAAATCTGATTAATTTCTTTTCCTGCCTATCATGTTTGCCATAACTGGGTAGGTTCTCAGACCTGATTTTAAATTTCCTATGATGACATGAAACACTTAAGAATGCAATGTGTTGAATGATGAGCCATAGGACTTTGAAAGAGACTTGCTCCCTCCAAGCAGAATTTTGGCACATACTTGATGACCTGCCTGGGTCAAAGAGAAAGAAGGTAAAACAAAGGCCTCCTCTCTATCAGAGTCCTGTAAAATTCCTTGACATTCCCCATACCTTTTGCTATTGTAAACAAAACAATGAGTGTTCCTAAAAAATGTCCCTTTAGTTTCTCAATTCAGCTATTTCCGTATGCATATTTTCAACATGGTATGTTGAGCAGTAACTGGACACAAAGCCAAACACAATGGTGTTAGACAAGCATTATCTGGTGTTAATGAGAGAGATGAAAGAACCAAAAAATGAAAAATCAAGAGGACAGAATTCTTTTGAATGATATGAAGACATGCTGTAATGAAGAGATGATTAAGGGTATACGCGGTAATAGTTGTATAACATTGTGAATATACTAAATGTCACCTATGTATACTAATTGCTCACTTTAATTATTTTTTATATTATGTGGATTTCAAGTCAATAGATTATTTTTTAAAAACTCAGTTTTCTTTTGATATGTGCGCATATATATGTATATGTTTTATGTAATGTTCTTTTATACTAATTCCTTGTACATGAGACCATGGGATTCATGAGAAAGACAATTTATGGTTTTTCCAAATCCCCTCATGCATTGGTAACACCAAAAGATAATTCTTAACCAGCATGAGTATCAACAATAACATTTGAAAGTACTGTTTAAGTGGACCAATGCCTAGGACCCACCTTCAGATATCATGATTCAGAAGGCTTACATTTGCACTTGGTATTTGTATGCATAAAAAGTTATTTAGGTTTCTTCATCTGCATTCCTAGTACAGAAACTCTACACCAAATTACAAAACAATCTTTATTATATTAAGAACAATTTAATTGAAAATTTTAGTGATAATCTAAGGCTCAATATATTAATATGGAATTGAAGTAAAATACAAAGACACTATATTTGCCTGTAAGATACATTCCACATGGTATTCCATCACACAGTGAGTGTTGCACAATTGAGCAAACACTTACCTGACACAAAACCAAAGTGGAGATGATGACTGATGCGCTTCCGCACATGTTGACATGGATGATTCTAAGGCAAAGAATTATTTGCAGGGGGAAGCCAGCTACCATCACTACATCTTCTGAGTTATCAGCATGAATCTTACAAAAAAAGGAAAATATGAAGTGATAGGGAAGAGAAGGAAGACAGCTAGAGCATGAAGGACTAGTTAAAGAGGACAATTTGAGGCTCTCGATTCCGTTTTCACAACAACATCACCACTACAAGGTGATGTTTATGTATTTATATACAAAAAGAGGAAAATAGACTCTTCCTCTTGGTGTTAGCAAGCTTCTGGAAGAGCATATGGAGCAGAAAATACTGTTGAGGACAGTTTGAAAAATACAATCTGTCGCTAAATATTTTTATTATTAGCATTTTTACTTTACACAGGGATAAATAAACTACTAAGGGCTGTTTAGATGTTTACATGTATTTTAGATCAAAATTGTTTGTATAGCTAACATTTTTACTTGATTAGTTATTATATGAACAACTGCTTAATTATTTAAGTTAGGACTTCCTAGGCATTTTGTCTTCGTAATTTAACAAAATACATCTGTTTATTCACCTATATTTCTCAGAATTTATCATTAGATTTCAAATGATCACAAAACATCTGTTATTCTTTACACACAGTTTTTGCCTCTGTAAAGTTAGCTAAATTTACTATAAGAAGTTATTTCCAGCAATATCTATGAGTATTTTTATTGTTATTGTTATAAAAATTCAGTACAATTTATTTCAGTTACTATTTGAGTGCATTATAGTTCTATGATAAATCAATATAATACCTCTTAGAGGAGCAATAAGGGATAACAGAATAATTTTGTATTTATATTTAATGTCGTATTTTATAACCACAATGATACTCTTCTTTGAAATGTAAGTTTTTTGTTTGATTGGCTGCCTATTGTTTTGTTTTGTTATTTTAAAAAAGTAATTAAGCATACTTTTAGTTATTCCCATGAATCCTAGAAAACAATAATGTCCAGCTGGGCAATATTTCATGAAATAATTACATGGAAAAATTTCATCAAATTTATAAACTGGGTGTGATTTAGTACATACAGGTTTTTATTTAATCAAAGCCATCTGAATTTTTGTTTACTACTGATTTTTATTTCTACTGTCTTGAAGTCAGTCATGAGATTATACTCATAATCAATGAAACTATCATTAATTTGATATTCCAAATTGAGATTTTATGCTAATCTCATAAAACCTTATACATATTACCAAAATGCCAATTTTATGGTAATCTCGTAAAAACCTCATACATATTACCAAAATGCCAATATTTAGGTAGTCTGAGTTACAAAATAATATTTTATTATCTCTTTTTCTAAATTTTATAGTATTATGGATTAGGATTATTTTTATATCATATGTGAATGAGATAAAACTAGATAATGCATTTCAGTATTTGAAAGGACAGGACTTATAGAATGGTATTGGCAATATTTCCAAATATAGTCTAACTAAGCCACAGAATAAAACAGGTTTTTATACACTGTTTCAGAATCATAAATTTTTTCTTAATTTGACACTATATTTCTTAGTTTGACACTATAAATAATATTTTATATTAGTATTGTAATCAGATAGTGACATATGCAATATTTAAATTACACTATTCTTTAATATAACTGAGGTTTTAAATTTTCATAGATGCTCTATGTAATTAAGAAATATTTAAAGCCACTATTATGTGAATGTTCTATTTTTCAACCATCCTATGATAGATATCCTTGGTCTATTCCTCTTTAAAATGCTCAATAGAATTTCCTTTTAATGTAAGTTCATGATATTTGCCACATCCTTATAACATATAGTTTAAACAAAATTTCCAGATTTCTAGAAATCTAGAAATTTTGGTTTAGTGTCTTCTCCACAGAGATGCTGTTCATAGTTGTCTCTTGGGCTTTCAGATCAGATAATCTGATACTAGAAACTATTTTTACAGAAAGTACTTCTTGAGAATTAAAGAGACTCTAAATTTTAGTTTTTCAAGTTACTAGCTTTGTAGCCTTTAGGAAATTATATAACCTCCCTAAGCTTCACTTTATTCATCTCTACAACTGGTATAATAAAATCTACTACGTAGGTGTATTACAAAAAATAAAAAATGAGTGCATAGTGTCTAGTAGAGCTTAAATGCAAGTAGAAAGTTAAATTGTTTTACCATTTTGTTAAATTATTTTTTGTTAGAGATGAAGAATATTTTATTTTCAAAATCAGACTGACTCCAGCCAAAACACAGATTTTTAATACTCATTTAACACCACATTCAAATAAAGCAGAGGATTTAAGGGAATTGAATATATTGTGAATTTAAGGGGACATTTTTTTCTTAGTAATACAAGGATAAAAAGCAAACTGTATTTTAGTTAATGTTAAAAAGGGGCTGAAAATGCATTTTTTAATCATTCATGTAAGTCTTTGATGAGCAATATTTTTTTTAACTAAATAATTGAAGTAAGCTGTGGATTGCAACAGACAGTAGATTTGTTTTGGTGAATATAATCGGTGTGAACTCAAATGAATAACTGTTCAGATTTAAAATCTAGCCCATAAAATACATTATTAAATTTGAAATTTAGTATTTTTTTGTAATTTCTCTTCTACTTCAAAACTACTTGCTTAAAAAAAATCTCGTGCCAGACAAATAGTTAGTTAACGTTGTTACCACTTGTCCCCCTAGAAATAATGATTTATAATTGTTGTTGAAATTGCCCCACACGGGGATCACATTAGGTTCTTTTTGCTTTGGACATGGAATCTGTCACAGAATCTGTGACCTGAAATACTTGCTTTCAACAGGGTATTTGCAGGAGTACTTCTAAAAAATGATTTTCTATTCTAAGGCTAATCACCCAGTTGGTCTCTGAAGATAGATTTTTAAATGCTAAGTGTCTACATCTTTCTGTGCTTTTTCAATCAGTTTGAAATGCAGTTGTGCCTTGTAACTTTGGAGAATTAAATAAAAGCTTTTATAGTCTTTAAAAGTTAGAATGTGAGTTTGTCTCAAGTTTGATCTATTTACTTATGTTCTTAAAAATTCAATATATTCCCAGATGAATATTATATGGCCAGCATTTAGTGGTGCTCTAACATGCAATATATATAAAAAATTATCAGCTAGCCTATTACATGTTGAAGAGTTTTAATTACTATGTACTTCAAACATTTCTTACATCATGCAATCTGGCATATAGAAATGTTAATGAATTTTTAAACTTAATGAGGTATGTCCTGCATTAGGAATGTCTAAAAATTAGTTGCTATGCACTGATAATGATAGATTTATCACTTTTAGCCTCACAAAATTACAATCCATTGCTTTCTGCCATTACATTAGCAACACATTCTTAAGTGGTAGTAAAAATTCTTCAAACAATTGTCTGGATAGAAATAATAATTAATAAATACAGCAGCTCTCCTTGCTATTTAAAGAAATTGCATCTATAGTACTATGACTTACGTTTTTTTTTTCTTTGTAAGTAGTTTCAGAGAAGTATTTTTGATACTAAGTAGAGCATTTCACTTAAAGTTTACACAAATGTTTGGACATGTTGGAAAAGTCTGATAATAGTTTGAAGTGCTCTTATTTTATTAAAAAGTTTCTATATTATCTAGGAAATCTCATTTTATTAGACTTTTATTTCTATTGCAACTGTATTTTGCATACATGAAATCTGGCAATAATATAAAATGACTAGCTACCAGCACACCTATTTCAAAAGAATATAATTTATTTTGTTCTTTTCTCCCAATAATCTTAGTCTCTATATATTTAGGGTTTCTTCCTTTTATGAATGCACTAAAGGATAGATTCTCAGTAGTTCTGTCAAAAGGTAAAATGAAAAAATTAGTCCAGAATACAAACAGTAAGCAGAAATCCATTCAATAATATAAAAACAGAGGAAACAATTGAAGCAATTATTATAATTGGGTAAATTGGGGGAAACCATTTTAAAAAGAACATATATGTAAAAATTGCAGAGAAAAATAGAGATTTTAGAGTTATAAATGAACATTTATAATGTATAAAAACTCATAATATACCAACCTGAAATCATTAGTTCAGAATTTTAAAAATCATTATAGAAACTACCATAAAATTCATCTTTACATTGTCTATGAAAATATCCCATGTATGAAATTACCAGAATGTCTATGATTACAGTACTAATATACGAGATTTTGTTAGTTGGGCATGTTTATGAGATACTTCATTTTATCATTCAGCTGTTTTATATAATTATATATTAATACATTATAAGCATAGGTATTCATTGTCTAAATTATTGCTTTGCTACATTAATTTTGAAACTTGAAAGACTTCAAATAACTCACATTCAGCTTAAACAATTACCCTAAACAGTTGATGATAATCAAGATGGAGTCCTAGAAAAATAATTTACAAGCAACTTTTCTGTCAATTCTTAACTTTTCCCTCCAAACAGCATCTTTTCTGATGTTAGAGAGGGTACAAGTTGGAAGTCAGAGGGATTGTTCTCTACAGAGGGCGTCATGGAAATCACCATTACAGATACCAAGGTGGTTGTTAGTACTACCTGCCGATACAATACATCTTCTAGTCAGGATCAACATTACTGTGGGAGTGGGCAACACTGTCTCACCAGAGAGGATTTAGGAAAAGTTCAGGATGCCCAGGAAAGAATGGTCAGAACAGATAAAAGTAGGAAACAAAAGGGACAATCTGACATCCCTGCCTCTTATAAAGCCACATTGCTATCTGCTTTTCATAACCTCTGCTGTTCTAAGCAAGATTGCCAGTAGCAGAGACATTACACAGGTTATCTCTTTTCCCTGTGCTCCTGGTGTGCTTAATATTTAGTCAGTACAAAACAATTACATACTTAATTGTTTACTAATTGTAGTATGCACTGTTAGCCTGATTTCCTCTGTGAGATCCTAAGCCCCACGAGGGAAAGGATCCTATTAATTTTTTTAGTGTTTACAACATTTAGTTCAATGTACATTTGCAGTAAATACTGAGATACTGTTAACACTTCCATTGACCGCCTTTGCTTTTCTAGTTTTGTTTTTCTTTTCTTTTTTTCCTGTATACTTTTAAGATTTCTAATGAGATATAGGGCTGGCATTTTTGATGGGAAAAGATGGCTTATATTACCTTAAACTGAAAGGTGACATCAATATAAAAATATACAGGAAAAATAGACTATAATACAATTTTTTAAATGAAGATGAATTAATTCTCTTTTAAGTGAAACCAACATCTGTATAAAAGATGGAGTTTCAAACACAGAATTAGGGCATAGAAATTCTTTTCTTTTTCTTTTTTAGTTGGTTCACTGTCCATTCAGTAGCTGGGTAGACTTTGGGTAAGTTACTTAGCCACCTTCTGCTCTGTAAAATTATAAAAAATATTTATACCTCAAAGGGTTGTTAAAATAACTTAAAAAGTTAATGTTGCATAATAGAATTTAGTTGGCCTTTGATATTGGTTCCTTGGGATTTCCTGATTGATAAGAATATCTTTGTTATTCATGTTGGGTCTCTTGGACCACAGCTTAGTTTATACTAACAAGGTAAACTCATCGTGGGCCTGTGGATAGTTGCCAGATGAAATGAGTGTAGTGGAGTTTTGAGCCATGAGAGATACTAGCCTGATGTGGTGACTTCTGGGGATGGAAGCCACAGATTTAGCTTGATTCAATCAAGCGTAGTTATGTAACAAGACTCCAATAAAAAATCTAGACACTTATATAATAACAATTAAAATGCACAACTTTCTAAATTGCCTTTTGTCTCACTGAATTCTCTCTTCCCTGCATGTCAACTTAAAGATGAATATAATCTGCTGCAGATGACATTGCCTGTTGTTGGGGACACAGCACCCATGCAGCATGGAAGTGAATTTAGTTAGTTACACTAAGGCTGTGTAGGTATCTTTGTAGTAAATGTGGAGAGCTCAATTCCTTTATAGTTCTACAACTGCATATTTAAGAATTTCCCATTGCCCAAAGCTGCTACAATAGTCATTCATGTATATGTATATTTTTGTTTTCAAAAAAGCTTCTGATTAACTTTGATGAACAATTTTATTAAAACACCATGGGGCTATTTACCTTGATGATTCACAAGGTGGTGTTTAAAGTCATTTATTTTCAGAACCCTAGTCCCGGATTAGAAGTTGATAAAATTATTTAGCTTTACCATTTTGACTACTACTACATTTATCAAAGCGGAAGACTGGTTCAGGTAGAGGTTACCATAATACTTTTATTTCATTTCCTTTTCCTTCCTTCCTTCCTTCCTTCCTTCCTTCCTTCCTTCCTTCCTTCCTTCCTCCCTTCCTTCCTTCTTTCCTTCCTTTCCTCCTTTCTTCTTTCCTTTCTTCCCTCCTTTGCTTTCTTTCTTTCTTCTTTTTTTCTAAAGGTTAGTACTAAAAAACGTTAAAGGACCTGTAGGAATAAATTTACATGGACATTTGCCATTTTGTAAGGGTCCATTTATAGAATTTGTGTTCATGGAGCTTAGACAAATTTGACTAAGAGGTGAATGATAGTGGTAATTCTGCAAGTTTATGGTCCAGCATACCCTGTCTTTCACATCCAGTGCCTCCTCTTCCAACTCGGGTTTCTGAGATGTCCCACAGAGAACAAAGATGGTTAGGCAATGGAGGATTTGAAGTCAGGGACCTTACAACTGATACATTCTCCTGTGGTGATGGGAATTGGGATAACGTGCAAAGCAAACCGTTGCTTTCTAGTGATGTGTCCTATAGTTACCAGGGAAAAAGGAAGCAAAACAAAGTAACAAAAACCTTTATTTTTGAAAAAACAAGTGCAGCCAGATACATAGGTTCAATTGTGTTAGTGGAATCCAATCATCACTTTGGGATTGGTGCAAAGGGGATAGCTCCAGGAGAAGGAAATATCTAGGAAATGCCCTGGTCTTGTCACTGTAGACAGCTGGCAAGGCTGGATAGCTCTTGCCTCAAAACCTCCAGGCACCTGTGGTAGGTTTCCTTATGGTTTTAAGACCAGCAAGCGGGAAATGCTTTCATGAAAAATAATTAGAAATTTAAATATATATTTAGCACTCTGGTTACAATATAGAGGATAATTATTCATTTTTCATTTTGACTTTTGCCCATCTTAGTAAAACATATTTTATATAAAATGTAGATATTCCCTGAAAAGTTTTTCTTTTTCAGGAAAAGGCTGTCACTATATAGTGTACAATAGCTCTATAGATACTCTTAGCATGAGCTTAAACTCTCACTATGCTTTCTATGGGAGTAACTAATGTGCATCTCTTTTTGTTTTGTTTTGTTTTGTTTGTAGTTCCCTGGCTGGGAATCGAACCCAGGCCGCTGCGTTGGGAGTGCCAAAGCCTAGCCAGTACACCACCAGGGAACTCTGCATCCCATTTTATAATTCTGAATTTAAATCTTGAAACCAGCCTGCATCATCCAGGAGTACTCATGTTTACTCAGCCAATAGACTATTATTCACTGCTAAAGATACATGAGCTATCAAGCCATGAAAAGATGTGGAGGAACATTTAAAGCATATTACTGAGTAAAAGAAGCCAATCTGAAAAGGCTATATATAGTATAATTCTAACTATATGACACTTTGAATTATATGATGTTCTTCAAAAAAAGGCAAAATTATAGAGACAGTAAAGTGATCCATGTTTCCCAGGGATTAGTGGGGAGGGAGGGTTGCATAGGTAGGTCACAGAATTTTAGGGTAGTGAAACTATTTTATATGATCCTATAATGAAGGATCTATGTCATTATACATTTGTCCAAATCCACAGAATGGACAATGCCAACAGTGAACCCTGATGTAAACCATGTAGTTTGGGTGACAATGTTGTGTCAGTGTAGGTTCATTGAGATGACAGTGTGGGAGACTGGGTATGTGGAGTCAGTGGGTATATGAAACTCCCTTTACTTTTTGCTCAATTTTGCTTTAAACCTAAAATAGCTCTAAAACATAAAGTCTTTTTAAAAAGTACTCAAATATTATTTTCTGATTATATAAGTGAAACACTTAAAATCTAAAATCTCATAATCTTAGTTTTTATTCTATTTTCTATGAATATGTTAAAATCACTAATGTCATGTTGTATATAGACAGAATTTATAAAACTTAGTATATAATTTGAAAGTCTATTTTTTCTTTCCCTTGCTTTAAGCAAGTCCATGTTATTAAAAACTCTTTATAAGTATTTTTTCTAATTACTTAAATATTTACACGTGTTAATATACTAATAATTTAATTCTTCTATCTTTGGATATTAGGGTATTTCTAATTATTATAATAATGCTTTATAAATCCTTTCTATAAGTTTGATTGTTTCACTAGGATACACTACTAGATGTGAAATGACAAAATAATGGGCCATAAACCTTTTTAAGACTTTTATTGAATAGTGTGAAATACTTTTCAAAAAGATTAAATCAAATGATACTATTACTAGAAACATATGAGAAAGCTTTTACATTTCATCTTCTCCATTGAACCTTACCATTTATAATTTCTGATAGGTAATAATTATCTTATCAACCTTTCTAATATGTTTTAAAGGTATTCCCTATTACCCTTATTATTCAGAAGAGGAAGGTTTTGATTAAATAGAGGCTTGAAAGTATCATTTTAGGGCTTTTGCACAGTGCATCTACATACAGTCTCATTTCATTACTAAGGTTTGACGTAAACATTAGTGACATAATCAACCAGTTGTGTATAGTTTTCAGAACACAATGTGTAAATAAATTGTCACTTTTAATTTTTTAAGTTTTGTATGAAAGGATTCAGTTTGAAAATTCTGCATTCCTCCTTTAAGTTCTTTCAGATCATCCCTGGGGTAAGTTGACGAGAATTTCCTGTGGTAGAATGGCCTGATGGGATCTTTAGTGAATAATCACTAGTAGTATGAACATATGTGCTCTCAAAGACTTTCAGCAACTTCCAGTGATGAGAAGAAGCTTCTCCTGAAAATATCATATTTCACATTTATAATGAGCTATGAGAAAAAATCGATCATGTGATCTTGAAATCTTGACAAAGTCTCAATTCCCCTGGAAAGTTTGTCAAAGAGCATCTTGAGGAAATGCTGTGAGCTCATGAATATTTATAAATACTGTTGTAAATTTGGCAACATCTTCTGGCATTTTGCCCTTAACCTTTTGGATGTGAAGTACTATGTGAACTAAATTATGATGTGAATGACTAGGAAAACTGATGAGGTGATGAGATTGCTGTGACATTTCCTCAAATCCAATATACTATATTGCATATATATTAGTCTTTCAAGACGGTTCTTTCATTGTCAAAATATGCACTTTATGTCTTTTATTATGAAAAGCATACTTTAACATAACATTCCAAAGCCATATTAGAGATTAGTTTGCCTATAATTTTTAGATATTTAAAAAATAATGTGTATTGGAGTTGACCAGTTATATGATAATAGGCATTTGTTTTATGAGTTACATTTTAATTTGTGGTTCATTGAGTATATTTCATATTTGTCAAACATTGGAGTTAAACCATCCTCTTTTCTAGGTGCTATGATGACTGCAATGATCTATTCTTATGAGGGTTCTAAATATGGGAATAAAGAGTTCGATGACCTGTGATGACTGCCACAAACAAAGGAGTACTAAGTGGGACAAAAGCACATGAAAGGGAAACTAGTTTGACTGTAAGCAGATGATGTTTAAGGAAACGAATTTTACCATAAATTTAACCATAGAAAATTTTATAGAAATAAGAATTAAGTTCCTACAGCACATTTCTTGTCACAAAAACATCATTAAGCTTCTAAATAAAGATCCAAAACAGTCATAATATTAAACTTTGAAATCAATGTGAGTTCTACATACATTTAAGAAAGATTAATACAAATAAGTAAGATAAATGTTCTAACCTGCTTATTTCATTTCAGGGTCCTGGGTGGCTGGAGCCTATCCATGCAACTCAGGGTGCAAGGTGGGGACATACCCTAGACAGGATGCTCTTTCATTGCAGGGGCACTCATACCCACATCCACACTCGCTCAGACTGGGACAATGAAGACACACCAGTTCTCCCAACATGCACATCTTTGGGATGTGGGAGAAAATCAAAGTGCCTGAAGGAAGCCCACAGATATGTACATGAGAGCAATGTGCAAACTCGACACAGTGCCCCTAACCTTCTCATCAAGGTTATAATGAAACAATATTGAACAAAAGTACATTATTTGAGGACCCGTGGTAGCTCCGTCTTTCAGTTTCTGTGGAGAGTAGAAACCTGACTTTGGGGAACACCTAGCTGTAAGTTGTAAAATACCTCTTGTATGAAGATACTAGAAAGTTTACTTTTCCTATAGTAAAGCCAATTAACAAACACAGATGGCCTATGTATGATCTTTCACTCACTCCAGCTCTTAAAAATCTTATTTTTTTCCTGCTTTTGGTTTCAAAAAAGTTGCATTCTGACTGACTGAAATAGCCTTGGATATAGCCTTGGTTTGTTTTTTGTTGTTGATTTTTTTGCCTGTTTAACTTTACCTGGTGCCATAAAAATAGACTGAAAATAATTAGTGTTATAGAAAAGAAAGAAACTAGGCTATTACAGCATTATGAAAGCCAAGGAAAAAATGCTTCCTCACTGTCAAAAATTATTGAAATGTCATGCAGGATAAGAAGTAAACAAATTATATTGGATTAAACATCATCTAAGATATAAATGAACATATTAAAATTCAAGTGCATAGAGTGTATGGGTGGAAACTAGTTTGGAATGGGGTAAAGAATAATTGGGAAGTAAATAAATTGAAATGGTAAGGGTAGATAAGAATAAGATACATAGCCTTTTAATCTGAGGTCTTTATTATTACATATTTATTAAGAGAACCCATTGAAGAGATTCAGTTTTACAACATATCATTTTAATAACATAAGTATATTAAGAAACCCTTGTAAGAAATAGTTGACTTCATTTGTGAAATGTAAGGACCTGTAATGCTGTTAATAAGAAGTGTTCTTTTAATAATTTTACAGGTTCATAAGATATGTTAGTCGACGTGAACTTGAAGGCTATGAGAAATTTTATTAGCACGAGGATTTGGGCTAAAGCCAATAATAAGCATATTATCCTTCTGTTCTGACCATTTATTTTGTTTCCTTAAAGATGACTTGAGAACGTCTCAATACATCAAATGTAGAAGCTGATATACTGACATAACTTCCATCCAAGTGTCTTCACTCAGCCACTTCATGCCATGGCTCTGCTCAAAATCTCAAATGAAAATTGTAATATACTGCTTATTATTGGTATTTCAGAATACATTTTTTGCATAATTATATTTTCATGAATTATTCAAAAGACCACTTATTCTTATTGACTATAATTGTTGCTTCCCATGTTGATGCACAAATCTTCCAGATTTGCCCACTAGCAGAGAGAGAGCTCTCTCCAGGTTGGCCTATTTGTCCTCTTCAGAAATTTCAAGTAATATTGGAGAGAATTCTTGCTTTCTTCAAACAACACATCTCAGGTTTAATATATTTATCATTTCCTTTGCTGGTCCCAGAGTATAGAATCAGCTACTTTCTGCATACCAAGGACGCACATTGGCAATAGAAGAAAAAAAACATAAAGATAGTATGGAAAGTTCAGTCCGTTTGATGATACAGAATTTTTTCTTTTTTTAATATATCATAAAACAATGTTGGTAATTAAATTTACTCCTACTTTTTAAAATTACATATTTTACTTTACTTGAACTTGAATTTAGAGTTGCCTATTTTATTTTGTTCCATTTTGGCCCAACAATCATAAAATTGAGTCCAAATTCCACAGTTCTGATTAGTTGTGAGCATCTGAAAAGTCAAAAAACCCTCCAGACACTGGGTAACAATAACAGTATTCCAGTACATTCATCAGATACAGTAGTTAGCAATAAAGACAACTGCTGTTTTCCAAAGCGTGGTTTGAAATTTTCTCCTAGCCCTTTTTGTATCAGCCCCATTAACTAAATTTCTTTACTTTTGATATAATTGCCTTACTAGTGCCATTTATTACTATTTTTTAATTGCATGTGCTTTTAAGCACTTGACTACAGTATCATAGAGGCTCCTTTACGTTCATGCTATCATGGTATTGCTCTTTCACTTCAATTCCTCACACCAATCAAATGGTTAAATAATACCCACTATTATTAATACTCAGAATTCTCAGAAGAATAGTAATACATTAACTTCTGTAAATTCATGTAATCTCAATAACAATAACCAGAATTGTTATACAAGAGCTTTCTTAAAATTAGATCAATGACAGAGAGATAGATACATAGATAACAAAGGTAAATCAGCAGATCTAGATTTTTTCCCATCTGTAATGTATCTTTCCTATTACTTGGTGTTCAGCATTAGAGGCAGTCACAATTTATGGGGAGGCAGCTTTTGTTTCTCTTGTTCCTAGGAGCATGACACAGTAAAATCATCCTGTATTTTTCCTAGACAATCTGCTCTCTCTCTCTCCTCATCTATCTTTTCAATGGCACAACTACAATAGGAAATATATTGGGTTATATCTTTTTAGTGTATCAACATATGCACTTAAAACTGTAATTCAGATTCTAATGGTATATCAGTTAAAGGCAATGTTGTTCAAATAAAATTATTTTATTTTCCCATTCTTTATTTTTAAATGCATCATAGGAAACTGAATACAACCTAACATATCCCATCAAATTTAAATTCTCTCTTTAAGTCTGCTTGAATGAGAATATCAGGTTAAAGCCCTATCCTCATATACACATATACAAATGCTGGCATATCTTCCATTTCCCTTGATACATATGCAAATTTTATGGAAGAGATTTTGGAGCCTCTTGTTGAAAATTTAGCTGTAATGGCAAGAGAAGTGACTGCTCTCATCCACAATGCATGCCACTAAAATTACACCACATGGAGACATAGAAAGACAGTGTTTATTCTTGTAAAACTGAAGGAACACCTGCAAACATAGAAGGGGATGAAGGTCAAAAGCACCATAGAGCACCTGGTGTAGAGAATGTTTTAATCATTCATCTCCTGCAAAAGAAACAATACCAAATCCCTCTCTCAATTGAACTAACTCATTACAGGTAAATTCTTGCCAAGTTTCTGTTGTGAAATTTTCTACTCACTGGGAGGTAGGCTATTTATTCCAGCAAAATACACTCCTTTCTTGAACCATGTCTTTTCACGTGAACTACTAGCATTAGTGCATTCCTATGCCATGAATAAAAACAGCCATCGGACACTCATGTTAAATTCCATTATATCCAAGAGGAATAGTCTGTATATCTGTTTTTTTTTTCTCCTGTATTTCTATGTTACTCTGATACCTTCACTATGCTTATAAGAAAAATAAATGTTTCAACCTTGGAGGAGTAGAAAATATAACATTTTGTACAATTGAAATTTATGGCAAATTGTCATTAAATGGCTGATTCAAAAGATTAACCTGCCATATATTATTTTAGTACCTTATTCTTTCCCTAGTTACACAGGAGACCTGCAAAAGTCTATTATTTTTTCTAAAGGGACTAGAATTTATACAATGTTAAAGCATAAAATATTGTTAACAGTTTGCAAAGATTTAGGAGGTATTCTGGAAATATTAACCTAAGAAAAATACATTGACTGTAACTAGGAGAATTTCAAGATTATAGAGCATTTGTATTTGTGGGCATACAGTCATGAACAACAGTTCATGGAAGAAAAATTGCATTTATAACAAAATGAGTTATTGCTCAGCCTGAGGCAAAATATATAGCTGATACGTCTTTCCCATGCTTTATTTATTTATTTTAAACATTTTTATTAAAGATATAGCTAACATACAATATTTCATTAGTTTTAGGGATACATAATAGTTATTCAACATTTATATACCTAAAGAAATGATCACCATGATAAGTCCAGCGACCATCTGACACTGTACCATGCTATCACAATTGCTGATTGTCACGTCCCACACTACACAGGAGGTGAGGAAATGGGAAAGGTGGCACAAGGTCATGAAAGACAGTAGCCAAAAATATGTTTCAAGTGGGGCCAAGGGACTCCAGCCTCGTGGACTGAGCCCCGAGTTGGGCCAACACATAACTTTTATTGATGGACATACAAGGAAGTGAAACTGGTTTTTCCATAGTCTGTGAGTTATGTTGCCTAGGAGACTGTTTTTCCCAAAAGTCCCCATTGTGTTCCAATATTCATTGTGTCCCTATGAGAACATACAGCCCCAAGCATTCAGTGTACCGAAACCACCCCAGCAGGTTGACTCAGTATCCAAGTCATCTCTAAGGAAGCACGACTGATATCGTTCTATCAGGTCATCACTGGAGCAACGCGGGACACAAGGCAGCCAGGGGGCAGGGGATTAACCTCAGAGAGGGTGAGGGGCTGTGCCTCACCTCTGTAGAGCCCACGCTCTCTCCTGATGGCCCCTATGTGACTGTGTCTGTCTTAGGTTGTTCCTCCCCTGAGGAATCTTACCCATCATTGACTAACCAGCCATCCTCTAGGGCCATACAGGGTAACGTGAGGTGTGCAAGTGAGGGAGGAAGGGTACCCCTGAGAGAGGGTCAGTTCTGTCTCCTAGATATTCCATGCCCCCGTGGCCTCCATGTTAACTCCTGCCTTAGGATGTCATCAGGAATGCATGAGGGGACAGACGGGTTGGCAGTTGTAAGGCAACAGCTGATTATATTCATTATGCTGTACAAACATATTAAATCCCCATGACTTAATTATTTTATACCTAGAAATCTGGACCTATTATTCCCCTTCAGCTTTTCTGCCCCTTTTACAATTTTCAATTATAGTGACATTCATATTGTTCTATATTAATATCAAAGAACTACCAATAATTGTGGAGAAGACTTAAGTTTTTCCATTTGCCCATGACAGTTTTAAGAAGGCTGAAAAAAGGGGTGGTTTCTGGCTTATGAGATTAGCCACTGTGTTTTCACAAATGCCACCCCCCCTTTTTTTTCTTAGCCTCAGGAAGTAGTGACTTGGTTTACATTTCTGGTTATCTGTAAGAACTTGAAGGTTACTGAAAGACCTTATAAGACTTACTGTGCCAAGTGTCTGAGTGTAGAGTTGGTGTCCATTTATAAGTGGACCAAGAGCAGGGTGCATTCCCCCTTTTTCTGAACCATCAGTTTAGTGCCTGTGTTTTCTGAAGTCTCTATTATGTGATATCATCAAGGATTGGAATAAAAAGAAGCAAATTAAAACACACCAAAGAAGTACTCACACACAAAATCTTCCACAGTGAGGAGCTGGGAGGTCAGGATTTTGTCTCTCACCAACTGGTATGGCAAATTAGCCTCAGGGAAGCCCCAGATGGCACCAAGCCCAGAGGGCAGAGACAGCAGATTTCCAGCACACCTTCCAGTTTGACTAGCCCAGATTTCAGAAATTATTAGTTTCCCAAACAACTGTTTTTATTTTCTTTTCCACCAACTTAAGTATTTGTAGGCAACCAATGGCAGGAGGGGTGGGAAAGCTGGGACAGTCCCCAAGACAAAAGATTCTCAGCAGCTGCTGGGACATTACTGTACTAACCGTCCCCGGGCCACCCCCACCGCCTGTGGAGTGGCCTATCAAAAGTAGCAGTGGCTGCCGGCCACGTGCAGTTCTTTCTCCCACTTGGTCCCTGCTCACCAGTCCTGAACCAGTCCTGCCACGACTGCCAGATTCTGCTACCAAACTCAGGTGCAGCTGCCGGCTAGTCTCATGCCAATGAGTGAGAGACAAGTGATGGTGGGAAGAAAAGTGGATTTATTGAAAATGCTGGCCTTCTGGGAAAATGGTGGGCTGTCATATCAAAAACTATCTTCCCCTTTTCTAGAATGGCCAGAATGTCTTATAGATATTTAAGAAGGGGCAGAACAAAAAAAGGGGGGGATTAGTCAGGCAATTCCTGGGTGCTGAGGTCTGGAAAAGCACATTCTGGAGTCCAGTTTGTTCCAAGATAAAGTTATCCCAGACCCTCTTGTAGGAGTGAATTGCAGACTGGTTGCTGGTGTCCAGGTGTCTAAGGGCTGAAATAGTTTCTTTCAAGTCAGTGTTCTGGCGATTCATCACACTAATGAAGTATGCACGTAGCTTCAAGGAAACAAAGTTATTGAATTAGGTAGAAGGGGAAGGAGACAAAGAAAATAATAAAGAAAAACTAGATTGTTAAATCTTGAGAAGCATACTGTCACCCTTACACTACCTACTTACTCTTTAGCCATTCTTCCACTGATGACACCCAGGCTGCCTCCATATTTTGGCCCCTGTAAACAGTACTGCAATGAACATATGGATGCACATATCCCCTCAAAGTAACAGGTTGGGTTTCTTTTGATAAATACCCAGAAGTGGGATTACTGAGTCTTTCTTTGTCTTTTGTTACAACCTTTGTTTTAGAGTCTATTTTGTCTAGTGTAAGTATTGCTACCTCAGTTTTTGTTTGTTTGTTTACATTTTCATGAAATATCTTTTTCCATCCTTTTACTTTTGGTCTGTGTCTTTCAATCTTGGGTGGGTCTCTTATAGACAATATATGCATAGTTCGTGTTTTCTTACCCATTCAGCTGCCCTATGTCTTTTGATTTAATCCATTACATTTAGTGATTAGTGATAGGTACACAGTTATTGCCATTTTATTAGTATTATTGATATTTTTCATCTTCTTAAAGAAGTCCCTTTAACATGTCTTGTAATACTGGCTTGGTGGTATGAATTCCTTTACCTGTTTCTTGACTGGGAAGTTCTTTCTCTCGCCTTCAATTTTAAATGATAGCCTTGCTGGGTAGAACACCCTTGGTTGTAGGTCCTTGCTTTTCATCAGGCTGAATATTTTATTCTAATTCTTTCTGGCTTGCAAAGTATTTTTTTAGAAATCAGCTGACCATTTTATAAAAGCTCCTTTATAAGTAACTAGTTGCCTTTCCCTTGATACTTTTAGAATTTTCTCTTTGTCTTTAAACTTTGTCATTTTAATTATAATGTATCTTGGTGTGGGCCTGTTTGGGTTCATCTTGCTTGGAACTCTTTGTATTTCTTGGACTTGTATGTCTATTTCCTTTGCCAAGTTAGGAAAGTTTCCAGCCTTATTTCTTTAAATAGGTTCTCAATCTTTAGTTTTCTCCTTTCTTCTTCTAGTACCCATATGATGGTAATGTTATTACAGTTGAGGTTTCCCCAGAGGATTCTTAAGCTATTCCCATTTTTTTAAAATTCCATTTTCTTTTTGCTGTTTCAAATGGGTGTTTTCTGCTGCCCTGTTTTCCAAATCGCTTGTTTGATCTTCTGCTTTGTCTAATCTCTTGGTGATTCCTTTTAGTGTTTGCCTCCATTTCATTTAGTTCCCCCCTCCCCCACTGGAGTTTTCTCCTGTTATTTCATTTGAGATGTATTTCTTTGTCACTTCATTTTGGCTACCTCTTTGTGTTATTTCTCGTGTTAGGTAGATCTGCTAGGTCTTCCAGTCTTGGTTGGGTGGCCTTATGTAGTAGATGCCCTGTGAAGCCCTAGCACAGTCTCCCTGATCACCTGGTTTGGTGCTTCAAGAATGTCCATTGTGTGGGTTGTGTGTGTCCTCCTGTTATAGTGGAGCCTTGATTGCTATTGGCATGTCAGTGGGTGGGATTGACCCTCAGGATGATTGTCAGTGGTGTTCAGCCACATCCACAGATTATGGGCTGCTCTGTGGGGGGTTTACTCCACTGAGTGGGATTTACCCCAGTAGGTTTGGTGCCTGTTGAGACTGCCCTTCATGTGTGATTCTTATGGGGCCAGTTAAGTGGTGCTCTGCTGTGGTCTAAAGCCAACCTCCAAGTGTGTTGGTTCTAGTGCCTCTTGGGAGAGGCTCTGGTGTAAGCTTAGGTCATCCATTGTCTGTGGCTGTCTGGAGACTACCTGGTAGGAGCTAGAAAGTGATCTGTAGTTGTTTGCTCACAGTGCTAAACCTGGAGAGGTGTGTGTGGGAGTCTACACCATGAACCGAGGACATCTGCCACTAGTACCAGGCCTGGGGAGCTCTGCAAAACTCCAGAATATCCCAAGGCCTATAGTCAACTGCCATTTCTCTTAAGGTTCAGCTGCCAATGAAGCCTCCCGTGGTACACAAGTTGGGTGAGGTAGGGTCTCAGGGAGTCACTAGAGCAGAAAGAGTTGGGATCACCAGGTTAACAAAGATTCTACTTCGGTGCCAGTGCTTAGCCTGGAGCTACTTAGCAAGAGAGTCTTAAAGGACACTGAGGTGAGTTGCTGCCTACCTGGGGCCCACAGACTCAGATAGTTTCCAAGAAAGAGTACAATGTAGGTGGAACTAGCTGCTTGCTAAGAAAGTACATGTGGGAATTTGACGAGGAGTTTACATAAAAAACTGTAACAAGAGACAAAGGAAGTCATTATAAAATGGTAAAGACTTCAGTTCATCAAGAGGATATAACAACTTTAGATATATATGCACCCAACATCAAAGCACATAAATATATTAAACAAATTGGTACAGCCACAATGTAAATTGGTATAGCCACCATAGAAAACAGGATAAAAGTTTCTCAAAAGATTAAAAATAGAATGACCCTATGGTCCAGTATTTCCACTTCTGGGTAAATATTCAAAGGGAATTAAATAACCATCTCAAAGAGGTAACTGTACCTTCACGTTCATTGCAACATTGTTTAAAATAGCCAAGACACAGAAACAATCTAAATGTCTGTTGATGAATGAATGTGTTAAGAATATGTGGTATTATCTTATAATTATAAAAAAATTTATGTTTATATAATAGGAATTTATTCAGGCATAAAAATTGAGAACAACCTGTCATTTATAACATTGAAGGAACCTGAGGGCATTATGTCATGTGAAATGAGTCTGACAGACAAAGGCAAACGTTATATGACCTCATTTATATGTGGCAGCTAAAAGAGCCAAATTCGTAGGAACAGAGTAGAATGGTGGTTGCCAGGGTCTAGAGAAATGCAGAGATTTCAGTCAAAGAGTACAAAATTTGGTTTATCAGATGAATAAATTTGGAAGATCTAACATACAACAGCATAGTGCCTATAGTTAATGACATTGTATTATATCCTTGAAAGCTGCTAAGAGAGCAGATCTCAAATGTTCTCATACAAAACAAAAATTATGTGAGGTGTTTTAACAATCTTTTTCTGGTAATCATTACACAACATACACATGTATGAAATCATCACCTTGTGCATCTTAAACTTATACAATGTTATATATCACATATTTCAAAGACTCAGAACATTTTTGAAAACACAAAAAAGGAAAGAGGAACATAACTTTAAAAATGTGTTTATTTAAATATAGAATTGCCCATATGTATACAATAATAAATTAGTATAGACTCTCAAAGAAAAATTTAAGGGCATTTAAGTGCATTAATAATTGATAATTACCATTTAATAGTAAGCTATCTCATGTATATTGCATATAGAAATGCTGATTTTAAGTTAAAAATATCCCTCATATATCCATATAGAAATGAGATTTTTAAAGTAACTTTCTTGTAATAAATGTCACTTTTGTCTATTTTGCCCATTCTGTACATCAAAAATTCATTATGACATTTAGTAAAAAACTTAAGAGCAGATAGCTATCATAATAGATTTTTAAAGAATGATAGTTTTTAGATATACTCGGGGCAATAAAAAAAATTCCTGGCCAAATTGTTTTAGAATATTACCCTTTTTAAAGATCTACAGTGCATCTCAGCAAATTAGAGGATCCAGCAATTCCCAAAATTTCTTTGCAAGCTGTCTTTTTTTTTTTTTTTAACACAGTGCTAATTACATCTCTCTGAGTAAGTTCTGCCAAATGAGCTTGGAGAAATGCTGATCTAAAACAATATCTGAGATGGTTGTTTTATTGAGTACTTTATAAAAATGAGATACTTATTATATAAGACTCAATACATATTCTTAAAAGATACCTATATTATAAGTGGTATTCTGATTTAAAAGAACTTAGATTAACTGGTTGGAGCAACAGAAGCAGAAATAAACAAGTGAAACTACATTAAACTAAAAGCTTTTGCACATCCAAGAAAACGATTACCAAAATGGGAAGGCAATCTACTGAATGGGAGAAAATATTTGCAAATCATATATTAGATAAAGGGTTAATATTCAAAACATATTTAAAAATCTCATACAACTCAATAACAAGGAAACAAATAATTCAATTCGAAAGTGGGCAGATGATCTGAACAAATGTTTTTCCAAAGAAGTCATACAGATGGCCAGCAGGTACATAAAAAGATGTTTAGTATCACTAATCATCAGAGCAATGCTAATATTAACCACAATGAGAAGTCACCTCACACCTGTTAGAATGTCTATTATCAAAAACACAAGAAATAACAAGTGTTGGTGAGAATGTGGAGAAAAGGAAGCCTTTGTACAACATGGGTGAGAAGGCAAATTGATGCAGCCACTATGGAAAACCATATGAAGTTCTTTGAAAAATTAAAAATAGAACTACTTTTTAATCCTGAAATTCCACTTGGTATTTATCTGAAGAAAACAAAGACAATAACTTGAGAAGATATATGCACCTCCAAGTTCATGGTAACATTATTTAAAATAGCCAAATAAAAACAAGCTCATAAATACAGAGCCATCAGATTGGTGATTGTCAGTGGCAGGAGCTGGGAGAGATGGGACAAATGGGTGGTGAAGGAAGTTAAAAGGTACATAATTCCAGCTGTAAAATACAGAAGTCACAGGGATATAATGCACAAAATGAGGACTATAGTTAATAATACTGTATTGCATATTTGACAGTTGCTTAGAGAGTAGATCTTAAAAGTTCACATCACCAAAAAAGCTCTGTAACTATGTATGATGACAGATGTTAACTAGAGGTTATTTTTGGTGATTATTTCTCAATATGAATATACATTCAAATCATTTTATGTTGTACACCTGAAAGTAATATAATGTTGTGTGTCAGTTATAACTTAATGGGAAAAAATGCAAAACATAATTTCTCAAGAGACAGAGATTTAGAAATCAGTGTTTTCCATTATATATATATATGCCCACATGCATTTTAATTGCAGTCTGTATTATGAAAATTCTAAGTAATTTTGAGAATACTACTTTGAATATGTTGTATAAGACTAAGGTCTGCAGATCTTAGTCTTAGGTGTGTAATAAAAATTTAACACCCACAGTGTAGGTGACATTGTGACACTAAAAATTTTGATTAGCCCTGCCAACTATAATACAGCTCCAAATTACTTTCTTAACCTCAGTTTTCTTATCTGTGTATTAGAGGTAGTAATTTGCACTTTATAAATTTATTGTGAAGCTCAAGTCAGAAAATGCCCATTTAAGTGGTTTGGAAATGGCAAGATACTACAAAAATATAAGATGTGGATGTGGTTATCACTGTACTTTGGGCTCAGCTTTGATATCATGCAAACTGATTGTGTTTAGTTTATTAGCATAGCAGGGGATTTGGGGCTAATTTGTAAATGTCAAAGTACCTGTATGTGTAATTTAAGGTTTAGTTCAATGCCAATGTTCCAGGCCATATTATTTCTCTTAGAACTATTAAAAGTAGACTAATTAGCTACTGCAATTAGTAACATGGTCAGAAAAGTAAGCCAAATGTTGCAAAGAGAATAGTGTCTCCTTCACAATTCCAACACTTAGCATCTATTTCATAGATAATTTTCACCATCTTGCAACTTTCACAGTGTTCTTGTTCTATGCTGATTGACAGGACAATGTCACAATATGAAAGAATTAATTCACGGTGGAAACAGAAACATCACTGACTGAAAGAGTTCATAGGAATTGGACAAGCAACCGTTAGAGAAAAGGGTATTATTTAGATAGTTTTGTTTAGTTCTGTTTAAATACTTGTATTTCTTTTTGAAATTAATGGCATTTATAATCACCATGCCTTACTAGATAGTCACTTCCCTATATATGCAATGTGGATCCTTTAGAGATCATTTTAGTTTAAATCTTTGGTTTGTAAAGACCATATTCTCAATTATGTCAAGTATTAACCCATTTATTGTTAGTGTATTTACTTGCAGGAACCCTAGATAGTAAACTACCCAGAATCTGGAAGATTGAAAAACAATTAATTATAAATGAGAGAAGTAGAATTGAAAGTAGACATGGGATACAAAAAGAGAATTATAGTAGACCAGGGTATATACTTTTTATGCTAAGGTGTAGGGCATAAGTCATTGCTAGCCTATGAGTTGTTTTTATATCATCCTTCTATGCTTTTTCTAGTTAACCATGGCTACAAAAGTTATTATACAAGGTGGCTCTGAGTGAACTGAAATATGTGCATCAGAAGAATATGTCAGTGGTCAATCTCTCATGATTAATGTTTAATTAACTATATTTTAATGTTCTTTAACTTTCTAACAAAACTGTTATACAAAATTCACATTAGCTATTATTTGAGACTATACAGACTTAGCTTATTATTTAAGGCATTTCATCTATGGAACTTGTAGAGTCTCCTTTATGAAGACCAACCACTTTGAAAACCAAACACTTTGAAATTAGATATGATCTATAACGGATTTTCTGGCGAAAAGCATCTCAATTACTTTCCTTATTTGAGTGTACTTAGGAAAGAAAAGATAAGTAGAAGGTAATTGGATTCCATAAAATAAGTTTACTTTCTGCTCCCATAGTAGTGTTAATCCTCTATTGGACTATCTAGCCCCTTCTTTCCTTCTACTCTGGGCTCTGTGCCCTACAGGCCGACTTCCATGGGCCTGCATCACTAGCAATCTCTTTTTGTTTTTTTTTTTGTTTTTTTGTTTTTTTTGAGTTCTGTTTGAGTTCAGCCAATGGGAGGAATCAGCAGGAGATGCAAAGAAAGGAGGAAAAAAGAAGTTGTGTAATTTCCTTGAAGGAGCATTGCATAGGTTGACCTATCACTTATGAAATATATTGAAGTATTAGAAAAATTGTTAATCTACAATGTCATATTTTTGTAAACTATCTGATGCAGTAAAATAGACAAATTACTTGAGTAAATGTAGCATATGTTATTAAGGATTATTTCCTTATCTGCATTCAGGTTAGGTCTTTTTAATATACGAGGGGGGACCCTAAAAACTGAGATTATCTTCTGGAGTGTGGGTCCCTTGTACCACAGGCTTTCCCCCACGTAAGTGAGTGTTCTAGGAACTGATCTACATCAGTGTACCCGCTGGCATTGTTGTGAGAGGCTGCACTCAGCTTTAGCAAATTTTTCTGGAGACTCTTTCAACATGTTTGCCCACTGCTTGACTGGTTCCTCCTCCGTGACAACACACCTACCCACACTGAACTGAGTGTTCAGTAGTTTTTGACCAAAAATGACAGGAGCCCAGGGCCTCACCCTCCCTATTCACCCAATCTCACCCTGAGCAATATTTTATTTGTTTCCTCGGATGAAAAAAGCCCTCAAAAGGGATTTTTTTTTTCTTTAGGCAGCTATATAAGTAATTCTACTTTAGAAATATGATCTACTAAAAGTAAACACTTATTTTAGTCTCTAGTTTTTAAGGTCCTACATTCCATCTTCTAAAAGAGACTTGTAAATATATCTAATCAGAATATTCTACTCTCTAATGCTCAGTATATAATCTCCCTAAATTGGAGCTAATAATACTGAAATCTATGTTAACTGTCGGTGGCAGCTTTACAAATTTTAATTATTTGGAAAGAATGTAAAAGCAAAACTGGCAATTGGTAACAATTTTCTGAATGGAAGGTGGAAAGTTCTTCAGCAACTCAAGGGCTATGCATGTAATTGTGTTTAACACGGTGCTAAATGTGCTTTTAGTGATTTGAATGTAGGGTAAGTACACGATATTTTCTAGATTAATGCAAGTAGGTTAGAACATGTATTAAGAGAATCATCAGGGTTCCCTTTGAATGGTTGCCATCTTTTTTGCACTTAATAATCAATGGCTCTCCACTTGCTAATACCTCAGCAATCAAGTACATCATATGTGGTACCACAGATGTTTTTGTTTTTATTCAAGACTAAACAAGATATTAAAAATTTATTATAGTTAAATTTTTTAAAAGCATTTGAGAATGTGAGAGAGAGCACCTGACCTTTGAAAAAACACAATTGAAATATCTATTGTCCAGACTACATTTCTTTGTAAATTTAAGTATATGTAGAATAAAAAAAAAAGTCTCACGGAGAATTAAAATAGTACAGTTACAAAAGTTAGAGTATGTGGGGGTTCCCTGGTGGTGTGGTGGCTAGGCTTCAGCACTCTCAATGCTGTGGCCTGGGTTTGATTCCCAGCCAGGAAACTAACCCCCGCCCCCCACCCAAAAAATTGGAGTATGTGGATTATAACTTGAGGCTCTTTATATAAATTGTAATATTATTTGTTATACTTCCAATATTTGAAGTGCTCTTGAATTCACCTTAAAAGCAATATATAATCTTGATACGAGTTTCTATTGGTACCTTAAAGAAAATGATTTACGCTGTCCTTTTACTTATTCCCTGTGTTTCTTGGAAAAAGTACTTCTTATTAGATAGTATGTTTCATAATGTAAAAAGTTTATCTCTTAATATACTGTTCTATCTCTGAATATCAATAGTGCTTGGCACATTGTAGGTACTTAGTAATTACTCAGTTAATAGATCCAATGAGCAATTAATATAACAAATACACTTAGTTTAGCCTAGTTTTCTCATGTAACTAATGTTTTTCTCACAAGTACATTGAAATATATCTTCAGATTTTCTAAAACTAAATAATTAACCAAAATTTAATAGGTTAAAAATAATCACTTTATATCTCTTTTGTATGTCAGGGATTTAAAGAGCCTTATTAGGCATATTAGTCGATTTGGATGGCTGTAGCAAAAATTTCAGACTGTGTGGTTTAAAAACAACAGAAATTTATTTCTTACGGCTCTGGAGGCCGAAAGTCAAAGATCAAGTCCTGGCAAATTAGGTTTCCAGTGAGATTTCATCTACTAGATGGCTGTGTTTTCTCTGAAACCTCGTGCGGCACAAGAGGCAAAGGATCTCTCTGGGGTCTCTTTTATAAGTGCGCTAATCTCATTTTCGAGGACAATTTGCATGTGACATAATCACCTCCCAAAGGCCCCAGCTCCTAATGCCATCACTTTGTATAGTTAGGGTTTCAACATATGATTTAGGGAAGACATAAACATTTAGTCCATTGTACTACAGTATTATAGCTAAGAATCACTCTGCAGTACAATCGTGACTGGTTCTGGAACTGAAAGGGACCAGAGCAGCTACAAGCACCATCTCTTTCTGTCCCAGTTTTATTTAGTCTTGGGGACTCTGCCAGTCTCTTTAGTCGATTTTTTTTCTGAGTTTCCTCAAAACACGGTGGCCTCAGTACAGTGGAAGTGCTTACCTGCTAGCTAAAAACTTCAAGAAGTAGTATTATAGTCAGCAAAGTAAAAACTGCATCACCTTTTATGACCCATCTCAGAAGTTACATAGTTTCAGTTCTACCATTCTGTATTTGTAGAAAAAGTCACAGAATTCAGTTAAATTTCAAGGGAAGATGGCACAGACCTCACTACTTACTGTAAGAAATGTTAAATAATTCTTATACATATTTTTAAACTATCACAGAAGATTAAGATAATGTAGATAAAGATGTCTTTGGTATACTCAGAATTTAATATTAATTTGATGATACATAACTAATTGAATTCAAGAACAATGTCAATATCTACTAAAGCTTGTGTTCATCTATAAATCAATATCCATCTCAGACAACAAAAATTTAAAGGAGTTCATCACTACCAAAATAGTATTACAAGAAATGTTATAAGGACTTCTTTAAAAAGAAGAAGCAGAAGAAGAAGAATGTGTAATAAAATGCAATAACTACATAGCTATCAACAGTTACTTTAAATTCAAATTGAGTAAATGCTTCCATTGAAGACATGGGATGGCTGGATGAATAAGAAAACAAGACCCTTACATGTGCTGCCTATAAGAGACTCACTTCAGATTGAAAGATATGCACAGACTGAAAATAAAGGGATGAAATAAAATATTTCATGAAAATGGAAACAAATAAACAAAAAAACTGGAGTAGCAATACTTACACTAGACAAAATTGACATGAAAACAAAGGTTAAAACAAGAAACAAAAAATGATCCAGTAGTTCTACTACAGAGTATTTATCCTAAGAAACCAAAATATCACTTCAAAGAGACCTGAGCACCCCTGTGTTCATTGCAGCACTCTTTACAATAGCCAAGATACGGAGACAGCCTAAGTGCCCATGGGTAGATGAATGGATAAAGAGGTGGTACACATAGGCAATGCAATATCACTCAGCCATGGGAAAGAATGAAGTCTTACCATTTATGACAACATGGATGGCACTTGAGGGTCTTATGCTAAGTGAAATAAGTCAGAGAAAGACAAATACCATATAATTTCAGTTATATGTAGACTCTAAAAAACAAACTAAATGAACAAACAAAAGAGAAACAAACACAGATACAGAGAGCATTATGATGGCTGCCAGATGGGAGGGGGATTGGGCGGATGGGTGAAAAAGGGGAAGGGACTAAGAAGTACAATTTGGTAGTTATAAAATAGTCTCAGGGATGTAAAGTACAGCATAGGGAATATAGTCCATAATATTTTCCTAACGATCCATGGTGTCAGATGGGTACTAGACTTTTTGGGGTGATCACTTTGTAAGTTACATAAATGTCTAATCACTCTGTTGTACCCTTGAAACCTAATATAATATTGTACATCAAAGGTAATTGAAAAATATAAAAATTAATTAATGAATATCCCGTCAAAATAATAAAAATAAATTCAATGACCTAGTTTTGGAAATTTAAAATATAAAATGACAAAAAGTGTTTTTGTATGGGGTAAATGTAGTGATTTTCTTACAATTATTAGCTTGAATGTGTGATTGAATAGTTTAACTTTTGAATGCAGGTGTGAGTGATAACTTCAAATATATATTACACAAATGAGACAGTAATTAAAAAAATAAAAAAATAAAGTGTACCAGGATATTATTTTGTGTCTATGAGTTTCTGATTTCCCTGACCTTTATATATATTTTTTCCTTACTTGATCATATTAAGTAAGAGAATACAGAGGTTCAGGGATACCTTAATTTCAATAATGTCATTATCAACAAATTGAATTACTGGCAAACCTTGATTCTAGCAACTCTGTTTTCAAGAAAAAATTTGTCTGGGCAGTTAACTCTAAGATTAAGAAAAGTTATTTCAAAGTGACTACATTTCATTTTTCAAATTAATATGAATTATGTGGAAAATTCTTATCCAAACCAACTTCTTCTAGTAATTTTTTGTTCAAATTCCTAGCCAGTAGTCATGCTGGGATTAACTTAACTAACTAACTAACTAACTACCTAACTAACTACCTACTAAAATCTCCTAAAGCTGTCATGCCCTAAAACTGTCTTGTCCTGAAACCTTCTGACACAAGCCATCCTTCAAAGGCAGCCTTGAGAACATACTACAAAAAGTCACTTGCTGTTCAGATTGACACATTGTATCACACAAACCATAACAAGGAGAAAATAATCATCTCTGAAGTTAATTCCCTAGGGCAGCTTTCTATATGAGGTGCCTGTCCACTAGAAATAAAGCATATATAAAAAGCAATACTACATTTTTTCTTTAAAATAAAAAAAGAGAATTGGCATGAAAGTAATTTGATATTAAAACAAGATGACAGTGTTATATTAACGCCTCTTGTTGAACCTGTACATGCATTGAGAAGTAAGTGATTACATGAAAGAAGCCCTGGGACATTGAAGAAAAAAATAGGAACAGACAATAATATTTTGTGATACACCATTTATCTAGTTATAATAACAAAATACAAAGAAATAATTTTAGTTGGTATATTAGTTTTCATGTGAAAGATTTTGAATGGTGTTGATAGGAGTAAAATGAGGCAAAAGAGTTATTTTCTTATTTCTGAAGTCTTACAGGAGCACAGTACTCACATCAGCTTGATTCTGATTTCATTAAATACTTAATGTTTGTATTTTACTCAAGGCTTACCTAAAGATATGCTAGTGAAGATATTTAAGATTTATATAATTATATGTATTGATATATAGATAGATTCAGAATTAGAAATGACTATTGAATTAAGCAGTTCGATATAATCTGATATAATCTGGTTACTTAGTATTATTGAGGCAGAACAGTTTTTGTGTGTTGGGGCTAATATTCAATATGTTGTTTTGATATTATAGAGAAAGTCTTAATCTCTTTTAAGATAAGACAAGGTTGAAAATAATATTTATGCATTTTCAAGAACAGGAAAGTGGAGTTCTGAGGGGCACTGAAGAAGAGTAGGCAATTTCTAGGTACACTTTATATGTTGGCTGTTTCAAGGAATTAGGAGGAAAAAACAGTCCTCAGACCTGATGACATACAGTTACTAGTGCTTTTTATTAGTGGGAAGATATTCTTCCTTTAAAAGATTTGCTCCGTATCTAGGACCTGACAAACAGAAACAATAAGGACCTCAAATTAGTCTTATAAACATGCTAATGTAATGACCCCATTCCCCACCAGATTTCCTGTTTGAAGTGCTAATATTATTCATTAGTGGAAAAATAACCTCTCTATAAAATGTTTTTAGAAGTATATGCCAGATATGATTACATAATCGGTTTGTAAATAAACATGGAATTCATGATTGGCTGGAGGATGGTGGTTACTTAAGTAAGCTGTACAATTAATAAATAGAGTATATAATGGGAATGTTCCAAAATCAAAAGAGCTCTTTCCTGATGAGTGTTGCCTCTACATATATTGTTCAAGAATAAATGCATTTTTTAAATTTGAAAGCAAATTAGTTCTGAATCTGAGAGGAAAAAATTGTATTGTTAAGAATGGCATACTAGTTTCAGACTTAAGACAAAAATATTTCTCCTGACCCAATTGATTACTTATATCTTTTAAATTATTACTAAAGTTTAGTAAGATCCATGACTCTTGTGAATCTAATTGATAAAAAAACCATTTTTAAATAATGTATAAAGAAGTAAACTATTGACTCTTGAACTAAGTTCAGTGTACTGTACATGGTGTGGCCTTTAGCAGACAAAAGCAGGGAAAGGATTGGCACACAGTTGTTCATTGAACGAACCATGAAAACCTGACCTTCAATGTACAATACAGTCTTGTTTCTAAAATTTAATCTGAAATTGTAATAGTTGATAATTTGATTTATATTAACATTGAAATATTTTATAAAACTTTCAATAACTCAATTAATATTCACCACTTTTATTGCTTCTAGAAATATTTAACTGCTTTAATAAAACATTGATTAAAGTTTGGAAAGGGACTATTTTAATCAAAAGGGGAGAAATGGGTCAACATAAGAAGAAGCAATAGATTTAGCACCTCTAGCATAAAACATTGCTATCTTTAAATCACTATTTAAGAACATATTTGCATTTTGCCTGCTGGAACTTATTCCTTGAGATAAAAATTGTTTAATGAAGATAAAAGAAATTATCCGATGGAAGCTTTAGACAATCGTAAAAACACAGGTCACCATTATTTTTTTCTCTTTGTAGACTACATTCCATTATATGTCATTTCCCGAAATTTTACAGGCATTAGCACATGATTATACTTGTAGGTAAATTAAAACAAAACATTAAAACAGTTAAATTTGCTTAAAAATTAAATGGAATATTGTTTCCTGCATTTTGGGGGGTGTTATAATCTAGTTATTGAACTCCTAATGTCATGCCCTATTTTAGGTTCCAGGGACACAATTGTAAACAAATTAGGCACAGTATCTGCATCCAAAGGTCTTATGGTTCATCAGGGAATATATATTATCATTAAAATAAAAATTGACATATATATGTATACTTTCTAATCTTTAGGTTCTATAAAAGAAAAAATAAATCTTTATGAAAGAGATTGAAATAGATATTCCATCTACTGTATTTAATGTAAGGAAAAATCTTCTGAAAAGGTAATATATAAGTTAAGATTTGAAGTATGCATTAGAAGTCATGCTTATTTTTGTTCTATAATTATTAAAAGTTGTTTTCTCCATACATGGAGATTAATAATGTAGTAGCTTTAAATACATTCCAAAATACATACAAAGGATTTGAATAAAATACATCTGTGAGAAGCCTCAAATAGACCTTTACTCACTGTTTAATTTTCGTAAACTGAAGTGTTTTAAGAAATATTAGATTGAAAATTTGTCTAGGGCAGGGACTATGTATCTTATTAGTTTTTCCCCTCACTCTGTCACTAGTTTAGTGTTAATTCTCAACATGAAACCACAGAGGGCTTTTCTAACAATAGAACTACTCAGAAGTCCTTATTAGTACCTTATTCTAATAAAATTTTTGCATATTAGTTAAAATATAGCAGATATTTTTTCTGTCTTAGATGAATACTATCATTCAAGTAGCATAAGCTACTATATTATATAACAAAGTTAAGCATGTTTTAGAATCATATTAATGATTTTGATTATGTTATTTTAATAATCTAGTGTTCATGCCATTATCCACATCCTGGAAGCAATGAAAATAATTTAGTCACCAAACCACATTACCTAATAAAAAATTGGTTTAAATAATAGCTCGATCTCCCCCCAAAATCTATGGTCAGAATTTTTTAGGTGAAATCAGCTTATCTTCATGTATTAATTACTCTTAGTAATATAAATTGGTTTCAATATCTAAATCTGAATTTTGGCAACATATAACAAATTTAAACACTTTAGTAAAAGCTTATGCAATTAAAAATAATTGCATACAGAACATAATTCTGTTCTATACAATTAAATTTGATTATATGTTGAAGAAAAAATTAATAAAAATAATATTCTGAGGTCCAGTGATTTATTGGTAATATTCAGCTAATACATTTTAATTAGTAATTATATACACATATACACTAAGTTGTCACTTTTCTGAGGGCTTAAATGAAAAACTACAAAGTATACAAACTGTATAAGTTAGAAGAATTTTTAAAGAATTTTTGGCAATTTATTTAATTCTAAATAGTATAACACGGTTTAGCTCTGACACTATTCCTAAGGAACCACATGGACAAAATAATGTGCATACAAACAAAATTTAAATTGCATAACAATTTATATTAATGATAATACTTCAAGTCTGTTGGAAGGTATAAATAATTTCTAAAAGTATGTCACATGCTTTTTATATTTTTGAATTGATTTAAAAAATGAGGCACAACTAATAAAAATAATTGTTTTTGAGGAAAAAAATTATTGATAAATGTATTGGGGTGGCATTGAACCTACAAGAATTATGTAGGTTCCAGGTGTACAATTGTACAGTGAATCACCTATGTGTTGCATTATGAATTCACCACCCAGGGTCAGTTCTCTTTCTATCATCGTATATTTGACTCATCCTCTCTCCTCTTCCACATGTAAGACTTCAACACGTTTTTCTCTTCTGTTTTCTAAAGAGCACTCTATGGTTGGTTATTAGCTGTATGTTATGAGGTTTGTCACTGATGTATTCTTCCTTTTTAAATCTTTATTAAATTGATTGGAGTGACATTGGTTAATAAAAGTATACAGGTTTCAACTGTACATTTTTGATAGTAAAACAAAAATGAGAAGAAACCTAGAAAAGTTAAGTTGTATGAAAAGAGATAAAGATGCTACTGATAGGAAAGGTCAATATCAAGGGTTAAGACAGGATAAAGTTCAGGGAATATATAGGACAAAAAAACATGCTGTTGAGTAAGGTATGATAAGCTGCTGATGTTATTATGGGACTTGGAAGATAGAAATGTTCAAGAAGAAATTAAGGAAAATGCTGAATTCCACATACAAAAAGGAGAATGGCATACTTTACTTTTCTATTCAGTAAAACTAAAGCCCCTGGATATTTCTAGTATACGAGCATCACCAAACAGACATAAGAGGACTCTGAAAAGTAAATAAGAGAAAGGAGGCTGGCTAGAGACCTCAAGCCCCAAGGAATAATTAAAAAATATGTTCTCTGGGGTTTGTTTGTTTGTTTTTGTTTTTTTGGTTTTTTTGTATTTATTTATTTATTTATTTATTTTTTGCTTTATGTATTCTAGACTGGGTTAGGGAACCTGGAAATACCAATAAATGCAGACACAAGAAACCACAAGAAAACCCTGCTTCCTTTAGCCAAAGGACCTGGAAAAGGGCAGTTCAATAAAACAGAAAACCATTAGGTAACAACTATTCTATTCCAGACAAACACCGCAGACAGAACCATGGCCCTACACTCAGCCCCAACCAGGCCCAGTGGGGAGTCTAGATTTCTAGCATTTGCCTATACATTCATTCTTGCTGGGCAGTACCAAGGGGGAAGCCTGGACTCACACCTGCACCTGGAGGAGGTAAAGAGGCACCTCTCCCCCATCTGGGTTGGTGTTGGTAGAGGCAGCAAACAGATGCTCCTCCCCTTCCCAGTCAGTGTTGTATCAAAGGAGGCCTTCTGGAGAGCCTGGACTCTCATACCAGCCCAGCAATAATGAGAATCCCCTCCATATATGGATCAATGGAGGCTGACAGAGAACTTGATTTTGACCTCTCATCAGACTGTAATATGAAAAAAATTTTATGAGTTATAGATAACTTAAAAATAAGGAGCAACAGCTTTCTTATACAAGGGCCATCCAGAAAGTATCCAGCCAGGTAACCATTCTCACTATACTGAAAATGGCTGGATTTTTTCCCAGCAGTCCTTATATCCAGAAAGTAAAACAAAAAAATTATCTGTAGATGACAGAACACTTAAAATGCTGAAGATTAGACTTCCCTTATGTGCTCCTACAAGGTAGATGACTTTTTGTAACTAGAGAAGAACTTTGATACTCATTCCAAAGAGACGAAGCAGCAAACAATAAATGGGAGTATTCATTGTTCCTCCAGACTTTGATTATGAATGGTACTACTATCTGATGCACACTTGTACCGACAACCAACAGACAATGCTAGTGGCAAATTCCAGTATTCTTTCATGCTTGAATTTATGAGAATATCCTATTCTTAATTTGACAGAGTTTAGAGGGAAAAAATTGTACGTAGTACATATTTAACATAGCAATGAATCAAGGGCCAGGGTCATTTGAGAGCTCTTTCCACTTTGCAGACTACAACACTGTCTCTTCTCTCTACTAACCAAAAAAGGAACTAACAATCTAAATTACCCACAGAGACTCAAAAGCCAGTGACTATATATTCATATTCATTCCTTACTTACTCTAGCACACAGCAGCCTGTCAACTCATTTGATTGGTTATGATCTGTAAATTGGTTTTGCAATGGTGCATCATTTTTAGCAGTGATAAGGAAGTAGTGATTTCTATTGGGACTCAGAATTCTTTCTTAGCATAACAAAACTGAAATGTATTTTGCCCAATTTTATGTGTGTATGTCTACATATATGTATTTACATATATATGCTTATTTGCTTAACTTTTTGTAGAAAAGTGTCTTTAGTTAAAAATAATACATTTTCTTTGTTTAAGTAACTTTGACTTTTCATCAATCTTATATAGGGTGTCAGCCAATATATTCTGCAAGAAAAGCTAGTCTTCAAATTACCTTTAATTACATAAAAGATAGGTTTATAATTTAATAAATATTTAATATAACCCTAGAGATAAACATAATGAACAGTAATCAATTTAATTATATTCTCATTAAATTATAAAATATCTCATAAGAATGTATAGTTATATGCAGACCCTCTTAGAAGATGAATTAAAATTTATTACATTTCAATAAAATGTTTCCTGGTTTGAAAAAATTATTTTAAGTGATCTTAACAGTATGTGGTATGCATGCAAAATATATGGATGAACATGAATGGCAATTATAGGTCAATGGGAAAAAAATTAAATAAACCTTTCTTATTTAAATTATAGTTTGAAATCACAGCAGCCAGACTATATGGAAGAGAAATTTTCAATTGCATTTGACATTCAATATTATTTTATATTACTTTTAGGTGTACAACATAGTGGTTAGACATTTATATAATTTACACAGTGATCTCCCTGAATTATACCCACCTGGAATTATACATAGTTATTATATTTTCGTGACTATATTTCTTATGCTATACTTTACATTTCCCTGTTGTGTAACTACCAATTTTTATTTCTTAATATGTTCATTTTTTTCACTCAGTTCCTCAACCCCACTTGCCTCTGGAAACCTATCAGTTTGTTCTCTGTATCTATGTGTCTGGTTCCTGTTTTGTTTGTCCATTTACTTTGGTCTTTCAATCCCATATATAAGTGAGATCATATGGTATATATCTTTCTCAGTCTTATTTCCCTTAGCACAATATCCTGTAGCCCCATCCATGTTGTTGCAAATGGTAAGATTCCATTCTTAGTTATATTTATTTATATTTATATATTCCATTCTTATTTATGTTCCATTGTATTAACATACCCCAATTTCTTTATACAATTGTCTACTCATGGGCATTTTAGTCGTTTCCATATCTTGGCTATTGTTCATACAGCTGCAGTAAACATAGGGGTGCATATATCTTTTTGAATTAGTGTTTTGAATTTCTTTAGATAAATACACAGAAGTGGAAGTGCTGAGTTATGAAGTGGTTCTATTTTTTAATTTTTTGAGGAGTCTCCATACGGTTTTCTATAGAGGCTGCACCAATTTGCAGTTCCAACAGTGCAAGAGGGTTTCCTTTTCTCCACATTATTGCCATACCTGTTGTGTGTTGATTTACTGATGATAGCCATACTAACAGGGGAGAGGTGATATCTCACTGTGGCTTTAATTTGCATTTCTCTGATAATTAGTCATCTTTTTATATGACTACTGACAATCTTATGTCCTCCTAGGAGAAATGTCTATTCAGCTCTTCTGCCCATTTTTAAATTGGATGTTTGTTTGACATTGAATTGTATGAGTTTGTATAAATTTTTTATATTAACTCTTATCAGATAAATCATTGGCAAATATCTTCTCCCATTTAGTAGGCTGTGTTTTTGCTTTGTCGATGGTCTTCTTTGCTGGGCAGAAACAGTTTAGTTTGAAGTAATCCCATTTGTTTACTTTTCTTTTGTTTCCCTTGCCTGACGAGGTATATCACACACAAAAAAAATTACTATGAGCAATGTCAGAGTTTACTGTCTAAGTTTTCTTTTAGGAGCTTTATAGTTTAGTGTCTTACATTTAATTGTTTAATCTATTTTGAATGTATTCTTGCATATAGTGTAAGAAGGTGGTCCAGTTTCATTTTTTGCATGTATCTGTCCAGTTTTCCTAAACCTATGTCTTGAATTGACTATCTTTACCCTGTTGTTTATTCTTGTCTTCCTTTTTCATAGATTAAATGACCATATAGGCAGGGGTTTATTTCTGGGATCTCCATTCTGTTCCATTGAGCTATATGTCTGTTTTTATGCCAGTACCATGCTGCTTTGGTTACTACTGCCTTATATAATTTGATATCAGGCAGCGTGATACCATTAACTTCATTCTTCAAGATTGCAGTGGCTTTTTCAGGTCTTTTTTGGTTCCATATAAATTTTAGGATAATTCATTCTAGTTCTGTGAAAAATACCATTGGTATTTTGATAGGGATTACATTGAATCTGTAGATTGCTTTGGGCAGTATGGACATTTTAAAAATGTTAATTCTTCCTATCCCTGAGCATGCTACATACATGCTTCCACTTACTTGTATGTTCTTCAATTTCTTTCTTCAATGTTTATAATTTTTTGAGTACAGGTCTTTTACCTCCTTGGCTAAATTTATTCTTAAGTATTTTTTAATGAAATTGTAAATTGGATTGTCTTCTTAATTTCTCTTTCTGATAGTTTGTTATTTGTATATAAAAATGCCAGCAATTTCTTAATAATAATTTTGTATCCTGCTATTTTACTGAATTCATTTATCTTCTAATATCTTTTATGGAATCTTTAGAGTTCTCTCTCTATGGTATTATATCATCTACAAATATGACAGTTTTAATTATTTCTTTCCAATTTGGATGCCTTTTATTTCTTTCTCTTGTGATTGCTATGGCTAGGACTTCCAATACTATGTTGAACAAAAGTGGTGAAAGTGGACATCCTTGTCTTATGGAAACAATTCTTTAACATTGTCCCACAGGTGTTGAAAATATTCTTACCACAAAGCCAGAGAGTTTTGAATAGAAAATGTGGCTGACAAGTATGGGAAGGTGAGAGCTCTATCATCACCTTTTATGTTATCCAGTGTGCTGTTGTTATCAGTGTGGAGCACTCAGACATGAATATAGTCATTATGTAGGATCCCTGGTTACCAAAACTAATAGAATCTGGTCCAATTAAATTTCAAAACTTAGGACTGTGCAATAGATTGCAACCAATTCATGTAAGTGAGAGTATTATAACAGACCCCTGGACAGCAGTGAGTATTTTACACAAGTGTGCATCCTATTAAAGACAATTATTTAAAACAATGTTAAAATAAATAATTTGCTCTTTTTAATAGAGATTAACATGTTCTAATAACATTAAAAATTTCTTTGAACAATCCCAATGAACCCTATCCAACAGTTTAACAGTCCTTTTACATTTGTAATAATCCGATATATTTAAATTTTGAGATACTACCAACATTTATTTGGCCTCAGGTTCATTATGGGTGGCATGGATCTCCCAAATATTGCAACAAAACATTTTAGGAAGTAGAGTAATTCTTGGCTTGTATACATGAAATAAAGGCACACACTCTCACCAGTGGTCAAAAATAATAATAAAATAGGAGAAAATTCCAGAAAATAGATAGAATAGTTTTATGGATTGAATGACTACTTCGATTTGTTGTCATGAGAACATAATTAGTTTGGAAAGGTAAAAAGTTTATTTCTCACTCATGTATGGGTACGTCCATTGAGGGTTAGCTTCATTTGTTTTTCCACATTGATTTTACCTGGGGCCTTAACTGACCAAAACGTATCTATGTGAAATTTTGGAGAAGGAAAGAACAGACAAGTGTTAAAATATGCATGTGACTTGAGGCTTCTACTTTGAAGGAATGCAGACCACTTTTACATATATTTCCCTGAGTAAAGCAGGTTCCATGACAAGTGGGAGACCAATGACATGAGTGTAAGATATGACTACATGTTTATATGTTTTTCTCTTTCTCTTATGTAAAATTGAAAAACATCATGACTATAGTTTTCTCAGAAATATAAATTTCACATGGATATAAACCCAACACGTTATAGTTGAAAACTGTCTATCATAAATCCTTTTTAGCAATTGTTTGAAAGAAAGATGCTTTAATATTGATACTAAAGAATAAAAATTTGTCTACTAAATACATTTCATATAAAGTAACAGAGTTATGACTGGATATATTTGTTGCCCTTTTTTTTTCCTGTCTCAAGATAGATAATAAGCTTATGTGAACATTATCTTTTCACCCCTGCCTTTAAGCACATGCACCTGCTGGAAAAATCATATTACTGCCCCACTCACAGGGTCTACTTCTTGTCAAACATGAAAAAATGTGAAATCTCACCAACACAGGAATAAAAACAGCATGGTATATTGAATTATATATAAATGCACACACACACACACACACACAATTTTATTCGAGTAGAGAATAAAGATGTAATAGTATAACTTTGGTTTCTAGGAATGTGATAGCCTATGCTTTCCATTGTATTGATTTTATTTTAATAAATCAATAACACTAGATCTAGAGAAAGGATTTACTCTTGATTCTGATATTTGGATATCCAGAGAATCCATAAGTTTCAAATTATCACAGCTACTTCTTCAGTCTATTTTAGGGCTCAAAATGCTGAGGAAGAATGCTTTCTTTTCCCATGACAAGCCAATAACCTCTTGGCCAGGTAAAAGATTCTTCAGATTCAGAATCTCTCAGAAATCTGAGACATCTTTGAGAAAACTGCGAACACGGGTACGACACGGGCAGGCAGCAGCATGGCAGAGACGTACGATGAATGTGATTTCTTATTTTCTCTTGTTATTTCTACAGAAAAGAGAGTAAAAAAACATTTTTTCTTTACCCTTTGAATTCAATACTTTTATCTATATGTCTAGGTGTACACTTCTTTTTTCATTTCAATAGGATTTTGATGTGACCTTTTGATCTGGAGTTCTCTTCAAAACCCAGAGACCATATTTTAAGTGTTTGTTTAATCTTTGCCATTCTTTGAAATGCCAGGTCTACATGTAAATATCCTCCAAGTCTCTTTTCTTTTATGATATTTGTATCTCAATAGTTTTTATTGTTTTCTTTGTGTTATTTCCTGCACATCGTTGTCAGGTCATTATCTTAAGTCTCAACAATAATTTTCCTCTTCTTTAAAGTTATGGACTGATTTTTTTTCAAAATCATTCTCATACTTCATAATACATATTATGAAGCAGATACATAAACAGATAAATTTGCTGGAAAACCATATTACTGCCTCTGCCTCACTCAGGGCTCTACTACTGGTCATATATGACCAGAAAGAAACAAACACAGCAAATAAATATATGAATTTGTGTGTGTGCGTGTGTGTACGCGTGTGTGTGTGCGCGTGCGTGAGTGTACGCGCGTGTGTGTGTGTGCGCGTGTGTGTGCGCGCGCGCGTGTGTGTGCGTGTTCATGTGTGTGTGCACGCGCGCGTGTGTGAGCGTGCACATGTGTGTGTATGCGTGTGCATGTGTGTGTGCGCGCGCGCGTGAGCATGCACATGTGTGTGTGCGTATGTGTGTGTGCGTGTGTGTGTGCGCGCGCGTGTGTGTGTGAGCGTGCACGTGTGTGTGCGCGTATGTGTGTGTGCGTGTGTGTGTATGTACGCGTGTGCGTGTGTATGAGTGCGCACATGTGTGTGTGCGTGCGTGTGTATGTGTGTGCGCGCGCGTGTGTGTGCACGTGTGTGCGTGTGTGCGTGTGTGTGCGCGTGTGGTGTATGCACG